>CM037162.1:15501919-15811919 GCA_020921065.1 Vaccinium darrowii
GTGATTTTTCTGCTAGTAGCTTCTGACAAACGAAATTATAAACAAGTTTAAAATGGAGAAACAAAGAATACCTTCAGAGAGCTCTTAGAATACAAATAACGCTGTTGAAAATGGAAAACCAAAAAGCCCTAATTTTTGAAGAATGAAGAATTTTCTTTTTCCAAAAAGCAGAAAAATGGAACCAAAAAGCCCTAATTTTTTGCAATCAACAGAAGAAAAAACATAAATCTGCTACTGCAGGCTTGGGGAAGGAGAGAGAGAGAGAGGGACTTACAGATGGTACGGTCGAGAAGTAGTGGAGGAAGTGCAGTAGTTGATTCGATGCCCTTGT
This sequence comes from Vaccinium darrowii, assembly GCA_020921065.1. Taxonomy (NCBI): domain Eukaryota; kingdom Viridiplantae; phylum Streptophyta; class Magnoliopsida; order Ericales; family Ericaceae; genus Vaccinium; species Vaccinium darrowii. The sequence goes on from CM037162.1 coordinate 15,502,251, forward strand.
CTGTGTGTTGCGAGTGGAAGAGAGAGGGATGGGGAAACGAAGATGGAGGGAGAGAGAGAGAGTGTGCGATGGCCGGAGATGGTCGCCGGAGAGATAGTTGCCGGAGATGGAGGTTCCTGGGATGAGGGCTTCTCTAGTTAACGATGGCAGACGGAGAGAGAGAGATACATAACGTCTGTTAAAGATGGGGTGGGAGGAGAGAGGGCATTCTAATCTCAGCCCTTGATTTCAAGGGTTGAGATAGAGTGTCAAAACTTGTGTTAAAAGTTGTGTCTCCGGATCCGGTCCCTATATATATATATATATATACATACACACACACACATATATATAGAATTGCAATAAGTTGAGTATGTGTGACATATTTCCTTAATCAATTCTTCCTTTGCTACTGAATGTAGTTTCTACGTAGTATGTTTCTTGGGTTCCTTACTTTGTTTACTTTTATTCTCTTTCAAAACTCTTATTATAATTACTTAATCCTCTTTGAAAGGGCCTTCTTTATATATGCTAGTCAAAATGGGATGGTCAATCTTTTTTACACATATGCAACAATTATACCCATATAAGTATCTTCCTTATAGTTATTAATATCTTATATTAAGGCATAAAATCTCTTTGTTTTTTAGGGGTAGGATCTTTTCCCATTCTAATATGTTTATTTTGGAAACTCAAATTGTCTATTCTCTTCATTCCCTTTTGTTCACCGTTACTTTTTGATATCTTTCTTTTGTTCCTTAATTATCTCTTTGCTGCTATTTCGGTATGTGTCTTGAACTAATTCTATGTTTATTATTTGAGGTTGTAGTTCTTTTGCTTCTAGTTTCTCCTTATGTCTCTCTGTTGTTTTTTCTTCTAGATAGTTTACGATCTTGATTAGTTGTTTAAACTAGTTTCATTTGCTTTATGATACTTGACAGTGACCTTTGTCCTTCTATGACAAAAAAGGGGATAAGAATTATTTTAATGCTAACTGTTTGTGAGTTGTTTTTTAATATGGTTTGTAGGTTCTTTGTCACAACAGTTTAGTTAGGGATTATGTGCTTTATTGAGTGTGTTTTGTCATGGAAGTGCCAAAGAGAGATTTTGTAAGCTCCAAAGACCGAGCTACCTTTTTGGTTGGCACATTCATGAGAAAAACACATATTTATACGTATTCTCCTTTATCGAGGTGTGGAAAGGGAACTCATACATTGTATTTTTAGCTTTTGAGTGCACTAGTTGTTGTCAAGTCGTGGAACACATCGCTTTAGCAAAATGGGACTTCATTAGTTGACAAATATGAAGGCAATTGTTTTTGCTCAAGCAAAAATATTTATCTCATGCAAAACAGGCAAATTTTTAATAGTATTGACAGCATGTTGTGGGGCATATATATATATATATATGTAATATCAAGTTACTAAGTCGAAAAACTTGACTTCAGACGTTCAAAAAAACTCAACACACATATTTCCCATATCTTGTCTCTTTTGGTGGCTAGGGTTTGTGTATCTCGAAGACTTACAAGATCGAATGATTCTTTGGGCTAAATGATCATCTTTGATAGATTTCTTTGCTTTGCATCTTGGAGTACAAGTACAATATACATATCACTGAGTGGCTGGTAAATACATCTTCAAGAGGTTTCAAGGGCTATTTCATCATCAACAACAAGTTTGAGAAAAGTCCTTCGGTAGATTTCGGGAGGCAAACGGAAGGCTTGTGAATTTAAGGCAACGGGAGTCAAAACACTGGGTGAGGTGAATGTGGATTCGGCAAGTAGATCTTAGGCTCGATTGTGAGGATTCTAATCATATGTAAGATTGCTTATAACTACACATTGAGTATAGAATTTTTGATTCATTCTTGTGTTTTTTTATACCCATTTAGGGTTTTCCACATATACCTTGGTATTCTTCGATTGTTTGCTTTTCGTTGTGTGATTGATTAACTTTTTGATTATTGGGCTGATTTTTACAAAAAATTAAAACTAGCAAATCTATAAACCTAGACAAACTAGGGTTTTTCAAAATCTAAGCACACCACGAAGATGTTAGGTTGGGCTGTGTTTGGACCAAGTGTTAAAATGGGTTGGACTACACAAAAAAAAGAGATGTACTAAAATTTATTAGGTTAAAATTTTACATATTATTTTTTTCCATCTGGGATATAGCCCACCATAGCCCCTTCATTGTTCCGCCCTTGTGTACCATTCTACCGGACTACTCGTATGTACCATTCTCCAAAACTATTTGTATATATGTACCATTCTCCTAAACTACTCATACATGTACCATATGCTTCCAAGTACACCCAGCCGCTTTCATTACTAACCATAAAATTGTTAACCTATACCAAAAACATGAGTAACACATACCAAAATTGTGCGTAACATACACCAAAAACCAAAAACTACGTAACATTCTTAGGTACGTACCTGTCGATTCTCTTTTTGATGAAAGGTGGAATGTCGGAGGAAGTGGTGGAGGTGAAGAACTGAATAGTCTCGCCTACGAGTGGCAAACCCATGGAACCTGGTGGGAGTTGTCCGTTGCATCTGGGGTTCCTCCATCTATAAACCCAGTGTGTGATGCATACCACCACCAAAGCTAAAATGCACAAAGGAACTGGCCCCATATTTACTTTGGTGAAAAGAAGAAAGCCAGAGAAAGAAGATCTCTGATTTAAAGCGATAAACTATAATGCCGGATGGGCTTCCCAGAGAAACAATTAATGGTTGAGGTGGGAGGTGGGGGATGAGAAGACAACGGAGAGAAGAAAGTGCAGGCATGTATTTGAGAACTCATGGGGACACACTTATATAGCCAGGCAATGATTAACTGCCAATAAAAAATAATACTACAAGAATCTAAAAAAGCTGTACGAGTTATATATAAATATACATACTTTTTTTTTATGGTCTTGCTAATGTATGCCCAATAGACACACAATAAGCACACAAACAAATAAAAAATAACACACACTCTAATACACCTTTTACACTTTTCAATACATTTTCATATATCCCTATACATTTTTCAATCTTAAAGTGTGCCTATTGGGTACACGTTAGCATTTTTTTTTATATAACATATGTATATATATATATGTACTTTTTTTTTTTTTTAAGAAAGTAAATGCCAGCACTTTCTAAAAAGTACTATATATATATATACTTTTCATCAAAAAACAAAAAATATTGAAAAGTAGTATTCATTGATAGAATAATGGGGAAATGGCAAATGATAGGGAAAAGTATTTCCAACTTAATGGTGCAATTTTTGGGAATTATCCATGGCACGAGAACTATTTGCACATAAATTGAACCGAAATTGGAATGGATGTTATACCCCAATATTGTATAAACTAACCGTTTTCACCTCCTCTCTCATTAACCTGTTTTATCTCCCCCGTCTCTCCTATTCAAACACTTTTATGCCTCTCGTCTCTCTCTCTCTCTCTCTCACACAGACCATATTTCACGATGTTCATCTACCTCATCTTTCGACGCTGTGGCTGCGCTTCAAGATCACAGGAAGCGTTCCTATTTATTCAAGTTCTACAAAAGAAGCAAGTTGTTCTCTAGAGTTTTCGATTTTCCACATCTGGGTTGGAGGGATTTGGCACACAATATTTTTCGAAATTGTTTTTATCAATGAATAGTACTTTTCAATATATATATATAGATACCAAATATAGTAAGGATCGTATGTAAGTGAACAGAGTACTTACTGAAACTATTGATTTTCAATAATAGCCTGAGCATCATGCTCCATACGGATTAACTGCTGACTGCAAACTCATATTAGTGAAATTATTTTGTTTAATAATACAAACACTTTTAGGTAAATACTTATTAGTGGAGGTCTTATTAACATCCACCTATGAAATGGCTTCCAGGGTATTTTTACTGTTTTCCATTGTAATAGGTTCTGGAGGAGGATGAACATATTTAATAATAGTACCATCAGTTTTACTCCAGACTTTTTGGAAATCATGTATTACTGCAATATGATACTGATTTTGATACCAATTTAAAAACCATTTTTAAAAGGTATAATAGTCTAACGATACTCCAAATCCTGATAAAAATGAGTTTTGATAAAGTCTCGTTCAGATTCATCAAACTTAGAAAAATACCAAGTTCTAAATTCCAAATTTTTTGAAGACATGAAGTCTTTATTGATAAGTAAACGAATAGGAGACTTAGGCGTATAATCCATAAAAACTTATATATGAAAAGCCATTTCAGATGCTGTTGGTGAGTCATGCTTTTTACTCACACTACTACTGCTATAAATTCCATGAGGAATCTGTTGTTATGAAATGCGAAGTCCTTCTACATGGGTTTCCAAAGGTTCTGTTGGAACTTCTGTTGGAGCTTGTTCTGGGATTTCAGACACAGAGTGTCTTGAGGTGGCTGGATAGGATACTTTATAAGGGGGAAAGCTATTTCTAGAAGAAACACTTCTAGGTAAAGAAATACGGCTAACAATATCAGGAGTAAACCTGATCTCAATATCCCCTTCAGTGGTTTGAGTAATAATTTGATCAACCTGACTACTGATGATTGGTTGTGGTTGAACTTCGTTTGGAATAATCCAAGAGGTTGGGAAAGTAACTTCATCCCAATCAATTAATCTAGGAACAGCAACGTTGGTGGTTAAGAGGTTGCTTTTAACAACTACGGTTTTTCCTGGATCACTACGCAAAATAGCGTTAGGACACATAGTATTAATAACTTTGTAATGAATACGATAAATTACTACAACAGTTTCAGATCCTGGCAAGAAATTATATCCCTGAGTTTGGATATGCAAAGTTACAGCTTCAAACAAATTTCTATCTGTCAAAGATAGGGCAAGGTTAGGATAAACATTAAAATATACTGGTCCATGACATAATCTAGTCTGAACAATCCCCATAAGAGAGGATTTCCAATCATTACATCTAGCATCACGTAAATCAGCTTGAATACTGGAATTCAATCCTGGTAAAGTCAAAGGTTTGAAAGCAATCTGAATCAAACCAATATGCAGATATTTATATCTATGCAAGTACCATTGAATATCTTTTAAACACAATAATTTGATTGTTTTATCATTTGTATCAAGACCAATAGTCTGCTCAGATGTCTTAACAACATTTTTACTGATATAATCAAAAAGACCCAACTTATAAATCCTTCTGGGTTCTACTTCGGGTATGGTCCACTGATTTAGTTGTTGAGCCTGTGAGTACTCAACAATTTCCTCATTTTTTACTGATACAGAAGATCTATCCAAAGATAGTGTATTCATTTTGAAGGCGTTAATTCATATATGGTTGAGGATAGAACGGATAGTTTCATAAAATAAACCTTGTATAATCGTTGTTTATTATGTTTACATCAGATTCTTATAATGGATCTCAGATATACCCATCTGTCAACGGTTTACGAGTCAAGGCCATCAATACCCTTCACGGGTCCTAAAGGCACACAAAACCTCAACGCGACTTGGGTGAGGAACATATATCTCAGATTCATCAAAGAGTCTTATTAAACATAACAGACAAAGAGATACATGATTTAGTAAAGAACTATCTACACCTATCTGTCCTCCTCATATATGAATTAACTACTAATTTAGCAAGCCATAAATGGCTCTGATACAAAATATAGTAAGGATCGTATGTAAGTGAACAGAGTACTTATTGAAACTACTGATTTTATTGATGGTAGAAGATGGAGGTAATTTACAAGTGGTATGAGAGAGTGGAAGGGATGAGAGAGAGAGATGAGAGAGAGAGTACTGAAAAGCCTGCCTAACAAATGGCAGATTACAGCTTTAAATAAGTGCTACAACCTACTGTAGCAGTTACTGTAGATAAAAATATCTAATACTGTAGATGACGTCATGGATGACGTTTCCTTCTGCTGTTGTCATCTTGTGCCGACGATTACTGTTGATGTCGTCATGGATGACAGTTCTACCGATATTTCTTCTTTTCTTTGGCTTTTTGCTGCTTTAATTCAATTAATGAATCCCAAAGATCTGCTTCATCAAATTTCATTTCTTCAGTTTCATTTGGATCTTGAGATTCTCCTCCTAGACATGTGAATTGTCCATAATCCTGTTGAGAGGACATGGAAGTGTCACTCTGGGAGTCTGCTTGGGAAGAGCTAATTCCTTGTACTGCTAGATACTGATCTTTAATAATTTCCATGAGCTTAATATCTTGCTCATGATCTGATAGCTTCGGATTTTGACTTTGGATCATCATCTTTATTTGTTGGACAAAATTTACTGGACCCTGAGATGGGTTACTGCTTGAGGCCTGATTCATGTAATCGGCCTTGTACTGCTCAATGGTTTCATTGATAAATGATAAACATTTATCAGTCTCAAAACGAGACCACCATTTTACAAAGAAGTTTCTTTGTATTTCTGGTATATGCAAATGATCTTCGGCTATCTCATAACTCCATTGCCAAATCCAGGTAATTCTGAATTCAGTACAAAACCATAACAGGTCTTGTCCAACTAGAGGGTTTACTGCTGTTATTCCCTTTAATTTTGGATGATATTTATACCATACTCCATACAGGGAATTGTTTCTGAATAGCTTCTGGAAAAACTTCAATTTCTGGTGAATGATATTCCCACCAATGGAGAAACCATGTTGGGAAACAAATCTCTTTCTGAACAATCTCCGGATAAATAATAAAGAACCATGAATGGGTTCTTACTGGATTCTGATAGTAGATGGCAAATGTCCATGCACGGGCATAGTCCCAATAATTGTACTTCTGCTCATTGATTTTCAAAGTTCTGGTAGCAAATGTTGATAATCCCCATTCCTGCGGATGAATTACTCTAACAATGTACATTTTAGAGTAAGTAATTGGGGTTCTACTGTTACCTTCCTCAAGATAATGATGAGTAAGTTGTACTGATGAAATTTCAGTAAGAATAGCTTCGTAAATGTAACGAAGTTTTCCTTCCTGAACTGTAAATTGCTGATTTTGTAGATACCTTTCTTTAAGGCTCCACGGATCTTGCGGTTGCAGATTTAGATCGCCTGCTGAAAGAGGGATCAATGGTTCTGTTATATTCTTTTTAACATATTGAGGACCTTGTTCAAAGACCTTTTTTGCTGATTTTTGCTTCGGCTGGTTTGAAGATTCTGCCAAGGTTGGGAATTCTATTAAGGAAAGAGGGACTTTACCCCTTCCATACTGCTGGGATCCTGATTTTCTGCCGCCACGATTACGGCCACGGCCCCGACCACGGTCAGGTGGCTCCATATTGCAAAAGATTACTGCAAAAGGATACATACTGATTAAGCTCTGGATAAAACCTTTAAGGCCATATGAAGCCTACTAAGAGTACAGCTCATATAAGCACAATCAGCTTCATCATCTGGATGACCATTGTCTTTCAGCTTTTTAATATATGACTTAAGCTTAAAGATCCAATAACGAAGATTGGTCTTAGTATAAGGCTGGACTACTGATTGAATCCATATACGGCTCATTTCTGATTTAATATGCTCACGCTGTGCTTCATCCATGCTGCAAAAATTCTCTAGTTAAGAAATCTGGTAAAGAATTCTGCTCACCTTTGATATATTCAATATTAAAATCAAAAGTAGAAAGTTCTGATTGTCATCTGGCAAATATCTGCTTAGAGACGAGATTTTTAACATCCTTAGCTAAAATAAATTTAGCAGAGGTACAATCAATACGGAGAAGGAAAGTTTGATTTAATAAATCATCCTGAAATTTTGAAACACATTTCACAATAGAAAGCATTCCTTTTTTTATAGTGGAATAATTAAGCTGGGCTTTCTTCCACGATCCTAAAGTAAATCTTACTAATTCCTCTTTGTGAGTTTGAGGATTCTGCTGCTTAAGAATACCACCGTAACCTATGTTCGAGGCGTCAGTTTCTACTATTTTATGCCAGGCTGGGTTGGCTAAACATAGGCAAGGCAACTGTTTTGCCCTAAGCTTAATTCTCTTTACTGCTTTGGTATGATCCTCAGTCCATGGAGGAGGATTTTTCTGTAATCTCTGGTATAAAATGGCAGTGTCCTGGGCAAGATTCTGGTAATAATCAGCTATATAATTCAAACTACCCAAAAATCTCTGAAGTTGAGTTTTCTCCTTAATTTCATCAGGAAATTTAGAAGCAAACTCGATACTACGGTCAATAGGAATAATAGTTCCTTGGTGGATGTTATGACCTAGGAATCTTACTGTAGTCTGAAATAATTTCATCTTAGGAGCAGAAATAACTAAACCATTACATTTTACTGCTTCTTTCAAAGCTCTAAGATGCTTAAAATGCTAATCAATAGAAGATGAGAATATCAAGATATCATCAATATAAACTATACAAAACTCAGAGTATGGAGAAAATATTTCATTCATAATATTCTGAAATTCTGATGGAGCATTTTTCAATCCAAATGGCATAACGTTCCATTCATAATGGCCAAAAGGAACAACAAATGCAGTTTTATGCCGATCCTTATCTTGAATTTGAATCTGCCAATATCCTGATTTCAAATCAAATTTTGAAAAGATTACTGCAGATTGCAATCTTTCAAGCAGATCTTTCTTGTTTGGAATTGGATATCTTATCCATTTCAAAACATCATTTAAGGGTTTATAATTAATAACAAGACGAGGAACACCTCGTTCTTTTTCAGCATTTTTATTAACATAAAAAGCAGTACAGCTCCAAGGAGAATAGCTTTTTCTGATTAATTGTTTTTCAAGGAGAGTTTGAATCTCCTTTTTACAAAGCTCCAAATAATTAGATTTCATCTGGCTAGGTCGAGCTTTGGCTGGAATAAATTTTTCATTGAAATCCTGGTTTGTAAGGAAGAGAAACAATATGTCGTTTTCTTTCCCAAAAAGCATTTGGCAGATCACTGCAAACCTCTTTTAAAAATTGATTTTCAATCTCTTTGATTTTTTCTTGTAAAATTGGAGATTGAATCTTCTGGTTAATATCCATAATTTGGATTTCCTTTTGAAGAAAATTTAATTGTTTTTCTTTACTTTGAAGAAAACCTTGTAATTCCTGAATAATTCTGGTTTCAGGATCAGTTACAAATGGATAAGTAATATCATGATCCTGAATACGACTATAAATGCCAGTTTGATCAATCTTTCTGATTGTCATAATCATATTTAAAAAAGGTGTTCCTAAGATCACCTGTTGCTGAAGATTTTTAACAAGTAAAAACATAGTTGGTAAACAAGTACCATCATTGCAGATCAACACATCCGATAATTTATACTGAATATGCATTCTGTTACCACCTGTGGCAGTTAAAGACTGAACTGTTTTTTCAAAATACTTAGTAGGAACTAATCCTTCTTGAATACAGTTCATATCAGCACCGCTATCAACTAGTGCTACAATATTCTGGATTGTATATTCCTGATTTATAACAAGATTAATTTGTATATACCACTTCTGATGAGTAATCTTACTGATACTATTCAAGTAAGTTGGAACCTCAACTCCTTGAGACTCAATCTTGGCTTCGGGTGGTTTCAAGCTGAGTTGTTCAAGGCTAGAAAGTCTACGTTTTACTGAAACTATACTGCCTTGCTGTTCCAGTTGAGAAGTTTTTAACATTCTTAACTCAGATTTGAGTTCATTGACTTCTTTCTGGAGATCCTGAAGGGTGGCTAGTTTAGAACTAGTAGCTCCTTCTAAACGACTGAATACCTCATTAATACTATAATATCTGGTGGTATTAGGAGGTTTTTCTGAAGGTTCAGATTCTGACACAGAAGAGCTAAGGGATAATTCTATAACTTTTCTGCAAACAACTGGATCTTGTATCTTATCTACAAGATCAAGGATATCCTGCTGAGACTTAGACAAAACATTTAAACTAAGTCCATTAAGGTTGCAAAAACTTGCAAAGGATCCTGGTTAGAAGAACAACACTTACATGTGCAGTTTTCTGGAGGCGAATAATCAGATTCTGAGGAAGATGAATATTCAAACTCATTAATCTCTTCGCTGGAATTTTGATCAGACTCCTCACTTGAGTTAAGGAGTAACTTACTGAGTTGACGACGAAGACCTTCATCCATCTAAAGCTCATTAAGCTTCTTTTTGGTTAAACATTTATTGGCATAATGGCCAATTTTTCCACATTTGTAGCAACGGGCTTCTGATTTTGGCTTCCTATATATATATATATATATATATATATATATATATATATATATATATATATATATAAGGAACTATCCATTCATGGATAGTTCCAGTCCGGGATTGTCCGAACGAAGCCCTTTCCGATCACATTTTGATGATCCAAACCGTCCAATGTGTTTAAAACGTGTTTTTAAGGATCCTTACGAGAAATTATAAAAAAAGGACCGGGAAGGGGCTTCATCAGTTTTCAATAAAATTGTATTTAATTGAAAACTACTCGGACGAAGCCATTCCCTGTCTTTTTTTTTTTTGTGCTGATATTTTGCTGATTTTTCGCAGTGACCTTAAAAACACCATCTAAACACATTAGACGGTTCGAATCGTCGAGATTTAGTCCATAAAGTAGATGTCCGGATTTTAATAGCTTGTGGGATCCACACAGAGAGAGAGAGAGAGAGAGAGAGAGAGAGAGAGAGAGATATTAAGTGGTTTAAACAAGAACAAGAAGAAATTGAAGAAGAAGGCTCGTGTAAACAGATTGGGGAAGAAGACCTTAGAAATACGTAGTACCTGATTTGGGGTGTTTGTTTTCTTTAAAGTTTCAAGTCGGGTATTTTGATCATGTAAAAAAAGAATACCATGATATTGTGATTATTTGTTCTCTTTCCATGAGAATATGATTCCCAAATTGTGCACCATTAAGCTGAGAATATTTGCCCCATCTTCCACTGATTTGCCATATCCATTTATCTTTAAGTCAACTGAAGGGCCACGAGACAGAAACAGAAAACCAACTTGTTTGAATGTGACATCCAAACACCTCGAGGATTTCGGTCAAAGCCAAAAAAAAAAAAAAAAAAAAAGAAGTTAAAACTCACCTATTATGGATTTTTTTTTTCTTCTTTCCGTGACTTGTTTTGTTTTTTTAGGCTTTCCTCAAAGGGCAAGTCACATTGTTAATTGGATTTGCTTGATAGGATGACATGAGAAAAACTTGGGTGCAAATAGGCACCACGTGGTCCAAAAGTGTATTGGACGGTTTGGATTTAGAGAGAGAAAAAGGATAGAGAGTGAGGTGAAAGAGGCTTTGTTTGGTTTGGGTTTTGAGGGCATCCACAGTGGGCTAGCAATATGGCTCCTAAGCTTGGCTCCTAACATTTACCTAGCTATGTCCTCAAATATTGCCTTCAATGGGCTCCCCAAACAAGCTCCTAAGGGTGGCTCCTAAAATTGGCTCCTAACACAATAGCTAAATTTAGGTAGCTTTCTAGCTAACTCTAAGTGGGACCAAAGTCTTTAATTCTTTTTTTAATATAAAATATTTGAAAAAGTTGCCATTGGAAAAATCTCTCAAAAATCATACAACTGAAGGTAGCATCTTTGATGTGGTTGTTTATCACTAGTTCCTTTATGCCATTTTTTTTTTTTTGTGAAGTGAAATGGAACAAAAGAATAGAGGAGAAGCATTTTTATTTCACAAGAGACATTACAATGACAGCTTCAAATTACACTATTTAGTTAGCAAAAATACTATGTTTTGCATTAGAATACCATGTTTTGCCTTAGAGAAATAGTAACAAACGAATATTAATCAAATTATGAGAAATTCAAAACGGTAACAAGTCCATATTGTAGCCGTTAGGATTATCAACGTATGGGTCCCACATTTAAATTATTTATTTTTTTTTACAAATAGAGAAGGATATTGCTAGCCCATTAAGTGCACACATCCTCTCCAAATTTAACAAACTCTAGGAGCCAAAAGTGGACCCCAATTATGCTTATGTGTACACCTTAGGCTACAAGTTAGGAGCCATTTTTTGCTAGCCCACTGTGGATGCCCTGAGGGGTAAAATGCTTTGCGCCCTCGCCTGACGTGCGCCCCGCCATGGGCCCCAAGCGCCTGACACGGTAAAATTACCGTTTTACCCCTCCTCTTGTCCTTTAATTACCATATAATATATTATTTATAGTAATTCATTTATATTACTATATTAACTTTATTTATATTACTTTGTTTCCTTTAATTACTTTATTTATATTAATTCATTTCTTTATATAAATTAATTTAATTCATTTAATTAATTCAGTTCTTTAATTTAATTCATTTTTTATTTAATTATTTATTTATGACTTTTATTAATATCTTTTTTCTCTTTTATCTTTTTAATATGCTCCAATATGTTGTTTCTCTTTTTTAATTATTTAATATTTTTTTCTCTAATATCTTTTAATTCTCTTTCTTTATATATTTTTTAATATGCCCTAATATCTTTTTTTTTTTTTCTTTTTCTCTTTTATTTATTTAATATTGTTTATTTACTTCTTTTTTTAATTACTTAATCTTATTTATTTAATTCATATATTCAGATTATTTCTTATCTTTTTATCTTCAATCACAACCACTCATTCAAATTTTCTTCTTATCTTCAATCACAACCACTCATTCAGATTTTCTTCTTATCTTCATTTACTACCACTCATTCAGATATTTTTCTTACCTTCTTATCTATTTATATTACTTCATTCTTCTACTACTTCATATATACATTCACAGAGCATCTCCCAATATTTTTCTTTCTTTTTTCGTAATTCATCGAAGAACATTATGGATGGCTACTACTATCCAGATGATTGGTCATTTGAGAATGATATTCCCAGTGAGGAGAGCATCTCCTACAGCAGTTGCAATTATACACCCGTGAATTTAGCACTGATCAGGTTAGTTATTTCCGTTGTTCTTATGCATATTCGTCATTTATTTTGAACGTAGATAAAATATGGTAAGACTGAATAATGTTTTACTTATACATATTCGTTATTTTTTTTTTATAGATTTTTGAAAGTAGAGAAGATATGTTAGCTTGGGTGAAGAGAGTTGGTCTCGAAAATGGTATTGTGGTAGTTATTAATAAATCTGCAAATTCAAAAGGCGACAAGCTGCCGAGGTGCATTTTTTGTTGTGAGAGAGGAGGAAAGTAAAGACCGCACCGTGGGGTTGAATGGCAAATCTTGCATAGGAATATTGGGACTAAAAAATGTGATTGTCCAGTTGAGTTGCGAGGTATACCAATACCTCCAGACGGTGCCATGTGGGGTTTAAGGGTTTCAGCTGCAATCCGCCGCAGACGCCTACCCCCTCCCAGGCGGCAGTTGCGGTTATTCGACCAAAACATCACACGGATTGCAATGCATGCACGATCTGAGGTATTACCGTACCATGCACATTGTACTACACACATGTGACCAGAATGTTATAGGTTGTTTTACTCATTTGCCCTTGAAATTGCCTCCAGTTCCAGTCTGACAGCACAAAGAAATAGCTATTGCCCGTATTAACAATCACTTTGTGCAACTTTTTTTGCGCCCTCATCACCCTGTACCACCCATCCCAATGTGGTGGTGACAGAATGCGTCGGATGAAGCTAAGGAATGGGCTTTTACTTATAATGTACGTGCTCAATTGTGGTTCAACATACTGGGCATCATGCCGAGACAACAATTTGGAGGCAATATTGATTAGGGCTGAACATTGTCAACGTGATTGTAATATTTATTTACTTTAAATAGTGATTGTAATATCATTCACTTTTAGAAAAAAAAATTTTAAAATTTATTATTCATTGTTAAGACAAATTAATTAACTAAATAAAATAATATAAATTTTCTAAATATAAAGTCAAATTTAAATGTAAATTTAAAAAAATAATTTACTTGCAAATGTAATTTGAATAAACCAAATTAAATGAGTAATTAAATAAATAAAGTTAATAGTAAATGAAATTAATAAAATTGGAACAAAAAAAAAAAGAAGAAGGAATTTGGGCCCGGGGGGGTGGTTCGGGGGGCAATTAGGGAAGAGGGTGGGGCGGGGCGGTGTCAGGTGTGGGCGGAAAGTGCCTCTCTTTTGAGGGAAGGTTTTGGAGGGTAATGAGTAGAGAGATATAGAAAGAAAATTTTATTGGAGACCATGTAGGGTGGGTCTTGAGACCCAAACCGAACAAAGTGAGAGTGTTTTAATCCGGACCGTCCAATACACTTTTAAACGGACCAAATGTACCGGAGGGGCGCCACGTCGGAACCCTCTTCGCACCCAAGTTTTTCTCGGAGGACACAGATTGCTTTACTGCCTTGAGATATGATACAAATTGCTCAACTGCCTGGCAATCTGGCATCAGCTTGGCCTTGAAAGGTCCCATTTGACCCTTCGCCTTCTCACTTTACGGAAGCACATGAAATAGTACTCCATCCGTCCTAAATTGCTAGTATTTTATTTATTTATTTTTGAATGTCCTAAAATGTTGGTCTTATTTCTAAAAACAACTATAAAAATATGTCGAACTTACAGTTTTACCTTTAAAATACTCTTTCCTTTCCAATTTACTTCAAAGTATTTGAAATTCATGTCATTTCCAAATCGTTTATATTTTTTAGTGTATAATATTTTTCACGATTTTTAAAACTTCTTATAATACAACTACTTAAGATCTATCAAACAATATCTATAATGCATATTTTTTGAGATCTATACTGAAAAATATTAACAATTTAAAATTCCTTAATGAATTTCACAATTTTGACGGATAATTTTAGAACTCTAAGAAAATAATTTTGTCTACTTAAAAATTTAGATTCCACAAAAAAGAACAAGCAATTAAACTATCAGAAGTTGCGATGGCGTGAGCAATTAAACTATTAGCACCGACACTTACACTAACGCGTGCGTCGATCAAATATTATATTATTGCAACAAGTTTAACACAATAATATAATATCTGATAAGGCCTTTTGTGAAGGTAACTCTCATGCAAGAAAATAATATCAAACAGGTAATTAATAAGCAATCAGTAGCAAGAATTTTACTAAGGCTCAAATAAGCAATCAGTAACAAGAATTTAACTAAGGCAGGCGCAAATAATTCCGCACTCCAACATATGGTATCAGAGCGAACAACGATTCAGCATAGGAAAATCAAAGAGAATTAGTATAATTCTATACCAGACCAATACAAAGAATAATGTTAGCAAGAATTTAATGCTTGGTTTTATTTCCATAGTCTAAGTTGGTTTGGATTCTTATCTTTTACCGAGAGCTATGGCTTGCATTCGCTCATTATGGTGCTTAGTTTCTTAATATTCTTCTCACACTGTGGATGTCTTGAGGCCTGAGTTAATTTGATTCTACGGGATTTGTGCATCTAAACAACTTTGATAGTGCATGAACATCTTATTTAATTACTTTCATGCGATGTATTTAGGAGTTAATTGTGTCTTGCCATATGTCTCTTTGACCACATAGTACACGTTAGAGGTAATTAAATAGACTTCATGTTTACAAGGTGTGTTATTTCTCATGTACCTCGCTAATTTGTCTTTTGTACTCACTCAGCGATTGACCACTTTTCAATTTTATTTGTGGATACGTTGTTCCATTTCTTTAAGGAATAAAAAATAGGGAGAATAGTAAAGTTACGTTCATGCTTATCCGAGCATTCACTAAATAAAATGGTGAATAGACCTTTGTGAAGGCATTTGTATTGGACCACTTGCCTAGTAACCGGATCCATTCAGTAAAACATTCGTGTTAAACGGCAGTGGAGTAAAAGAAAATACTTTTAATGTGGTACAAAAAAATTATACAAAAAAAATGGGGATACTCATTTGATTGAAGGGGAGTTGTGCTCATGTTATGAGACGTCAATCATATCGATAGTTGCTTGGTTTGACTTCGTGCGGGGGAGACATTTTGACAGCTCAGGGTCACATGAGAAAGGTAGACTCTTAATTAATGATCTTGATGCTTCCATCATGTTTCACACTCACCATTGTTACAGAATCATGTCATGGTGCCTGTAATGATTCAATATGTCCTTGACAGTGTTTATTCCCTCTGTCCGGATTTGTTAGTCCATTTTAGGAATTTGTGCCACTTTTCAAATGATTATATTTTGTAATTTATAACGTTTTATGTAATTTTGAAAACATTGTCTTATAGAATTACTCGAGATGTATCAAGCAAGATCCATATTGGACATATATTGATTACCAATTTAAAGATATCACTTATTTTTTTTATCTGATTGCAATCGAATGAGGGACAAACAAATTAAGACAGAGGGAGTATTTGATTTGGGCATGCCTATTAATTGTGTTTTGTTCCTAAGTCTTATAACCAAGAGCTTGTATCTCAATCGGTTTAATGCCGTGTTGCCTGTTTTTGTGTTAATTTCTAGGTTTCTTTTTATGCCAATCCGTGACAAATAGAGGGAGAAATGTGTTGCTTGCTCATGCTTAATTAGTTCTACAGTTTTGGTTTCTTGTGATCTTGTGTGTAGGTTTGGGGCTATATGGTTTCATGGTTTAGTTGTTAGGATTTTCAATTGTTAGTTGACATAGTTTTATCTCGAAATTGCTAAAGGGGGAGTTTGTAAGTTCCTTATTTGTAATTAGCTAATTCATTATGTTTTCATGTAATTGAAATCCTTTCTAATTGCTATTAAGTTGTTTTAGTGGTGGAGTTGTAGTCTACGTAGTACTCAGAGCCTGAGACGAATTGAATTGTAGTTTCAAAACATAAATGGAATTCAGGTGCTCCGTGGTTAAATAGGTCGCTCGAGTGACTTGGAGGGGCCGTTTGAACGAGCCAAGCTAGGTCAAAAAGTCTATTCAAATCGCAATGTTTATGCAGATCGATGGACTGTGCAACCATAGCGTTTTTAGACTGAGAAAAATTTCTAAGATCTAAAGGAACACTTGTGGGTTAATTCCTTGAGAGATTTGATAATATCTCTCAAGGAAGATTGTTCATCGATCTTCTACATCACTTGGTGTTCTTTCATGGATTTCAAAGGCGAGTGGTGGTTGGTCTAAAGGAAGAGTCTTGCAACTAGATCTATTAGAGCAAGTCATGAGAAGTTAGCAAGCCATTATCGAGGAGTCATATGTCTTATAGTTGTAAAGTGAGCGCGTATATAAATATTTTATAGATATAAATATGAGTGAGAAATGACATCCCAATAGATTTTTTTTATGCCCAAATATATAGACTAAACAAGTAGATAAGTAGAGTAGAATACAAGATGAGAAAAGAGAGTCCTAAATCTTTCTTACTTCTTTTTTGATTTTCTTCTTGCTTGCATATATTTAGAAAGAGAAGAGAGAATTTCGTCCTTAAGAATAGTGTGGAAGCTCCCATCCTATTTAGGAGCGGGTTCCCGTCTGGATGGGACCGAGCTCCTGTCTTGGGAGCGCGACTTCGAGCTCCAGTCTAGGGAGCGCACTCATTTTAGAATGATCCTACTACTTAGCTCCATCCTACTTACGCTAGAATTGGTAATCACATATTATCACCCTAACTTAAATTCCTGTCATCCCTAAGAAAAATACACCATAAGTAGACTACATAAGTTAGAGCAATTTTATTCGCCAATGATACTCAGAAAAAGCTTACCAGGCTAAAATGAGTTCAAGTGTGGGAGCTGTATGGAGAATTCTCGGAATGTTGTACTACTTTTCTTCTCGTACAAAAAACGAAACATGTTTTGGTTGCATTTTTCACAATTAGTAAAAATAGTCACAGTTGGGATTGTTTCATGTATTCACCCATTCCATGCCAAATCAAAGTGGAATTGTACTCCTTAAACCTCCCTCTCAAGTACAACCGTTTTTTGGGTCTATCACATGCAGCATCTTTTTGGGTCCATCATCATGCAGCTTTATTGTGTTATTTGTCACTGTGAGGTGTCCTTGGCCTTCACTCAGATACTTCGTATAAATTTTAGATCCAATAAAAAAAGTAAGGTATTAGGTGTAGACGGTAGAGGTCTCAACACTATATTAAGTGATCACCGAATCTATGCCCGATCAAGGTGGGATGTATTCCTTCACAATTGTAAATGAATTTACCAAATTTACCTGCTAAGATTTTGGGAGAAATACAGTTCAAAGATTTACAAATTTGGAAAGTGCAAAAAATGGTTTCTCAAGAACAATTAATGATCTATTAATCTTGTTTGAAATTCTTTTGTTTTCTCAATCTTCTTTTTCAGTTTTTCTATTTTGGAAAAAGAAACCATTGTCATATTTAGCTGCGGATTACGTAGAATGAAATTAGACTCTGTGGGTCCAATCCGGCCTTAAACCGGCCTTAAACGCAATAGTTCTTAACATATAATATCAAAAACGTCAAGTTGACATGTGAATCTTTATGAATTTGGGCAGAAGTATAAAAGATTTGACATCAAAAGATTCAAAACTGTATGAAATTTCATAGTTAGGTATCTATATTGAATTTATTGAAGGAGGAAATATTGAAGGAGGAAAATTGTAGTTGTAGGTCAATATTCTCTCTTTTTGGTGTAGAAGTACTATCCTAACAAATAATATACATGTATTTCTGTTTTTCTTTCCCTCTTCTATTCAAATCTTTTGCATGTGTCAAATAAATCTGTGAAAACACGTACCATAGACAGAGAAAGTTATATTCATACAATAAGAAAATAATTGTCATACAATGGAACTAAATTGTCATTCATGCTATTAGTTGCCTTGTGCACCCTTCAACTGGATGACTACCAGTCTGCCACAAAGAGTCTCTCTGTCACAATGTTGAAAAAGACATGTACCGGGTATGACTAAGTTTACCGAAGGCCTAAGGGTTCCAACTCGGTTAGGCTCACCTTTCCATTGTCTTCCCAGCCAGTTTTGCCCACTCTTAACCGAACACCTTTATATGGTAGGTCACATTGTTTTCTCTCTTAATCTGACCAACTCACGGCCCTAATGACTACCACGGTGACATTTAGGGAGCCCAACCAACAAATTTTGGCTGTGTTTGGTTAGATAGTTTAGTTTAGCTTTGATGATGTCAGCAGGTGTAATGAGTGGAGAGAGATAGAGAGAGAAATGAGGGAAATGATGATGTCATCAAAACTAAAACTAAAACTAAAACTAAATAGGGAAACGAACAAGGCCTTTGTAATTGAGGAAGCGTACAGCAATTGGGTCCAAATATTTAAGTCACAATACCTACACCTCTTTTGTAAGGTATGGCATCTAAGAATACTATTTCAATTGTGGTTGGCAAGTGAGTCCATAAAATAGACACAAAAGGTATATTGGCCGACAGATAGAACTCAGCTGTAGGTATACCTATCAAAATGTACCAATACCAACCACATCCCTGCATAAGTACCGTAATTTCGGGGGTTCATTTGTTTACATGAAACTTGAATACAAATCTATTCAACTGAAAAGAGGCACCAAACGGCTGTAGGTACCTATCAACTGTACAATGACCAACAACATCCCTGCATAAGTACCGTAATCGCGAGCGGTTAATTTTTTTACATGAAACTTGAATACAGAACTGTACAACTGAAAAGAGGCACCAAGCGAAAAGCATAATATGTACATAGTTGGATTCCGCAGCGAAAACCATAAAATCTTCCTCATTATCTAGTCTTTTTACAAGGAGCACGACTAACCACTAGGGGAGTTACCCTCGTGCGAAGCACGATTGGTGTAACCTGCTGATTTCTAAATTTGTGTTTCTAATTACGCGCTATTTTCAGCCACACATTAATGAGAAAACATGCCCAAGAAGTTGAGATTGTGCAAAAGTATCTTTCTCATGATAGCCACCTTAATTGAGAATGTGCAAAAGCATTTTCTAAGACGTTTCAATTGCAGTATGTCTAAGTTGCTGCTAAGATGAAATACCAAAATACATCATACTAAGTGTTTGCTAACCTTTTTGGAACATTATTCAATAGCAATTCCCGGTTCCTTTAGTGCATCAAATACACTACTTGAATGTCTATGCGACAAGCTGAGGCCTTTGGAGATATCACAAACCAAGCCGATCAGTATGTAGAGTTGCTAACATTTTATTTGCACAAAAATCTGATCAATTGGACATTTATAACTAATTTACTGCTTTAGAAATCTTATACGTTAAATGGTTCAGATTGTGATATGATATCTCAAAAGAACTTGCCGATTCAAACGGGAAAGAACTTTTTAAAACAATCTTCTACGTGATGTTAGCGTAACAATTTTTTTTGAACTGTCGCTTTTCATTCAACCAAAGTGTACCAACTCACTGGATTTTGATAAAACTGCCCAATGGCCGTTAGAGGAAGCTGTGGACCAATTTTGTGAAGGGTTTCTTCTTATTATGTGCTAATCTTTTATTGTGGGGAGTACTATATGGCATTGTCACATGGTACTCCGGGAGTACCCAATAATTAGCCCTCCCGAACGTGTAGTCTTTAAGACTGTGTTTGCTTTCACCCGTATGTGTGTGTATATATACACTACTACAAAAACCTTAAACCATGACAGTCAAAAGGTGTCATGAAACACAAAAGTTGATAGTTTAATTGTCATTTTTGGAGGTGACATTAAAAGTCTAGATTTGTTATGACAGTAAAAAAACGTCATCTTTACAATCAACGATGACGGTTTTAAACTGTCATCTTATCTATCCTCATTCTAAAAAAAAAATAATTCAAATTCTAGTTCGAACACGTGGCTCTCGTGTGGCCGCCCTCGCATGACCGCCTAGTGGAGCTCACGTGGCACCCCCGTGGCGCTTGTGTGGCTCCTATGTAGCACTTGTGTGGTGAGCTAATAGTTGCTTGCCCCAGGACTCAAACTCAAGACTTTGATTTCCTCACGCGCACGCATGTTACCAGCTGAGCTAGCACGCTAGTTGTTGACAAAAGCCAACAAATATATCTATACTATATTTTTGAAAAATTTTAAGCTGAGCACTTTTTATGTCAATTTTAGATTTAAACTGTTACCTTAGATATTGAAAATATAAGATGACGGTTTTAAACCGTCATCTTATACGTTTAATGACACTTTTTGACCGTCATCTTTTATGATCAACTTCAATGTCGTTTTTAAGGAAAACTGACATTAAAAAGTTTTTCGTATGGGCTTATGAAAGCGTCTTGTTTTAATGTCAGTTCTAAGCAAAAATTGACATTAAAGAAAAAGATAATCATGTCACTTTTATTCTACACCGTCATCTTAGATCGCAAAGATAACAGTTTTTAGGATAGACTGATATCAAAACTCTACTCTCATATTTTCGATGACAAATTTACAAAAACTATCATTATTTCAACTTTTGGTGTGTCATCTTTAACCATTTCTGTAGTAGTGATATAATAATATAAAGATCTTATATATATATATATATACAAGAAGTTTCCTATGAGGGCTCCCTCACAAAAAAAAGTGCAGGAAAACAGTTGTTAGCTGTTGGATTGCGTAAAGGGCATAGGATCCAACGGCCCATAACTGTTTTCCCGCACTTTTTTTGTGAGGGAGCCCTCACAGGATATGTTCTGATATATATATATATAGCTTAGCTTCTTCTTGTTCTTCTTCTAAAGTAAATACGGGGCCGGTTGCTTATATGTAATAATATAATATACTTAAAAAAGGATTTCTTAGTTTCTTTCCAAGCTATATATATATAGCTTAGCTTCTTCTTGTTCTTCTTCTAAAGTAAATACGGGGCCGGTTGCTTATATGTAATAATATAATATACTTAAAAAAGGATTTCTTAGTTTCTTTCCAAGCTCTGTTTTTGGTACTTCAATTTAGCTTAAAATTTAAAATGCTTAAACAGAACAAAAGAACAAAAGATCTACATGTGCTTTCTTGGATTTTGTGTAAACAATAGATTATTTTTTGGAATTATTGGATGGATGAAGTGGGTGGACGAAGACAGCCATGGGATTTCGACAATTCGTGAATCGCTGTATAGTATGCAGAGCCAAACACTGTATTTTGTATTTGGTTGGCAGTTTTGAGAAAAAATTTTAAGATATATTTTTGTTTGTTTTGGTTTTAGAAATAATTTTTGAGGTAATGATTGAAGAGGAAAATGTAAGGACCCGTGTTTTTAAATAATTTTTCGAAAATAATAATGGGTTAATGTGAGGAATTGTGTAAAGTGTTAAGATTGACTAAGTGTTGGATTATGGGTGATATATAAGTTGATTTGGGTGTATTTGAATTACACAAGCCACATTTGGACTTGGGGTGTAATTATATCATGTGTGTGGTGAGAGAAGAGAGAGAAAATGTTCATCTTCCTGCCCCAACGCCAGCCGACTCCCTCTCTCTCTCCTCCATAGCTTCTCTAACTTCTCTCTTCATAAACCAAGCCAAATCTCAAGCTCCAAACTTACTACCTTCACAAAACCTTTATAAAATTTCATGCTCTACGCGTTGATGTGCTTATTTCACTCCGGTGTTTGAAGAACTTTCCTTGGATTTTGAAGCTAGAGTTTGGGTTTTGCTACTTGGAGGTTTTTCAAGCTAAATCACAAGAGGTAGGGGATCATCCTTCAATTCTCAATGCAAATTTGATGTATATGTGTGTGTAATCACTTGAATGCTAAGTCCTTCTTTATCTTGATTGATTTCCTTGAGAAAAACCCACTTTGCTCCCATTTTATACTCAATTTCATGTGGTATAAGCCTTGATTCATACTCCTACTTGATTATCCTTTGAATTAGTTGATATATTTCCTCCATTGGATGATTATGAGTTGATTTATGTACTCCTTGATTGGTTTAAATCTTGGGTTTCATACCCAAAATCTACTCAAAGCTTGTTGGTTGTGGACTAGGTATTGATACCCGGATTCTGGGGTATTGATACCCAGCGCGTCTGTGATTTTCGGCCCTTAAGAGGCTGGGTATTGATACCTGGACGCGGGGGTATTGATACCCCGTAGTTTTGTTTCACTAGTGGGCTGGGTATTGATACCCGGATTTGGGGTATTGATACCCAGAGGTTCTGTCTCATTTTTGGAAATTGGGTATTGATACCCCAGCTTTCTAGTATTGATACTTAGAGGTTTAAATTCTAATTTGGAGAGACTATTGAGACATCTTGCGATACATGTCATGAGTTTAACCTAGCATATTTGATGATTTCTTAAGTTTTCTTTGGGTTTCGTGTTACGTGTTAGATCCCTAATGACTCTAGTTTGGCGAAAACCCATCGAAATCGTGTTTTGAGTGTCGGATTGAGATGAGATTATGCATGGATATCGCTATGACAGTAATGAATATGAAATGATATTGGAAATGTGGTAATGATGACACGGGGCCCGAAAGGGTATGCCCGGAGTGACACGGGGCCTATATGGCATGCCCGGAGTGACATGGGGCCTATATGGCATGCCCGGAGTGACACGGGGCCTTTATGATATGCCCGGAGTATAATGAATGAAATGAATGGATGAGATGTAGGAAATTAATGTTTTGGGAACACATGTGATGTGTCGGATACGGAATGAATCAATGGAGCGGTACTTGGTCCAAATTAGTGATTAGCGACTTTTGTGACGTTCACAACCCATTCCCGTGATTCTATCAATCTTATTAAATGATTTTCTTCCTCGTGGATCTAAGTTGGCTATCATTGAACCTTGCGCCATTCTTCATGCTTACCTAGAAATCTTTTGGTCTTATCATATGATTTAGCTTCTCGTCTGCATGTCATAAGCATCTCATTTCCATTCAGAATCGATAGATATTTTCCTACTGGGCTAGTGAGCTTAACCTTAAAAAATTTCAGGTACCATACACGGAGCATTGACTTGGATGTGCTTGGAGTGATTGCATACATGTTTTGAAAAGCTTAAAGGAGGAGTTAAAGCATTATTATTCGACTTCTTACTTTTGAAACTAGATGATTTTGTAACTCCATTTGATATTACATTTTTTTTGACTTGGGATTGTAATAACTTTACACTTATATTTTCTTAACTTGGGGTTCAGTTACCCATATACCATTGTGTATTTAAGGATGACTTTGACTAATAAACATTGGACTTTGACGTGGCCCGTGGACTTGTTGACTATCCACGTTGAATTTCTTATGAATTATCCTTAAAAATTTTAAGGGCGTGACAACTTTGTATCAGAGCTCTAGGTTCGAAAACCTAAGAACCGTGGGGAGACTTATAGTCTCAGAGCTTAAAATCATTGCATTGTTTTCTCATAAAAGACATTGTTTTCACATGCATTGTGTGCTTGCATGAGAGACATACATCCACTCACGTGACATTGCATATAAACGTCTTCGTAGAGTGGAGTTCCATTATTGCCTTGTATTGGGAAACAAAGATTTGGTCTTGTGATGGAGGGTTTGTATTGACGGTAGAACTTACGCCATTAGTAACGGGATTGAGTGTGTGTTTATTTGTTTTTGTCATTGTGGTGTAAGAATGACGTAGATGATTGATTTGAAGGGTGACTGGCCAGCACACTTTAAAACAAACTTCTGATGTCACTCTGTTACCACATGCGGATGAGTGGAGGTGTGCAAAGAAGTACGTGTAATAGAGCGAATGTCGATAAAAAGGAACATATTGTGTCTTTACTTCAAAAACGCATGGTTTTGTAATTGATCGATGTGCTTAGTGTTTGACGTGATCGGAAATGAGAACATGTGAATTAAAAACATGTTTAATAAATTTAGTGTTGTTTCTCTGTTTGGAGATGTTGAAATTTTATTTGGTATCGCCGTGATATGTTGAGAGTTGTCATTATTTGGAGTCGGCGGGCTTGTTTGTTGTAATTTGTGGAGGTTTGGGGTCCCAGTTGACTGGGTATTTCTTGTTTGTGATTGACTAGATTGTTGGAGTTAAATCTTTGGATGTAATGATTGTAGCAGTATCTTTTAAGCTTCTGACTGCAAATTTGTAGGACTTTTTGTAATGCACTGAAATTCGGTATGTGTGTTTACGAATCCATTGGTTTTAGATTGGTTGGGTGAGAACGTTATTCAATAGAAGAGCATGTATCCGTGGTGTGAGGTAAATTTAAACTTTAATCGGGTCTAAGTCTGGGAAGGTGTTTCTATTTATTTGTTGGGGTTAAACTTGGTAAACTTGGCATGAGGTGTTTGCTAGCCTTGGTATTTGGGTTTTTCAATAAGTACTTGAGAGTCGTAAATCATTTTTATTGATGATGGAATATCCACATGTTTGGTATCGTAATAAGAGTATATGAATCTAGGTAGCAGAAATAATTATCTTTTCTAAATATAGGGGGAATTGTATATGAATAATTTTATTGGAAGGGTTGGCGGGATCCAGTTGTTTGAGCAATTAGACTAAGGGGGATGTTTTCACAGTTGGGTTTGCCAGATTGAATCGTCATGTAGTTTAAAGCGTGTTGATGATTAGGCTATGAGTAGATGAGTATATGTATTGTTGGGAGTTTTGGACCAATGCACTGGCAATAATCCTGATGTATTAGGACATGAGCGTTTGAGTTACCCTAAATTCATAGAGATGGGTTATTTAGTTTGTGATCGTGTTGCATTTATATAGCGGTTAATGAGAAGCATGAGATTTTGTGGTGAGATTTTAAGTGTTAATTCATAATACTTCCTGGTGGCTGTAAAATACTAGAAGTACAAAAGTATTGAGGGATCGGCGAGATGAGATTTCGTAGACGTCGTGTAAGGGCTATATGGGTTGGTACTTACTTGGGTCCTTAGCAGTTTAAAATTTTAAATTTGTAAGTTATGGAGATTAGTGCATTTACTTGGGAGAAACTAGGTAGATGAGTGATGTCGAGACTACGACGGGAGGATATTGTCGGAAGTGAAAGTATTGTGCATAATTAGTTTATCAGTTGTGAAACAAATTGGTGAAATTAAGACTATGGTGCAAATTGTATGTGAATCGAGGACGGCAACTAGGGACTAGCTAACTGGATGTTATAGAGGGGATAATGTAGATTGAGGTTGTGGTGCTTGGCAAAGATTATGGGTGAGTACACAAGGAATCTGGGGTACTGTCTTCTAGATGACACGAATGGAATTACTTTTACTTAACTTTAAAATTGTTTGATGTTTGTTTTACGCTCTACTTGGGATAACTAGATTTGATGAGAATATATCGAGGAAATTGGGTTGGATAATGTTGATGAATACGGACTACACAAAAAGGATATGAGAAATTGATTAATAGCTAAAGTTGTACTTGGGTTTTAACCGTTTTGGTCGGAACAAAGGAACAAGAGGTAACTTATCGAATAGTAAGACTAATGGCAAACAGATGTATATCTATGAGAACTAAGGAGTCAGATGATAGAGACTTGTGCTTGGAGGCAATAGATGGGATGACGACGGTCTTAGGAATCGAAATGGTTTGGTTAACAAGGTTTGGGTTAGGCTTGGGTGCATTTGCTATTCTACAATTACGAACTAGGTCGGTGATTAGATGAGTTGTAGTTTATCTTAAATTGTGGAGCTAATTTTTGAAGTTCATGGGTTTTAGTTCTAATGTGTATATTTTTGCATATTGTTGACGAGTGGTGTCAAGGCGAGGGTCAAACTTATGTTGGGGAACTTTTGTGCACTTTCGAATAACTTGACGGTGGTACAATTTGATGAGAATGAGAGAATTCCATGACTAGGAAGTGGATGGGTATACTCTGGTGAGAAAACCAAGGGTAGGTAGCAAACTTAGCCAAGTTTGAGTTTGATTATTCTTGGTGTGAGGCCCAAATGAGATTAGAGAAGTACGGAAATTAGATTGTATGGGTGCCTGGCGTACAG
Source organism: Vaccinium darrowii (assembly GCA_020921065.1). NCBI lineage: Eukaryota > Viridiplantae > Streptophyta > Magnoliopsida > Ericales > Ericaceae > Vaccinium > Vaccinium darrowii. Next base: position 15,529,013 of record CM037162.1, read on the forward strand.
TGGTGTGAAACGGTAGCTAGAATGGGTGTATGCCCTTCGAGGATTACTCGGCCTTCCTTAAAAGTGATTGTGGGTTATAATGTTACAAATCATTGAGGGTGTGTGTGTGCAGTTTTAGATAATTTAATTGGTTATAATGAGATATGTGACTAGGTAAACTTTTGGACTTGAACGGGGAAGGTAGAATGAAATGAAGTCGTACTTATGAGGTTTTGTTAGAAAGTTGAGATGAGTCATTTTTCCTCTATGTTTACGTGGTAAGATGGAGCGTTATGTGGGAAGCAGTTGTGTGCGGTTAGATTAATTGGTGATATTATTGGGAAACGTAGGTGACCCTACATGATATTAATAGAGTTGAGATCTGATTTGTTTAAGTTCAATAAGCAAGAAAAGTAAACGAGACACTTAGAGTTAAGCGACATATGGGGTTAATTAGGATGTGGAACTGATTTTGGTAGTTAGGTTGGAGAGAAGTCGAAAGCATAGGTCAGGAAGGTTTAGACAAACAACTTAGGAAGCTTTTGTGTCTAACGTCATGATTTTGGGTCATGATTTTTTTCCAGTATCGAGGTTACCTAATCTATAGCTACTATGGATATGTTTCTAAGTACCTCACGGAGTGTAGTGAGTGTATGAGTCAAAATAGGCCTAGATTATGATTAAGTTGAGCGTTGAATCTTGGTGAAGACCGTTGTGAGATATGAGGAAGTCGTTCGGTTTGGATTGGTCGCGTTGTTGCGATGACACACGAGGAATTGGAGAAAGAATTTGGAATACCTGTGTGGTAGAACTTATAAGTGCTTGGCGTTGTTTGTTGGGGAGATAAGTACATTGAAAATGGTTGGGATTGGAGTTAAGTGGGATCGCTGAAAGTATTCAAACTTTTGGGTAGTAATCATAAATATTTGTTGAGATAAGAGGAGCGAAGTTGGAGGTATAGGCTTTTCGATGGGAGGATTACGGGTTTTGAGGATTTTGAGTTTCTTCTCTAGTGACAAGAGCGATTTACATGGAAGTGATTGTGGAAGTACTAGTAACTTAGGTGATCAAGATGAATTGTTAATGTCATAACCTAGGGTGGCGGAGCACCAGAATGTTTGGGAAATCTGATCTCAGAATAATTGGGGATGACGATATGGTATGGTATGATAAGACAAAAATTTACTAATAGAATATGGGTATGTTAGGGCATTTGGATGCAAATAGTGTGCTTGCTATTAAAATATTTGGGAGCTTAGCTTACTGTTGACATCTAAGATTCATTTATCTTGGTATTGTTAGAGTTGCTGTAGTTTGATGAGTATAGATCAAAGTGAGCAAGGTTAATTTTCTTGGTTAAGGTTGATGAGGAATGGTTGAGAGTTTGGCTTTTGTAAGTACATTTCTTCACCTAAGAGCTTGAGAATATGATTGGGTCGCAAGATGGAGTGTTTAGGAATTATGGATCAATTGGAATTTTGAATAAAAGGCAATAGCGAAGACACAGGGTAGGCAACTAGTATGCATATTAAGTCTAGAGGACCTATGATTAAAAAGAGATCAAACTTTGGAGTCATTGTTTGGTACTAAGGGACAGTCTAAGCCTAGTTGTTTCATACCTTGGAATGATCTGAAATTATATTAGAACCTGATACGTATCCTAGATGTGAGCGGGTAGGTATTGTGGGAAAAATCTGTACGGTTAGAATGGTTGTTGTGAAATAACATTGGTAGCGAGGAGCTGACATGGAAATGGAGGATGAGATGAAAGAAAGGTATTTGGGTTTATTTTCAGTTTGGTCTATGAGAGTATGGTGTTAAATTTCGTGTCTACGAGTTTGAGATATTGAACACATATTGCATATCATAACTTAATGTATAGTTCATCGAATAGCTTTGTTGTATGAAATTTTGAGGACAAAATTTTTCTAAAGAGGGTAGAATGTAAGGACCCGTGTTTTTAAATAATTTTTTGAAAATAACAATGGGTTAATGTGAGGAATTGTGTAAAGTGTTAAGATTGACTAAGTGTTGGATTATGGGTGATATATAAGTTGATTTGGGTGTATTTGAATTACACAAGCCACATTTGGACTTGGGGTGTAATTATATCATGTGTGTGGTGAGAGAAGAGAGAGAAAATGTTCATCTTCCTGCCCCAACGCCAGCCGACTCCCTCTCTCTCTCCTCCATAGCTTCTCTAACTTCTCTCTTCATAAACCAAGCCAAATCTCAAGCTCCAAACTTACTCCCTTCACAAAACCTTTATAAAATTTCATGCTCTACGCGTTGATGTGCTTATTTCACTCCAGTGTTTGAAGAACTTTCCTTGGATTTTGAAGCTAGAGTTTGGGTTTTGCTACTTGGAGGTTTTTCAAGCTAAATCACAAGAGGTAGGGGATCATCCTTCAATTCTCAATGCAAATTTGATGTATATGTGTGTGTAATCACTTGAACGCTAAGTCCTTCTTTATCTTGATTGATTTCCTTGAGAAAAACCCACTTTGCTCCCATTTTCTACTCAATTTCATGAGGTATAAGCCTTGATTCATACTCCTACTTGATTATCCTTTGAATTAGTTGATATATTTCCTCCATTGGATGATTATGAGTTGATTTATGTACTCCTTGATTGGTTTAAATCTTGGGTTTCATACCCAAAATCTACTCAAAGCTTGTTGGTTGTGGACTAGGTATTGATACCCGGATTCTGGGGTATTGATACCCAGCGCGCCTGTGATTTTCGGCCCTTAAGAGGCTGGGTATTGATACCCGGACACGGGGGTATTGATACCCCGTAGTTTTGTTTCACTAGTGGGCTGGGTATTGATACCCGGATTTGGGGTATTGATACCCAGAGGTTCTGTCCCATTTTTGGAAATTGGGTATTGATATCCCAGCTTTCTAGTATTGATACTTAGAGGTTTAAATTCTAATTTGGAGAGACTATTGAGACATCTTGCGATACGTGTCATGAGTTTAACCTAGCATATTTGATGATTTCTTAAGTTTTCTTCGGGTTTCGTGTTACGTGTTAGATCCCTAATGACTCTAGTTTGGCGAAAACCCATCGAAATCGTGTTTTGAGTGTCGGATTGAGATGAGATTATGCATGGATATCGCTATGACAGTAATGAATATGAAATGATATTGGAAATGTGATAATGATGACACGGGGCCTGAAAGGGTATGCCCGGAGTGACACGGGGCCCGAAAGGGTATGCCCGGAGTGACACGGGGCCTATATGGCTTGCCCGGAGTGACATGGGGCCTATATGGCATGCCCAGAGTGACACGGGGCCTTTATGATATGCCTGGAGTATAATGAATGAAATGAATGGATGAGATGTAGGAAATTAATGTTTTGGGAACACATGTGATGTGTCGGATACGGAATGAATCAATGGAGCGGTACTTAGTCCAAATTAGTGATTAGCGACTTTTGTGACGTTCACAACCCATTCCCGTGATTCTATCAATCTTATTAAATGATTTTCTTCCTCGTGGATCTAAGTTGGCTATCATTGAACCTTGCGTCATTCTTCATGCTTAGCTAGAAATCTTTTGGTCTTATCATATGATTTAGCTTCTCGTCTGCACGTCATAAGCATCTCATTTCCATTCAGAATCGATAGATATTTTCCTACTGGGCTAGTGAGCTCAACCTTAAAAAATATCAGGTACCCTACACGGAGCATTGACTTAGATGTGCTTGGAATGATTGCATACATGTTTTGAAAAGCTTAAAGGAGGAGTTAAAGAATTATTATTCGACTTCTTACTAGATGATTTTGTAACTCCATTTGATATTACATTTTTTTTGACTTGGGATTGTAATAACTTTACACCTATATTTTCTTAACTTGGGGTTCAGTTACCCATATACCATTGTGTATTTTAAGGATGACTTTGACTAATAAACATTGGACTTTGACGTGGCCCGTGGACTTGTTGACTATCCACGTGGAATTTCTTATGAATTATCCTTAAAAATTTTGAGGGCGTGACAGAAAATGAGAGTAATAATTGGAAAGTGTGGTAATAAGTGGAGAGAGATAGAGATAAATGAGAGTGCTCATTGGAGAGAGGGGTAATGAGTGGATAGAAAAATGTGAGTAATTAGTGAAGAGAGAAGCAAATTATTTCAACACTATTTTTTAAAACATTTCTCAAAAATATCAACCAAACAAGGAGAACTTAGAGTTGGTAACTGCACAAAATTTATACGTTGGCTAGCGGCTCGGGGGTTTTTACTTTTTTGTGCACACGGTTACTCGTTAAGAGGTCAATTAAATTGTGGTTTTTTTTTTGCAAGGGCAATTTTGGAAGTGCAAAATGTGAGCTAGCCTCAAAAAGGAGTTCTGACTAAATGATGCTCTCCATTTATAAGATAGAATAAATTAGGCTTAATTGTACTGATGGTCCTCAAAATATTCGCGAAATGTCACTTTGGTTCCCAATATTCAAATCATATCTATCGATTCCCCAATGTTCACAATGTGTATCTAAACAGTCCCCGTGTCTAACTCCGTCCGTCTTCTTCCTCAAATGCAAGGGTAATTTTGGAACTTCACCCCCCAGCTTATCTTCAACCCCACACCCTTCCCGAATCTCTCTCTCTTTCTCTCTCTCTCTCTCTCTCAAAACAAGTGTGGCCACTGAAAACACAAAAAAGAAAAAAAAAAAGGACAACAACAAACCTGTAATTTTTTGAGATGACAAACAAACAAATCAAATCAAATCTTCTTAGCTCAAAATCTCCTCTACTGAATCTGGACCCATATCAAATTTCTCTCCCTAGGCCAATTGTTTGTCCGAAGTACCTGTTGGAAATTTTAAAAAGAAGCCTTGAAAATCCTTTTTGGAAACCAATTTACGACTATTACGTAATGAAAAAAAAATTTAAAAACAAGCATCGCCCCAGGAAGTTGTATAGAGAGGTTGAATCAGGCGGTGCAACAGCAACTCAACCTCGATTCCGTCAAGACTCCAACCTCTTCAAAACTCTCTCTCACTCTCTCTCTCTCTCTCTCTCTCTCTCTCTCATCCTCGACTGATTTCGTGAGATAGCAACGCTACCGAGTGTTAACTGGGTTTCTCTTTGGAGAGATAGGAAAGGAGAGGTAACTGGGTTTCCCCTTGCCGGAGCCATCGACAGCAACACAGTGGCTGGTGGTACAGATCTGGTAGCTTTCAAGGCAGGGAGAGAGATAGAGGAGGTGGTATCTGGTAAGTTTCGTCAGGTTCTGGTTGTTTCCCGCAAAATTCCGGTTGCAAAGTACGTGTTTAGAGGAGGCGGTGGACGAAGGTGTGATGGTGTTGGAGTGGTGTTTTAGGGCGGAAAAGGCGGCAGTGGTAAGATGTAATTAAGAAGGGGAAGGGAGGGAAGTTGGGTGGGACTGAGTTGTTTTTGGTGATTGGCTCTGATGAGGGTGAGGGTTGAAGATAAGGGTTTTTAGAGGTTGAAGATAAGCTTCATGGGGGTGAAGTTCTGAAATTACCCCTGTATTTTATGGAGAAGACGGACTGGAGTTAGACACGGGGACCATTTAAATACGCATTGTGAACATTGAGGACTCGATAGACACGATTTGAATATTGGGGACCAAAGTGACACTTCGCGAATACTTTGGGGACCATCCGTACAATTAAGCCGAATAGATTACGTATCTACTACACCTTCCCTTTCAAATTGCTTGTCTCTTATACTAATTTGAGATGTTCCAAATTGTTAGTCCTTTTTAAAAAGTCAAAACAAAATATATTCTATGTTTCAAAATATTTGTTTCTTGTCGTTACCCATATCTTTTTAATGTCTAATTAACCAATTTGTTTGCGAAGTCTCTTAAAATAATTTAACAGCTTTATGTTGAATGAGTACAGGCTAGCCTTCGTGGCTAGGCGGAGAGGGGTTCCTAACACCTTCCCCTTAACGTACCCTTGGTTTGCGAATCCATGGCTAGAATCTCTGGCCAGACTTTTTCTTGGTTTAGCCTAAACTAAGTGCTGACTCTAAACAGTGGTGGGTGCCACACAATGGGCACAGTGGATTATCGAAGTTGGATGAAAGAGAGCAGTAAAATACGCCAACAGATTCAAAATTCTAATACATCCAAATTGGTATCTTGTGCAGTGAAAGCCCTCTTTGAGGTTCAAACTCGATTGGGGTATCTAAAATCTTCTTCTTCTTCCCTTGTGCTCTCCTTTTTTCTTTTTTGCATATATATATATATATATATATATATATATATATATATATATATATATATATATATATATATATATATATATATATATATATATATATAGAGAGAGAGAGAGAGAGAGAGAGAGAGAGAGAGAGAGAGAGATATGAAGATGTAAATATATAGAGGGGGTTGGTGGTGACATGATTTGGCGGGATAAATTCCCTCCAAGTGGGTGCATTGTGCTTTAATTGGCGTATTTTAATACTCTCTCTCAGCCATGAGAGAGATGAAGATGTAAATATAGACTGGCCCTGTTCGTTTTCCAGTTTAGTTTTAGTTTTAGTTTTGATGACATCATCATTTTCCTCATTTCTTTCTCTATCTCTCTCCACTCATTACACCTGATGACATCATCAAAACTAAACTAAACTATCTAACCAAACACATCCAGTATGTTTTTTGAGCAAACCAATTAAAGCATAATCTTTATCTGGTCATACTCGAGGCTTTGTGTCATTCAGGAGGGTTAATTTGCTGGTAGTTCTGAGGCATTTAAGACACAACCACCTCTACTGATCAATAAACTTCTCTACCACAAGATAACCGTTAGGTTTCAGGAAGATACTACAGTATGCCCCATTAAAAATGGGCATACGGTATGTTCCGTTATGTATTATTTTGGTATTTGCTACGTATAGTTCGGGTCAAATTACAAACTGTTATGAATTTTAAAATTTTTACTATTCCCGGTAACCTTGTTAGGTACCATTTTGGTACTTGTTACCATCTGTTATGGATTTTAAAATTTTCTCTATTCACAGCAACCCACCAAAACGTACGAAACAAGTACCAAATCATTCATCACAAATATCAAGACCATATATAACGGGGCGTATTGTACGGCTCTTTTCAAAGGAGCGTACCATAGATTTTCCCTAGGTTTCATTCTCTATTGCTCACTGTTACATAGGGGATTGCTTTACGTGCAATTGGTTGGATTAAGGTGCACATGCAAGATGGACAGAATCGAACATCGTGTTAGAACTTAGTATGCCAACCACTTTTTGAAGAAAAAAATAATAATTAAGCACTTAGGCTGATCGAAAACTAAACAGAAAGAATAATTTTTTTTTTCTCGGCCAAAGAAATTCATTAATTTTTTAAAAGGAAAAAAATTAAAGAGAATATTCTTAATACCAAGAGATAGTTATATGCAGCGTTGACACAACAATTTTTACACTTATTGAACGCCCTGGTTTTATTCACTGAATATAGACCATAAAATTCCAACAATATTTTGTTGAAACAGCATGAACATAAAATATTAGTACAATTTATTTGATTGACCCTTATGAAACACATACTATATATTTTCACTAAGTCTTAGGTTGTGGTTCCACTGCAATTGCTTTCCCCTTGTGGCCTTATCTTTATTACTGATGATAGGGTTCTTGGTAATCTTAGCTTTCACTTCTTCAGAGCAGCATCTGAAGTACAGTTTATTGTTTGATCTTGCTGGAATTCATTTTTCTCAGAGAACTGAACATGAAACCCATTTGGAAATGTTAGGCCGGGAGTTCGGACAATTTCTCCTCCTTTGATTGCTTTCCACCTGACAATCCAATGCGTAATCGGTTAGTTTCTATCTCTGTCGGTAGCAATTAGCATTGGTTTTTTACACATTCACTGCGACATGATGAAGCCTTTACCTGTACTTGGTAACCAAGCAGTGGAGGAAGACGGCCATTTGCACTTTGGCGAAATCTGTTCCTAGACAAAATCTCATGCCACCACCAAAAGCCATGAAATGTTTGGATGCACCAGTTAATTCCATTCCCTGCATGTTATCATTTAGAGTAAGTGACGGGACGAGAATTCCAGATAGCTACATTGACGCGGTATTTCAAAACTGTCCATTTGATTAGGAAGAAAAATAGAATATACAATAAAAATGATAGTAAATTGAAAGAAAATTATGGAAAGGAAAGGGAAATTTATTTTCTTGCATGTGTTTGGTTACGAAGAAACTTTTACTGGAAAATAGTAACCTTTTCCCATCATAGAATTTGGTTACGATGAAAGTCACCAGAAAATACATGTAATTACCTAAATGGGCCACACATATAGCAACTTTCTTAATTGTAAGCAACCGAAAAGGAGGATAAATTTGAAATTCCTCTTCGAGGTAACTACTTTCATGAGAAAGTTTAAACTTCCTTAGCTGTGTTTGGTTAGATAATTTAGTTTAATTTTGATGATGTCAGCAGGTGTAATGAGTAGAGAGAGATAAAGACAAAAATGAGGGAAATGATGATGTCATCAAAACTAAAAGTGAAACTAAACTGAAAAACGAACAGAGCCCTTGTGTTTTTTGCTTGGAAAAAGAGACAACTTCGCATGCATTAATGGATTGTACTCTTTATTTTCTTATAATCTCTCTCGTTCTCTTTCTAATCAAACACACAAAAAAGTTTATATTTTTTCTGTTTCTAGTATTCTTTTGCTAATTAAACGAACCCTATCCAATTGTAGGATTCTGGAACATTGTGGGAGGACATCAAATGAATTAGAAAAGAAAATAGCAGGTAACTCTTGAACAATTAATCTACTTACCTCCCATCTCTTTGGATTGAATTGAAGGGGATCCTTATATTTGGCAGGGTTCATGTGTACAGCCGGAGGGCAGACCATAACAAACCAACCAGCTGGAATGGTATAGCCTGCATTAATTCCCCAGGTTTTGTATTAAGGTATGCCAAAAAAGGGTTTTTATTGTATGAAACAATGTCAAATTGCTATCACTAGAAATTGAACAGTTGACCGCTTATAATATTTGTACCCTGAAACTTGATGTCTTCAAGTGTTTTTCTGAAGATTCCCGGAGCTATGTTTGCCATCCTTACTGTTTCATTAATCAACTGCAAAAAAAATTAACAAAATTATGAACGGAAGTACTTTATTTTTTTACCTCAAACTGCACATCTTTTCATAAGGGACTAACAAAATGGGACGAGGGAGTAATAAAGAGAAAATAGACTTGTTTGCCGACCTGAAAAGTGAACTTCATTGATTTATATTCTTTCCATGTAAATCCAGAATTTGAATTTTCCCGTCTTCTTAGAATTTCCTCGTGTTCTTCCTGAGACATGGGTATACAGAGCCTGTCAATTACCTAGCATAGAATTTGATTCGACAAATGAAGGTTTTTTTTTTTCCCAAATAAGTTTTATTCGCTGACCGTTAGTTCCTTGAGCGCCAAAGGATTCTCCAAAAGAAATTTGGTGGCCATAGTTATAGCCAGGGAAGTTGTCTCAAAGCTGGCAAACAGCAGCACAAACATTAAATCTAGAGCAATCTCCTCTGTTAGTATTGTATCCGCTCTCTCAAGTTCTTCGAGGACATAATCGAAGAAATCACTCTGTTGCTCGCTACGCTTTTCCCGTCTTTTTTGTAACTGGTTCTTCAGCATCCTCATTGCCTTCTTCCTTCCCTGAGCCAATGGAGAAGTGTAAAAAGAACCCACAAAAAATTAAGATTACGTGCTGCTTGTATATCCAGCTTGCCCGGTGGAGAGAAAGCCAGATCGACGATTGAAAATAAAACTTGAAATTTTGAGGAAACAGAAACATATTGCATTTTTAATAAAACAGAGTACAACTAAAATACAACCAAAAAACTAAAAACAACAAAAGTACAAAGGAAGAAAAAACAGCGTCGGTGCCGGACCCATCGGTCGGGTGCTCATAGAGATTGGTGAGAGAGTCCATGGATATCTGGAGTGGTAAGTCTATTGCCGCCGCTGGGTCGTCAAATCTGTTGCAGTCACCTTCACCGCCGCTGCCGGAAAACTCAAAAACCCGTCACAAAACAGTTCAGGTTCAAGAGCCAAAACCTAGATCTAGCTCCCTAGATCTGGGCCTCCGTTGTCCAAAAATGACGGAGGAGTGGGAGATCTTCTCACCAGGATGGAGGGAGTCTCAACCAACTCTCAACGATTAATTGATGTAAGAGGGGAGGAGTGGAGAAGAAAATGGGGTGTAAATGAGGTGGAAGGGCTGCCATGGGGAGAGGAGAAACAGAGATCAAGGGAGGCAGTTGAGGAAGAAGAGAAAAGAAAAACAGCATTGCTACATATCCAGAAAGTACCCATAATTTAAATCTCGACCGTTAAATTTCTAATTTTGGGTATGGGTACATAAATTTTCTAAAAGAAAAATGGAGAAAAGAGGATAGAGAAAGAAACTCTCTAGAAACTCGTCATTTACCGAGTTGACAAGGTGTGTGTTTATATATGCATAATCAAGAACTATAAAGTGCATGTGTTTCTTTGTACCTCGGGGCAAGTTAGTAGTGGTAGTTGTAGGTTTGAACGTCAATCAGATTTATGAGAGTTTATATTTCCTACCACCGGGATACCACTCCAATTACATGTGCTTTTTTTATTATCAAGACTAGCATGGAAGGTTTTGGATACTACGTACCTGTAAACACTCGTGGTAAGCCGTTCCAGGAATGTCCAAAGGAAAGGAAATCAATCCCTTAATGAAAGCGGCAAAACAATCCCTCAGATCCTCAGACGACTCCTTTCGATTGTAACTGATCAATTTCTTTGCACTTAGATCGAATATCATCTGTAATTAAATGCCCATTAATTAATTATCGTTAGAAATCAATCGCCACAATATGCTTGTTTATCAGGGGCGACTCTAGAATTTTCATCCAGCGTTGAAAAAAATACATAGCTAGCGTGTCTATGATGAAAAGTTATTTGCAAAAAAAAAAAAAGAGACGTCTGATTCCCTTTAATTTTTAGTGTTTCAACATTGGATCAAATGTCAGATAACCACTATCCTTAAATATGTACTATAGATTGAGCTATTTATAATTCAGCTAGGCTTGTTTGTTTTGTTGGTCTCTTACAATTTGATTCAAATTTAGTTGGAAATATTTATTTTAACCTTATATGAGTAACTCAGCTGATAAAACCAAAGAAAGTTTAATTTATATCTAAATTTATTTTTCTTTACTGCATTTTTTGAACCCAGCAAGGTCGCTTGGCCTCGCTGGTTCTATGGTAGAGTCGCCCATGTTGTTTATAATATTGTTCCATTTTGTTTGCTTCTTGCGGGAGACTTTTCTTACGAAGCAAACAAAATGGAACGGTGAGAGCATATATTCCAACAACAGAAAGCGCCTCGACAACGATTAGCAGCTGATGATTGATCTTACACTTGCACTAGCTTCCTTTAGTTCAACAGATTCTTGACTCGACCACCTCTTTAAATTTCTACATGCTGCTTGTTCGACTGCAGGGAGCATCTTTTTCAGGCTCTCAGGACCAAATAAGTTCAACGCCATATTCTTGAGGCACTTGTGTAGGATCCCATGCAAAGCACCCATGTTCTGTTTTCCAAGGATCTCTACGAACGTAGCTGGATACCAGCTCTGGAATAATTTCCCCTCTTCTTGAAATACAAAATAACTGAACTCCGGGTCTGTCGTTATGATGATCGGTTGCCCCACCAAACTCGTTCGGAATACTGGACCGTATCTGAAAATTGAATAGCGGATTGTTGCGAACATGTTATATAGGAAGAAGATTATCAAAAAGATGATGAGAATGGTACTGATGGCATGATAACATTGTCGATTCCAATAGTATGTAGTGAAGAAATGAATAGCATGGGATACTAGACAATATATGTAGGAGAATCCCATGGTGTTGGAACTTGTGGCTCATATGGAGAGGTACCAAAGAGTTCTAATGAAAGGCCATATTAGGATTGGAATAGAGTAGGGCTATATATACTCTCTATTGTAAAAATCCTAGCCGATTTTGATCATAATATACAGACTCGCTCATCGCTCCCGTGGAGGTACCCGATCTTGGGGAACCACGTAAATTCCTGTGTTGATTTCTTTTACTGTTTTCGTATTCTGTTGCGTTCGTGTGGTGATTATTCTATCACATGGTAATGGTATAGACCTCAAAAAATTTTGGTATGGTTAACAATATATTTCGTAACTCACACCAACAAAATTTGTAACTAATTAATACCAAAATAGGCCTAACTAACCAAAAAAATTCGTAATTATTTTGGAGTGAAATATTTGCATACCATACACCACAATCGCATGTAACAAGCACCGAAATCCAGGGCATGGTGGGCTCGCGCCACCCCGCACTTTTTAAACAAAAAAAAAAATGTATATAGATATACATATTACATAATTCGAGAACTTGTATGAATTTAATGTGTAATATACTGGTAATGTGCATGTTCTATATACATGAGGTTTTATGTTCAATTCTCATACCTTAATCTTTGCGCCAAATAATGTAAAAGAGCTAAAGCTATGAAATGTAGTTGTTGGGATTAGAACCCTTGACTTCTGGTTCCCAGAAAAAATTCCCTTACCTCTTGCCACTAGACCAAGACTACTAATCGTAGTGCAAACTGCAAATCAATAAAGCTATTATATATTCTTATATTAAGGTAATAATAGAAATATATTTGATGTTAAAATTTTTTTCCATTATAACTCTGGCCCCGGTTCTCTTAACCCTAGTTCCGCCACTGTGTGTAACCTATACCAAAAACATGTGTAACATATACCAAAATCATGCGTAACATACCCGAAAAACTACGTAAAATTCTTAGCTAGGTATGTACCTGTCGATTCTCTTTTTTATGAAAGGAGGAATGTCGGAGGAAGTGGTGGGGGTGAAGAACTGAATAGTCTCGCCTACGAGTGGCAAACCCATGGAACCTGGTGGGAGTTGTCCATTGCATCTGGGGTTCCTCCATCTGTAAACCCAATGCGTGATCCATACCACCACCAAAGCTAAAGTGCACAAAGCAGTTGGCCCCATATTTACTGAAGAAGAAGAAGAAGAAGATGTGGGATGAGAAGACAAATGAAGAGAAGAAAGTGCTGGCAAGTATATGAGAAGTCATGCATGAGGATGACAATTATATATAGGCAGAGAAGGAAGGGCGGACACAGGATATACTATCAATGCTTTAAAACCCGGATCGGACCAGCCGGTTCAACCGGATGAACCGTCAACCGGACCTTATTCCGGTCCGGTTGATCCCAGTAACCGCTCCTTAATCAAAACCGGTCTCCTTTCAAAAAACCGGTGTAAAAAAACAGTTAAACCGGTAAACCATTAGACCCGGACACGGGTCAGTCGGACCGGACCGGTAAAAAAAAAGTTGAACTCCACTCACAACTGCTGCATTTTAGGCCGATACTTGACACCCATGGACAGCTGTCCACGTGGGTCTCCTCCAGCCTTACAAACGCTTAACTTTAAAACGTCAGCACCTCTTCTTTACCTTTTATATATGCTGTGGCTTGTCTCAAACCATGAATCTAGGCGATGTGGGATAACTCCGCATGCAGATTTAGGCAGTACTCTCCTTTCCAACGTTTTTTTTTGGCATATTAAATATATATTAATGACATAATTATAACGTCACGGTTCAATAGCGCCGGTGACCCATCCGCCCAGTCCCCTTTCCGGTTCGCTCTCCGGTCCGGATTTCAAAACATTACTATCAAGAGTCAAGTATCTATAAGATACCCATTATAGACACGTTAGTTTTTATTGTACGAAATTATGTGACGAATAGATTCACACGGATTTTTCTAACATTTTCACTTATTTTTTAAGACATAAAATTGATTGTTATTCAAAGAAATGACACAGTACGATCGATATCAACAAATACTTTCTTTTTGAACATTGACTCAACCACAAACCTCAGCTACAAAGGTTGTCCTAAGGCTTAGTTTTCCATTTGATAAAATGGACCAAGTGGGTGATTTTATCAAATGAAGTGAGGGGGTGATTTTATCTCTAATGATTTTATCAAATTGCAAACTAACCCTAAGTTGGCGGGAAGTTGATTGCTCAAAAAAGGCTGCATGTACGAGAAGTCAAAAAAGGCTCCCCGAGTTGACCTCCAGTCAACAGGCTGTACTAAGTTAGACTGAAGTTGCATGGTTGCTGAAAAAATGATGCATGCACGAGAAGTCAAAAAAGGCTGCATCTACAGTATATATATATATATATATATATATATATATATATATATATATAACAATATGAATTGAATATCAAGATTTTTTTTTTAATAAGGGTCTTGCGTTAGCATTTTCCTAATAGTAAATACTCTTCTCAATAATCCCTATGGATCAGATCACGATTATACTAGGCATGCACACTAACCTTTTGTCCCAAAATTAATTCAGTATTTAAGGTCCTAAATTCTGAATGAAAAGTTGAAAGTCTCGATCAAGTTCTTATAATTCTTCGATTGAGCGTATTTTGTACAAGACCAATCGAAAAATCAAAGAATTGATTGATTACCTATAATTGCATTGGAATATTGTATATTTGAAGAGATTTGAATAGGATAAAAATAAAAAAGCTATTGAAAGAGATTGATCATTTGTCTATCTTTGTCGATTTCTTTTCTTTTTTCCACATGTATCTCTTACAAATCTAATATCAAAGACATAATTATAAGTTCAATTACTATTTAATTTAGAGGTTTTGCGACTTATTATTTTACTGCATGATTTGTAGATAATATAAGCAAAACATGATTTACTTTCTTCTCTTTTTTTTCCAAGCATCATAAGCACAATATGTACATGAATTTTTAATAATGGTTTAAGTTTGAAATTTTTGGCTTAATGACGAATGTTTAAACATTTTATCTTCTTGTCACGCATATTGATCTATGAACTTTTTTTTTTCAAAGTTATGCTTCAAAAGTGACTGTGCCTAGTGGCGGAGCTACATTGGGGTAGGGATGGCCCCGGCTCCTCCCGATTTTCTATTTTGGAGTATATTTTACATATATTATTTTTGGTAGATATTCGTAAAAAAAAAATATATACAATTTCAAAAATAATCAAAAAGTAAGAACAACTTTTATTTCGAGAACACTAAATTTTTTTTTTTTGAATAGCAAAAATTTTATTAACCTTTCAAAACGAATTACAAAGATTAAAAGGATCCAAGAACAAGGCCTTAAGATGAAAGAAGGGAAGATTCACAAAGAATACTCCCCTCAAACCAAAAGACACATGCATCTAGGAACCAAAGGGAAAACACAACTTAAAGCTGGCAAGAAGCCAACCAAAATCCCCCAACAAGAAATCACTCCCGAAAAAATACATTAAAACCAACGCCCCAAAAAAAACAACTGAAACACCTCAAACAGAAACCACCAATAGCAATCTCAGCTTGCAACAGAAAAACCACTTATGACTCTTCATCATCCCCCAAATAATCTTCACCCAATATCTTGCTTATTGACCGAGAAGCCTGAGCCATATTAAGATGAATCCTATTAATGCTATCAGAAGAAACAGATAATGCAGCAGCAG
The DNA here is from genome assembly GCA_020921065.1 of Vaccinium darrowii. NCBI lineage: Eukaryota > Viridiplantae > Streptophyta > Magnoliopsida > Ericales > Ericaceae > Vaccinium > Vaccinium darrowii. Next base: position 15,544,588 of record CM037162.1, read on the forward strand.
CTATAGCAGATCTGAATACAACGCATTTTTTCTGTTTTCGACGACCCTTCTTCTTAGGTTTGGGAAATCCCAACCTTTTTTCAATCCTTTTCTGTTTCAATTTTCCTTTCCCAATAATTTAGAACACTAAATTATGATGAATGTGCGATAATCCCCGAGATTCAATTTGAAAAGAAAATAATAGCCCCAAGTAGTGGTGGATCCAGGAATTTCGCACAAACAGTGGCGAGGCCAGAAATCTTAGTCGAAGGGGGCCGGATTATGAACGAAATCTTCGTACGATGATTTCTTTTTCAAGACTAAATTTAGTCATTCGAGTTTTAATAAGATGGTTTTGATAAATCAAAAAATTAATCACAAGTATTTTTGTTATCATATCACTCGATGAACGCAATATCGACCGGATAGAAGCCATGTAAGGAGAACTTTCCATGACCAAGCCGTAGTTATGCAATGTGTAATATTTTACGCATAAAAGGGAAAGCATGTAGTGAGTCCCCTCACTGTAGGCGTGCAGTGAGTCTCATCCAGTCATCTATCTCAGCACCGACAACTCGAATTTAACCTAAATTTCAAATGATCCCAGTTGTCCATTGTTTGGATTAAAATCCGAGCGTTCATTACCGAAAGAGACGGTCGGATGAGCTCACTACACCCCTGTAATGAGCCCCTCACTTCAGAACCCCGGTTCCAACACAGAGTCTCTGTTTGTTAGTCAAACTAATTTGTCAATTAATTAAGATAAGAATAAAATATGATAGAAAGAGAGATTAGTTAGTAGGGAGAAAAAAAATAATCTTTGGTTTGGTTGGCAGATTGCGTGGGTATATAACAAAAACTTGTGTAAAATTACTTATTTGCCCTTATAAGTTCGTTGCTCAAATTATTCATATGGTTTTTAGGAGTAGTTTTTAATAGTTATTCACAGCAACTTGCACCAAAAAATGATATTAAAATTAATTTTAGACATATTGCCAACATTAACTATAACATCATAAAATGTGTAATTTCAAACAATTTCAATAGATAAAGAAGTTTTCGTAACAGTTTTCATGGATGCAACACAAGAAGAAAGGGAAGGTTTGACTCTGGCAAAAAAACTGAACAGATGCATTTGTTGTTAGTTTTACGTCAATTTTTTGTGAATTATTAGTTCATCGTGGCGAGAGAAATCTAAAAAATAAAAAATCAGACAAAAATAATCCAACTTTTTTTGGATTATTAGATCTTTTTTTATCTTCATTCACAAAAACGTTAGTGTAGTTAGTAATTTTTTAGTCTTTAGATTTTTCTCGTTGAAATGAACCAATAATCAACAAAAAATCAGCGCAAAACTAATAAAGCACAAAAATTTTTTAAATAAAGAAAAATATATTTTTGCCAAAGGCGCTGCTTGTACAAATGACCGACTTTGTAAGCAAAAAAAAAAAGTTAAAAGGTTCCAGGAAAAATCTACAGGAAAATGGTACAATACACACCCCTTATTTGGTGTGTCTGATACACACCCTTATAAAAGTTACGGATTTTTTTAGAAAAAGTTACGAGACACATAAAAATGTTACGAATCATATTGCTGAAAAGTTACGAAAAATTAAAAAATATTACGATTGCCAATGAAGTGACACAATCTGAATCATACAATAAGTATATATACTACATACCGTTAATAGATATGTATTGTAGTCATTTCCTGAAGGAAATAAATAAAGGAACTTATAGTAAAGAAATGCATACACTCATGCAAAAATAAAAAATTCAGAGGCCGGTCCTACTTTTCGAGTTCGTTTTCATCCCAACCTGGACGATTCCGCACGGAAGTGTTTTAAAGATGATGGTGACAGATAGAAAGATAAGTGTACGGAAAACACAAGCTGTTGAAAATTCAAAAATGATAGGTAAAATACGCAAGGTTCACCTTGTTTGGTTTTGGTCTCAAGATCCACCCTGTATGGTTCTCAATAAAAATTTCTCTCTATCTCTCTCTACTCATTACTCCAAAAACTCTCTCTCAAAACCTAAACCGAACAAGGCTGTTGTATTTTGACTATAGGCATCGCACGTTTTCCTTCCCATTACATATTTTCAAATTTGTCGTCATCCACTGATTTTTCATATATTCAAATTGGTCCTCCTCCACAATTGGAATTCCATATGATGGTGATCGACTAACAGCATCATAAATATCTTTGAATAAGGTAAGGAAAACACAAGTAGTTGGAAATATATATATATATATATATATATATACTCCTTGATTAAACTTTTCTTCTCCCCTAGACGAAGGGGGGCTATTGTACAGCATGTTGTGTGGCAGTAGGCACGGCCGCATTGGTGTTGATCTGATGATCGAAGACGCCCATCACATAGAGAACTCGTCGAGTACTACAAGTACTCAAAATCAACTTGATCCACTATCTATAAGTGTGTGATCGGAACACATGTAACTTGAAAAAAATTGGAACACGCATGACGTGAAACATTGGATGAAAACTATTGAACCCATTTTTTCAAGTTATTTGTGTTCCGATGACGAACTTAATGATATGCAATTGAGTTGATTTTTTGTACACTTGTAGTACTCGACGAGCTCTACATAATGGACGCCTCCGATCATCGAATGGACACTGGCATGGCCGCATCAGATGCTGCACAACACGCTGCGCAGTAGGTCTCCTTTAATAGAGCGCTTGCTAGGGCAACAACAAAAGACTAGGTAAATTGCAAATTTAGGTAGTTTAGATAACCTAAGGTCCAAAACAGGCCCTCTAACTTGCTCAATTGGAGCTAGGTAAAATACATTAGAGGAATAGTACCTAGGCCTTTTAAGGTAGTCACTTTATACACAACACACCCCTTGCATTTTTTTTTTCCCCCTCACTTCCTCTCGAGCAGTGCTAGGGGTACAAACCCCTTAGGTACAGAATTTGCACAGAGCTATTCTGGGGCCCACTTGTGGGTCCCACACGGGAAATCCAATCTGTTGATTCATCTCAAAATAATTTTTTAAGGGGCTCCATGAGAAATCACCTCAATCCGATGTGCGTAAGTGGTTGATCCAAAACTCACCCATTTCATTCTCAAAATCATTTTAAATGAAATGGGTGAGTTTTGGATCAACCACTTACGCACATCGGATTGAGGTGATTTCTCGCAAGGCCCCTTAAAAAATTATTCTGAGATGAATCAACAGTTCGGATTTTTCATGTGGGACACAAAAGTGAGCCCCCGAATAGCTCTGTGCACATCCGCGCTTCCCCTCTTGTCTCTATGCATGGGTGTCCATCCCAAGCTCAAAGAAATTACTCCCTCCGTCCCGTAGTTCTTATCAATTTACGAATATGCGTACTACTTTTTAGTTGCTTATTCAAAAAGAAATGGCTAGCTTGGAAAAATGGCATCGCACATTTTACTTTGGTTTCCACCATTGTAGCGTATTGCAGTTTAATTTGGGGGAAAATATTTTTGTATATTCCTACATTTGGGACTTTCTTAACTTCTCAAAAAGGCCGCCATCATTTGACTTTGGGAAATTTTTATCTCATTTTTTATGCTCGCGATCCTTCATTATTTTGTGTGGCTCATGTGCATCAAATGGTTTATGTCTTTCTGATATAATTGTGTCTTGATCTGTCAATGAAAGTATTTGTACATAGACTTTCTAATTCTACGCACCGTATTTGTAAAGCGCTCAATGCTATGGTCCAGTTGTATAATTTCACTATATAATTCGCTCTCTCTGTAAAGTTGCAAAAATAACAAGCGAAACGGGGCCTATCAAAAAAATAAAATAAAAGCGAAACGGGCCAACAAAGAAATACCGCATAAACTCTTGCCGAGAAAAATGATTTTATTCCATCTTTATAAAATTAACAAAACTCTTGCCGCTTTTTGAATAATTTAACTCCCTAATATTGCAGAGCAACTTTTTGTGCGAAGGTGACAAGTTGCACTTTCTAAAATTGCAACATAAATACATATTTCAATTATTTTATTTTTCTACTGGTGTTAATATATAATAAGATAATTTGAGATTTGAAATAACTCTGTTAATCCGCACATTCCATAATTTATGGAATCAATCAAATCTTTCCATCTATCTCAAAAGGCATCCAAATTTACGAAACTTGAGTTTTAGGAGTAAAAGTTTGTAGTCGAATTCAAACTTCTACACATCACCGGACTCTTCTTGGCTGTAATCTCTATCATAAACAAAAAACTAATAATTAAAGAAATAAATCTCAAGTCTCAAACTATTTGATTGTCCCCAGTTGAAGAGTAAAATATGTACGATAATGCCTATACTATTTTTACAGTTTGTGTTACAATTTTCTTATGGTTCTCTGTAGGAGGTGATGGTATCGGATTAAAAGGACACATACTCGATTTGGTTCCGGCCTTGCAAGGTAAATCAAGATATGTCTCTTATTCTTCTTAACTTTTTTTTTCTTTTCTTCTGAACATATATGTTTCGTCTTCTTCATTTACAAAGAATTATGCTTGACAAATAACTTTATGAAAGATAAATTGGTAAAACTACTTGCGGTACTTATGTTGCAGTGTTTTATTGATTATTTCCTAATTTTTCTAGCAATTTCCATCCCTTCCTATAATCCCTAAAGTCCTCGAGCAAAAAAGAGCACCAAAACCCAAACAAGAGTTGCAAATAAAAACCCAAACACGAGCTGTTGGACTTACTAGAACATTTTTCGTCATTCCTTGCTGTTGGGCTTCTATTTTGCTTAAGATTTGCTCTGAAAATTGCTTGCGTCATTGGATTGTATTTCAATATAATTTCCCCAAGCGTAGGGTTTAGGCCGACGGTAGCATGATACCAGTAAGTTCGGGTCGAGTCCACAGAGACCGAATGCGCTGAGCATGAGCATTGATTCGCGAATGTTGGTTTTAGCCTTAAAGCGGCAAACTTGGCGTTTAGAGTTTGGGGGTGGAATTCACTTAACTTCGTGAATGACGCGAGATTTAAAAGACTAATTAAAGCAAGGCTAATTCAAGGGAATCATAGCACCCACGTGCCAAGTGGTCAAGCCCTTGGCTACGCGTGATCAACGGGATTAATAAATCCAAATTTTGATACATAAAATTAATCCTAACTCTTTGATTAACAAGCAATGTTTCCATTATGGCGAGGAGAGTGAATTGAACCTAAGTCACGGGGTGCTAATCACCCCATGACCGAGCCTACAACGACTACTCAATCATAACTACGGGAAACATGACTATTTTTATGAAGGAAATAAAGAACATAACAAATGACTTTAAAAAGTGATTTTTAATGAAGATCCTATGTTTGCCTAACACTCTAATACTTGAGAAATTAACTAACAACTAATAGAAACAAGTGTTTACTAAGGATGAAGCTAGAACAACATAAACATTAAATACTTGGGAGAATTGAAAATAAACTACATATATTGAAAGAGCTAAACGAGAGTAGCAAGTTTAATAAACATGAAATTAACATAAGACAAACACTTACATGGGAAAAACTAGAGAGAGAAAGCTTCAAAGGCCTCCAATGGAGAGCAAAAATAAAGACTAGGAAATGAAAGAGTAAAAAGTTCTGGGAGAGAAGGAGAGAGGAGAGTGTATATAGTCTACCCTTTCTCTCTCTACATAATATCTAATAAAGCTCTCACAACAACTAAGACTTGCCATTAATAGAATGTTCAAAAAGTAGCTGAAAATTGGTTTTCGAACTGATGTGGATCGATCCAGAATACTCTGGTGTCATTTGGACGAGAGTGGATCAATCCACTATTGGGAGTGGATCAATCCACTATTGCTGATGCAGTGTTGGCCTTGAGTGGATCGATCCACTATTGGGAGTAGATCGATCCACTATTGGGAGTGGATCGATCTAGAATGCTCTGATCATGTTTTTGCCTTGAGTGGATAGATCCACTATTGGGAGTGGATCGATCCACTATTGGTCCGATGATGCCTTTGGTCACTCCCTTGGCCTTCCGTGTTTCCGGACTTCCTTCAAAACACTAAAACAAGTTGTGGGACTCTCGGGGAGGTGTTCCTTGGTCTCGTACATGCTTGGTTACGCCCGGATTCCACCGGGAGTCCTTGTGAGCTTGCGGCACGCTTTCAATCCAACGGCGCGACTTGTGACACTGAATGAGCAAGATAAATGAGCAAGATAAGCCCCGGTTATCTACAATATTGGGGGCTTATAAAAAATCAGACAAAAATCAGAGAAGAGAGAGAAATCAGTCGAAAACATATGTCTCCTAGCATCCATACTGACACTGAAATTCTCTGATCAATCAAACAAGTCGGAATACAGAAGCCAGAGCATAATTGGAGACGAATTGGTTAGCAAGCCGAAAATGGATATTTTACATATTTTATACTATGACTTACATGAAGTATAAAACTGAATGAGCTTTCGTGAACCCAAAAAGCCTGTAAAAGGCTTTAGTTAGGCTAAAGCTTAACTAGGGTTTAGGCCCCAATGCAGGACCATGGGCATTAACCAGTGGAGATGGGGTGCGATGGTTTGTTTGGGTGTAAATCATTCGAAGGGCCTTTTACAATATGAATTTCTCCTGGTTATACTAGGAGTTCCTGATTGTTCTCTGACTGCTAGTAAGAGGCCTCGTTAATAGTTTACTGGGGAAAGTGATAGAGAAGAAAGAGAAATTCATACAAGGAGATACACGGCGAGGTAGCAGTGGGTGATGGTAGCAGCGGCAGAGATGGAGAGGTTACGGGCTCAGCTTTGGAATGGAAGAGTACAAGTTAGAGAGGAAGACAGAAGATGTTAGACTGATTTAGGGCTTTTTGTTTTTCTTTTTATAAGGCTCTTGTAATACATTTCAGGACCCGCCCAATACAAATTGAGCCCGCCAAAATTTCGCTCTAAACCATTAACGAGGAAAACATTTCCTCGCCCATTGTGGGTTTATTAGTGAGGAATTATTTCGTCGTCCAATTCGGCCAAGTAAAATAATGCAAAAAGAAATTTCGGTCCATACAAATTAAAAAGGAAAACATTTCCTCGCCCATTGTGATCTCATTAGTGAGGATTATTTCATCGTCCAATTCGGCCAAGTAAAATAATGTAAAAAAAAAAAATTTCGGTCCATACAAATTAACGAGGAAAACATTTCTTCGCCCATTGTGAGCTCATTAGTGAGGAATTATTTCGTCGTCCAATTTGGCCAAGTAAAATAATGTAAAAAAAAAATATTTCGGTCCACAAAATTTAACGAGGAAAATATTTCCTCGCCCATTGTGAGTTCATTAGTGAGGGATTATTTCATCATCCAATTCGGCCAAGTAAAATATTGTAAAAAAAAATTTCGGTCCATACAAATTAACGAGGAAAACATTTCCTCGCACATTGTGAGTTCATTAGTGAGGAATTATTTCGTCGTCCAATTCGGCCAAGTGAAATAATGTAAAAATAAATTTCGGCCTGTACAAATGAACGAGGAAACATTTTCCTCGCCCAAGGTGAGTTTTCCAGTGAGGAATCATTTCGTCATCCAACGGATTTCAAGGTTTCGCGCACCCGGGGACGGTATGGAGGGAGCATATTAGCAAGGAAAATTATTATTTCCTCGCCTAAACTTTCGTTTGTCCACTCTTTTAGAGACGAAACAATAATTTTCCTCGCCCATTTAGTAATTTTAGCGAGAAAATAAAATTTCTTCACCTTAAATTTGTTTTCCCTATAAATTAGTGACGAAATATGATTTTCTTCACTTTTCTTGCAGTGTCTACCCAGTAAACAAACGAACAAAATCCTAACTGACAACACTGTGGATTGGGTTCTCTATCTCACAAGGTGGGTGTATTTGTGGCGTGATTCGATCCTTCTAAGGAAGGGTGAATTTACAAGTGTAGGCTCACCCACAGAGAGTATCAAAATCTACAGTGAAAAACTCTCTTTCTAAAGTCTGAAGAAGATAATCTACAGTGTATATCTCAGACTTGTATTCTTTGAGTATTTGAACGATTGATTCCGTTGAAGGCTTGATTATTACTCCCTCCGTTCCTATTTGTTTGTCCCACACTCTCTCTCTTGCATTTTTTCAAATCAAAAAATTAAGTGCTTCTGTGAATCATTTTTCAAATTTTTTCGCACCGAATTAAAGTACACTATGAGTATTTTAATTCAGTGAAATTTTTTTTTAAAATGATACACGAAAACACTTTATTTTTTTATTTAAAAAGTGGCACGACTTTTCGTAATGGACAAACAAATAGGAACAGAGGGAGTAAATCTGTACAGTTCTCTTCTTTTTTTATAGCAAATGAGTGCATCTAAAAAGTCTTCAAATGACAGCTCCAACGTTCATATCAATCAATCGCATGTTTTTTTCCTTTACGGTTCAATGATTAGAGTATGAACCAGACAAATATTGGTTTAAAAAAATATTCTCTCATATTTCAAATAGCCCAATGATTATTTACAGTAATTGCAAATCTCTCAGAAGTAGCAAATCTCCCTTTGTCAATATCCAAGAAAAAGAATATGACTATTTAAAATTGAACCTGCAAAATTCAAATTGTGAGACGTGAATATAATAATATATTTGGCACAATTTGAATGATAAAAATCAGTAGAAAATTTCGCGGTCCCAAAATTAAACGAGAGAGAGAGAGAGAGAAATAGAATACAAATTAAAGCAGGGGTGCTCTGTTTGGAACTACTCAAGCTGGATCCCTATAGGGAACCCACCAGGGTACCCGGTTGGGTGCTTCATATACCAGCCGCTCGAAAGAATTGCCACGGTTTGGACTTGGATCAAGGAATCCAGTGGGTTAGAAAGCCCAAATAAAATTGTAAGGTCCAATTAGCAAAGTTGGCCCATTATGTTATGATGTATCCAAATCATATTTCATACTCATGTACAGCCCCAAAACTAATTAATAGAGAGCCAAAGAATTAGACATACCCTACAAATCCCATAAAACAATTAGCTCAACAAATACACCATTTAAGCAAATATGCCTAGTAAAAATCAAATTGAACTCAAACATTTTTATCTCTAAAAATAATTAAATTGACGTTAACATTTTGCCAACGTACTTGAAATTCATTTTAACAAAACATCATCATCAAAATCAAATCCCTAACAATTCTGGATATTTAATAGTCATGGAATCTAGATTGGTTAATGTACTTTGGCAGTATGGAATCTAGTTTGCAAGATTTGGCACTATTATTTGGATATGGAAATGGCAGAATTTGTTTTTTGGCAATGCAAAGTATGGAATCTAATTTGGATATAGTATTGACAATGCACTTGATATTTGATTAGGGAACACAATCTAGGATTTCATACAGTAAGATTCGTTCATTAGATTAGGGCACTTGAAACCCCAAAACATGGAAACACTTGCATGTGAATCATTCAAAATCCTCCCTATCTTTCCCTACCATTCCCAGAATACACAAGAAACAGCCATAAGTTACATACACGAGTCCCTTCATTACACAAGAACCACCTTCCATACTACTAGCACCACCAAAGTTATTAATCTTGTCCCGTACCAGAAGAAAAACAGGGTACTATACCTCATATTCCGTTTTGCTCAAAATACCGCCCAATATTGTGTGTTCCAGTCAGTTCCGACCCATGTCAACCATTTTCCTCAGATACCGGCCACTACAATTTCTTTTTTTTTAAAATGTTAATCTTTATGTTGTTGGCTGATATATATCAGTTGGGGCTGTCTTTAAGTCTGATATGCTAGTCTTTTGTTATGCTGATGTCTTTAAGTCTCTCTGGAGAACTTATATGCTAGTCTTTTGGTATGCTTTATCATGTTAAACTATTTGGGAACTTGTTTTGGATGCTGGAGTGGTTGTGTTTTTTTTTTTTTTTTTTTTTTTAGGATATGAAGTACTGGTTGCATTTTGGATATGACAATATGCACTTTGTCTATGCAAAATTATGATGATTTATTTTATGTCAAAATTTTTTTTTTTGTGTTGAATTGCATATTTTTGGAGAATTATATCGTAGTTTGTTGCGATCAATCCAGAACTAAACGCTGGTACGTTGCAGCGCACCGGTACCAGACGTACCGTCCTAGTAAAAAAAAAAGGGGATGCTCTCCAATATGAAATTAATAATTTTGACTAGTGCTACTTAAAAAAATAGCCAAATTCCTCCACTTCATTACCCTACTACTACTGCTACATAATCTGTGAGCCTTCACTTGTACCATCAGACTAGAACAGAACGAGAGATCCACATAACCGGGCTCATGATCAATGCAACCCAGTGGATTCATCATTCCGTCCCCTAGGTGTTGGGTCTGTTTCGGCAGGTGTGTCTGCGAGTCGGTGGCCTTGTCAGCCTAATGCCGTTCTCATTTCACTTGTTAGTAGTTTGGGTTTCATTCCTGTCTTTTGTAATCGGTGCCGAATGGTGTTTGGATATGATATCTTGACTATTTTCAAAAAAAAAGATCAATGCAACCCACAACACACCACCATTCTCCTTCCCTACTTCCTCAGAGCTTCATGCCTTGCCAGTGACATAATCAAGCCAGAAATCACCACCTTAGAGCTCTCACTCATTGGGGGGTCAACCCAAGCAAAGTACCCACAAGCACCTCTTTTCTACATTTTTCCATGACCAAAAAAAAAACAGAAGGTAAGATTTGAGGGGAAATTAGAGACCAAATAGTGTAGATTGTAGAAACATTTACCAAATAGTGTAGATTGGGGAGTCAGTCCAATAGCAATTGATCTTCCCAATCCTTCGACAATAGCAAAACTGGGTGTTATCCATCTTCTTCTTTCCTTGTGATCTCTTTTTTTTTCTGGGAGAGAGAGAGAGAGACGTAAATATATAGAGGGGGTTGGTGATGAGACGATTTGGCGGGATAAACTCACTCTCAAGTTGGTGGGTTGTGTAAAAAGATGCCGTCGCCCCTTGTTTTGACGGATAAGGTTAATGGAATTTGGGTTGGGGACTTGATTGGTACAAATTTTGAACGTTGAGGACTAAATTTGTCCAATTAATACTTTGAGGACCAAAATTAGACATTGCTAATACTTTGCTGACCAAAAAGGTTAATAAGCCTTAATTAACCCCTATTTCCACTATATTTATGAACTGGTCCCTTATTCACGAATTTGTAGAGCCAACCACCCATATGCTAAGCTTGACTCAAAATTCTAAATAAACAATCAAAACAGATTGAGCTTGGTTGGTATTTTTGTGAACAAGTTTGAACGAGCCTAAAGTTGAGCCGAGTTAATTGGTTTGTTTAGCAGTCCCAACAAAATGCTATAACAAAGTACTTAGTACTCGTTGTTTGGTCCTTCCAAAACACTTGTAACACCTCTCACCCTCGAGATTATGTTTTATAGTTCGTTATTATTGTGAATTAAACTATCCCAAATAGGAAATTTACCTGGATTTATGTGGTTTTGAGCAAATCAATTAAAGCATAATCTTTATTTGGTAATACTTGAGGAATGTGTCATTTAGGAGGGGAAAAACTTAAGTTATGGTCACGTGATGTGTAAGGTATGGTCACGTGATGCCTGATTATGCATTTCGACTGTCTAAAAATGTTTTTGCTGGTAGTTCTGGGGCATTTAAGTCACAACCACCTCCACTGATCAATAAACTTCTTTAACTAGCACTAGATAACCGTTAGGTTTCAGGAAGATGTTATAGTATGCCCCCTTTAAAATGGGCATACAATATGTCCAGTTATGCATTATGTTGGTACTCGTTACATATGATTTTGGTACTTGTTACGTATAGTTTTGGTAATTACGAACCATTATGAATTTTGAAGTTTTTACTATTCATGTCACTATTGACGGTGACCTTGTTAGGTACAATTTTGGTACTTGTTATGAACCATTGTGGATTTTAAAATTTTTACTATTAACATCATTATTCCCGGCAACCTACCAAAAAGTAAAGTACCAAATCATACCTAATAAGTATCAAAATCATATATAACTGGGCGTATCGTATGCCTCTTTTCAAGGGAGCGTACCATAGATTTTCCCTAGGTTTCATTTTCTATTGCTCATCGTTACTTTAGGAATTGCTTTCCGTGCAATTGGTTGGATTAAGGTGCACAAGATGGAAAGAATTGAACATTGTGTTAGAACTTAGTACTGCTGTACTGGAACGACATTTTGAAGAAAAATCCAGTGTAAAGCTGAAAACTAGACACAGAGAATAATTCAATTTTTTTTTCTCTCTGCAAAAGAAATTCATTAACTTTTGAAAAGGAAAACAATTATATATAGAGAATATTCATTCTAAGAGATAGTTATCTGCAACGTTGACATAACTACTATTATACTTATTGAACGCCCAGATTTCATTCACCCCGTACCAGAAAATTCCAACAATATTTTGTTGAAACAGCATGATCATAAAAGATTACGATTTCTTGCTCAAAATAAAGATTACGACTTGACCCTTAACAAACACATATATATGTTCACTACGAAGTCGTGGTGAGTGTTAGAAAATATGGTTATCTGCTCCTGATTGCGAAGAATCCACTACTCTCATCAAGATCAGAATTGCTTTGTGGGTGAAATCTAAAGTTGGGGGCTGTAACTTTACCTTGGATGATTTTCTCTTTAGGCTCAAAAGCATACTGGATTCTCTCTAACAGATTGGTTCATTGAGGCTTCATATGTAATTCTGTTTGTTAACCTTTTCTTTATGGGATTATTGCCTCTAGGTCTAAAAAAGAGATGTCTAATTACCAATAAGGTAAGTCATTTTTTTTAATTACCACTAAGGTAAGTCACTCTTTTTTGGAGTTTAGATTTAGGGTGCACTTTCCTATTATTGGGTTTTAGTGGTTTAGGCACTTTCATAGAGTACCCTAGGATTTTAGGCACTTTGATAGGGTACCCTAGTCGTAGGATACCCTAGGATTTTAGACATTTTCATAGGGTACCCTAGTCGTAGGGTACCCCTAGTCGTAAGGTACCCTAGGATTTTAGGCACTTTCATAGGGTACCCTAGTCGTAGGGTACTCTAGGATTTTAGGCACTTTCATAGGGTACCCAAGTCGTAGGGTACCCTAGTCATAAGGGTACCCTAGTCGTAGGGTACCCTAGAGTTTAGGTTTAGGGTGCACTTTCCTATTATAGGATTTAGTGGTTTAGGCACTTTCATAGGGTACCCGAGGATTTTAGGCACTTTCATATGGTACCCTATGATTTAGGCATTTTTATACGGCTTGGGGAGTTGATGGGAATTTTTCAGAGTTGGGCTTGACCTGATGGTAATTATGGGATCCAAGGGTGACCTAATGGTAAATGTCCCTTTCTTTATTCTCATCTCCTAGGGCCTGTCCGGGAGATTTCCTCTTCTATTTTAGTTGGCATCCTGCTAACTTCTTGTCATGGGGTTTGAGGTGGTTATTATCGTTTTGAAGGACAGCCTCCTTCATTCGTGATACCGTTTTGTCCTCTTATCTTTTAATCTTTGTAACCTTTCAAAGATTAATAAATTTTGCCGTTCAAAAAAAGAATGTTAGAAAATAGGTTTAGTTTTTGTGATAAACAAATAATATGAATGTAGTAAATCAGAACTCAAAACCTGAAAATTGATCAAATCAAAATGGTGATCAAGAAGAGTGTGACACTTTGTTTAAGATAGATTTTGCCCCCGCTACGATGCTTACTGTTTGCATTAGACGCCTGTCTCCCATCATTATTTTAATGTGTATTTGTAAATATATATATATACAAGCCGGAGTTTTCCTCAGATTTCATTGTGTGTGTTGTGTATGTGGGTGTGGCTTCCGAGCACAAAAATTGGTATTAGAGCCTAGGCGGGGCGAGAGGGTCACCGAAAACACTGATGTTGCACACTAGTACGAAATCGAAAAAAATTTCCTCAAATTTTTCCTCCGAGCACAACAAGCTCAAATGTAAAGACTCCGACTCAATAAAAGTAAATAAAAATCAACCACTAAAATGGATGAAGGATGCCATATATATAGACTCGTGAGTCTACGAATAGTCACGAGGGGAAAGGACATCTTTGTTCATCAAAGACGAATCCGTCCACGACAAACAGGTGGCACACTAAAGACACGACTCCAAATTACAAAGTCAATTTAAATTCACACCACAAATAAAATATTTTATACTAAAAATATTTTCCAACAGTGAGACCACTGTAATTGCTTTCCCCTTATCTTTACTAATGATGATTGGGTTCTTGGTAATAATCTCTTTCACTTCTTCAGAGCAGCATCTTAAATACAGTTTCTTGTTTAATCTTGCTTGAATTCATTTTTCCCTGAGAACTGAACATGAAAACCATTTGGAAATGTTAGGGCGGGAGTTCGGACGATTGCTCCACCTTTGATTGCTTTCCACCTGACATTCCAATGCGTAATCGCTTAGTCTTTATATCTGTTGGCAGACGGTAGCATTGCTTTTGTACACATTCAGTACGACATGCTGAAGCTTTTAAGTTTTACCTGTACTTGGTAACCAAGCAGTGGAGGAAGACGGCCATTTGCACTTTGGCGAAATCTGCTCCCAGACAAAATCTCATGCCACCACCAAAAGCCATGAAATGTTTGGATGCACCAGTTAATTCCATTCCCTGCATGTTATCATTCTGAGTAAGAGGTGGGACAAGAATCCAGGATAAATTGACTGTATTTTCAAAGCTGTAAGGGTCGGTTTGATTAGGAAGAAAAATATAATAGAAAATAAAAACGATGGAAAGTAAAGTGTGAGAAAATTATGGAAAGGAAAGGCAATTTATTTTCTTGCATGTGTTTGGTTACGAAGAAACTTTTACTGGAAAATAGTACTCCTTTTCCCATCATAGAATTTGGTTACAATGAAAGTCACCAGAAAATACATGTAATTACCTAAATTGACCGCACATATTTGGCATGTAACAAATTTCTTAAATGGAAGTAATTGAAAAGGAGGATAAATTTGAAATTCCACTTCAAGGTAACTAGTTTCATGCATGAGAAAGTTGAAACTTGTGTTTTTTGCATGGAAAAAGAGACAACGTTGCATATATTAACGGATTGTACATGCATGATTCTTTAGTTTCTTGCAATCTCTCTTGTTCTCTTTCTAATCAAATACGCAAAAAAAAAGCTTATATTTTTTCTGCTTCCCTGTGTTTCTAATATTCTCTTGCTAATCAAACAGACCCTGACCAACTTTTGGATTCTTGTCTATGGGAGGACATCAAATGAATTACAAAAAGAAAATACTAGGTAATTAACTGAACAATTAATCTACTTACCTCCCATCTCTTTGGATTGAACTGAAGGGGATCCTTATAGTTGGCAGGGTTCATGTGTACAGCCGGAGGACAGACCATAACAAACCAACCAGCTGGAATGGTATAGCCTGCATTAATTCCCCAGGTTTTGTATTAAGGTATGCCGAAAAAGGGTTCTTATTGTATGAAACAATGTCAGATTGCTATCACTAGAAATTGACCAGTTGACGGCTCATAATATTTGTACCCTGAAACTTGACGTCTTCAACTGTTTTTCTAAAGATTCCGGGAGCTATGTTTGCCATCCTCACTGTTTCATTTATCAACTGCAATTTGGTGCAAAAAAAATTTAACAAATTTATGAGCGGTTGTAATTTATTATTTTATCTGAAAACTGCACGTCTTATTGTAAGTGACTATCAAAATGAGAGACTCGTTGGCCTACCTGAAAAGTGAACTTCATTGATTTATATTCTTTCCATGTAAATCCAGAATCAGAATTTTCCCGTCTTCTTAGAATTTCCTCATGTTCTACCTGACATATTGGTATACAGAGCATGTCAATTAGGGGAACAGCTAGCACAGAATTTCATTCGACAAATGAAGACTTTCATTCACTGACCGTTAGTTCTTTGAGCGCCAAAGGATTCTCCAAAAGAAATTTTGTGGCCATAGTAATAGCCAGAGAAGTTGTCTTATAGCTGGCAAACAGTAGCCCAAACATTAAATCCAGAGCAATCTCCTCTGTCAGTATTGTATCCGCTCTCTCAAGTTCTTCGAGGACGTAATCGAAGAAATCTCTCTGTTCCTGGCTAGGCTTTTCCCGTCTTCCTTGTAACTGGTTCTTCAGCATCCTCACTGCCTGCTTCCTTCCCTGAACCAATGGAGAAGTGTAAAAAGAACCCAGTGGAGTAAACGGTTTTTTGCCCCGCAAAGAAATTAAGATTCCGTTCTGCTTGTATATCCAGATAAGGTGTCTTTATATGCATAATTTAGACTATAAAGTGCATGTGTTTGCTTTCTACAGTAAATTTTTCCCTCAGAGAAAGTCAATAGCTTTAGATGTAGTGAATGAAATTTGAACGCCAGCAAGGCTGGCCTAAGGGTTTGGAGTACCCTAGGTCTAGTCTAAAAAATGTGTCCTAAGAGTACAACACTTAATAATTTTTCCAGCAACAATCACAATACAAAAAAGCGAAAAAATATAAAGTTCTACTAATCCATTATATAATAACTAAAAAGTCAAAACACAAAGTATCACTAACCGGTAATCAAATAGTCAATAAGAAGTAATTAAAAGGGGAGCCTTGCATCACCTAAAGGCCCAATGGTCATTACAATTGTTTAGGCTTTTTTCTAAGTAAGATTACTACAAAAAAAATTGAGTTCGACGGTGGTGTTTGGAACCTCGGCCGTCTTGTCTTCCCATCATCCCAACTGTCGTTATCCTTGTCACACGGCTGGTAGCCGGCGGTACACTATTGGATGCTTCTGGTTGGGCTTAACGGCAAGGCAGCCGGTTCTCCTCCTCCTCTTCCTTCGGCGGCAACGGTGCACCACCGGTTTCACTGTTGAATGCTGTCGGTTTCTTGGCCTAACAGCGAGTGTGCTTCTATCTGTTGTTGGTGGTTGGTGGCGGCGTGGCGCGGTGGCTGCCGGTTGTGGGTGGGGCGGCTTGGTGTAGATGATTAGTGTTCTATTTGTTGTGTTTTGGGATTGGGCTTATATTTGGGGTTCATTGTTTCTTATTTGGTTTGCCCAGTTTGGGCTTAGGCTATTATGTGAGGCAGCCTAGTTGGGCTTCATTGTTCTAGGCCTGGCAGTTGGATGTTTACAGATTCTTCAACCTTTCGTTAGAGTCCCCTCCCCTCTCCCCCATCTTGATGTAACCCTTTGTCAATATTTCACTAATAAATTTATTGCCGATAAATAAATTAAAAACAAACAAACAAACCAGGCATGTGCTTCTTACTATTACCAAGAGTAGAATGGAATGGAAGTTTTTGGATACAACATACCTGTAAGCACTTGTGGAAAGCGGTTCCAGGAATGTGTTGTGCCCAGCCGCCACAGGTTTGCCCACGCACACACACCAATCACACACAACACAAGGAAATTTACGTGGTTCCCCAAAATCGGGTACGTCCACGGGAGGAGAGGAGTATTTCACTATCTGGGAGAAAATACAACATATACATGGGAGTAACTACCACTCAACCTCACCGTGTATTTCTCTCCCTCACCGGAGCACCGGCTCACTCCGACTCCCTCCCGGAGGAGGAGCCCTCTGCTCTCTGTCTCAACTCTACTCTCTCTCTCTGCCCTCTGTCTATCTTTCTCCCACGAACACATACATATAGCAAAGGGGAGTGCTCCAAATACATCACCCATGACCTCACACTCCACAGTGAGGTCCCATGCCTAAAACCCACTTGGGGTTGTCTACAATTAATGGGCAAAACACCCCACAAGGTGGGGAATCCACTTCACCGAAATCAACAATCACCCCCTTCACCACATGTGGGAAAAACTATAGAACCCGCAGCATCATCCAGCTGTGATCCGCCACTCTAACATGTCTTCCTACGTTCCAAAGAAACACCTCAGCACCCTCTGCTCACACCAGAGGCTCCATTCCACCAGATGATCTCACACACCACCTGGGAAGAGTCTGACTCCTATCTTTGTTGACGCCCGCATCCCCCGCAGAGCTTCTCCGTACCTCAAACCTGGATACATAACTCGCCCATCCGGGATGACTTCTTGTACTGCTAGATCTCCGTGGCCTATACCAGCTATGTCGCTGATATCCGCACCCCCTAACCGAAGTGCCTGCACCCCCTGACCGGAGTGCCCGCAACAGAGTCCATTTATACTCGCGCTCTTCTGTGCCTAAGCGCCTGCATCACACCCCCGGATGTAATAAATCGCGTCCGCCAAACTTGGAACGCCCGTGCCCAATCACTAGGACACTTTCCTGTGACTCCATCTCTCCTCCGTCCTGAGCTCTCATATCCGGAGAGATAATCCGCCACACAAATCCACAGAAGGAAGAGAACCCTGCAATGCATTGACTTCACATCGTCTCTATTCCTCTGTCTGGAGCTTCCGTGAACAACCCACAACAACCAATTGCACCCCGCATGCAGAACATATCACACACTCTTCAATTCGGTACCCGGCACACCTGTACGTCTCAGGTCGCGACTCCTCGTACTCCCGTGCCTTTCTTCAGTGTGTTTCCGCAACTGTTGTTCTTCTCCTGTTCACCGTCACAAAACACCCATACTGTTTGACCGTGCTTGACATCAGCTCCGTCTGTCACTGCACTCTCCACAAGCCAGTATCGTGGCCCGTCATCATCTCCGTGCAACCCGAATCACTATTGCAACTCCCGATGATAGGTCTTCCAATTGAACCAGACTGCCTCCGATCACTGTTGATCATCTCCGATCTGTCACTCTAGCAAGCGCCTGTGTCATTTCAAGTCAAGCCTCTCCGCATCCCCAAACTGGAACACGATGTTGACTAAATGTTTCCTTGCTCACTAGGTCTCCGACTGATCACCACGACTCAACCGCCGCGAATTTGCAATCACTCGATTGCCCCGATCAACCTCCGATCTATCCAAGTCTGTCCAATCCCTCCTTGTGTCCGTCTTTCCGCTGTAACACCAAACAGCACTACGGAACACCATTTTTTTCCGCTGTAACACCAAACAGCACTACGTAACACCATTTTTTTTCCATCCTTCCTCTGTGTGTGCTCTCCACTATGACCCCATTTGTCCCGTCTTGTTCCCCCCCGCAACACTTGACCTCCATCGGATCAACCTTGTTTGCCTCCGACTCAACCACATCCCATTTGATCGACTTTGACCGCGTTCGATCCTTCCTCGATCTCTCCGGATGTGTCTAGGACCGCAAAATCCGACTCGAATCCACCAAATCCGAGTCCACCATTGAATCCGGAATGGTCCAAAACTTGTCCAGGGGCTGAACTGCAACTTCCTGAAATTTCAGGGACCAAATTGCATAGAACAAATACTCCAGGGGGTAAACTGCAATTACCACCCTCTGGTCAAAGTCAACAGTTGACCTTTGACCAGTCAACAGTCATACCGAGTTCACTGGGTCGCTGTGCCGAGTCGATCCATCGGTTCGGATCGAGTCCATCACGTCACACCGGGTCTGATTTGACCCGGTTGCACCACCCTCCTGAGCTTCTTGCCACACTGGATAATCTCCACCTTTCTTCTTCCTTTATCTTTTCACGCAGCAAAACATCTTTGCAAACAGATCTGGAAAAGAAAATACAGAGACTTCCAGCGCTCTGCTTTAGCAGCCCGTGCGTCCACCTCGGTGGTCCGTTTTCTGCACCGTCCGCGCCGTTGAACTCCTATCGACGAGAGCTTCGCATTGGTGTGATCAAAAGTTGGATCCGGCCAACTTCATTTCCGGGCAAAATCCGGCAGTGCACCCATTTTCGCTCCCCGGAGCTCTGATAACACTTGTTGTGCCCAGCCGCCACAGGTTTGCCCACGCACACACACCAATCACACACAACACAAGGAAATTTACGTGGTTCCCCAAAATCGGGTACGTCCACGGGAGGAGAGGAGTATTTCACTATCTGGAAGAAAATACAACATATACATGGGAGTAACTACCACTCAACCTCACCGTGTATTTCTCTCCCTCACCGGAGCACCGGCTCACTCCGACTCCCTCCCGGAGGAGGAGCCCTCTGCTCTCTGTCTCAACTCTACTCTCTCTCTCTGCCCTCTGTCTATCTTTCTCCCACGAACACATACATATAGCAAAGGGGAGTGCTCCAAATACATCACCCATGACCTCACACTCCACAGTGAGGTCCCATGCCTAAAACCCACTTGGGGTTGTCTACAATTAATGGGCAAAACACCCCACAAGGTGGGGAATCCACTTCACCGAAATCAACAGAATGTCCAAAGGGAAGGAAATCAATCCCTTAAGGAAAGAGGCAAAACACTCCCTCAGATCCTCAGATGACTTCTTTCGATCGTAACTGATCAATTTCTTTGCACTTAGATCGAATATCATCTGTAATTAAAAGCCCGTTAATTAATTAATTATCGTTAAAAATCCATCGCCATAATATGCTTGTTTATACTACTATTACTGTACTACGTACTCTATTCCATTTTGTTTGCTTCCTACAGGAGACTTTTCGTACGAAGCAAGCAAAATGGGACGGTGGGAGAACATATTCCAACAGAAAGCGACCCGACAACAATTAACAGCTGATCTTACAGTTGCACTAGCTTCCTTTAGTTCAACAGATTCCTGGCTGGACCACCTCTTTAGATTCCTACATGCTGCTTGTTCGACTTCAGGGAGCATCTTTTTCAGGCTCTCGGGACCAAATAAGTTCAACGCCATATTCTTGAGGCACTTGTGTAGGATCCCATGCAAAGCACCCATGTTCTGCTTTCCAAGGATTTCTACGAACGTATCAGGATACCAGCTCTGGAATAGTTTCCCCTCTTCTTGAAATACAAAATAACTGAATTCCGGGTCTGTCGTTATGATAATCGATTGCCCCACCAAATTCGTTCGGAATACTGGGCCGTATCTTAAAATTGAATAGCAGATTGTTGTTTCGAACATGTTATATAAGAACATTCTATCAAAACAAAAATGATAAATATACAACAATCAGCTCCAGCAAGTCTCCAACACTGACATGGTGTGTGGAGCCCACACACATTTCAGTGTTGGAGATTTTTATTGTACATGTATCATTGTTCGACAAATAGACAATGTTATATGTAGGAGAATCCTATGGTAATGGTACATATCTCAAAATTTCGGTATGGTTACCAATATATTTCGTAACTCACACCAACAGAATTCACAACTAGTTAATACTAAAAAAAAAGGCATAACTAACTAAAAAAATGCGGAACTATTTTGGAGTGTACAGTACACAGCCTTATTGGTAACTTTAACCATAAAAAATGTACATAACTGATTAGACAAAAATGTGTTGAGCGAAAAAAATATATGTACCATAAACCTAGAACACTCGTATGACAAGCAAAATATACATTCATACCGGCCATTCTCCAAAACTAATTGTACGATTTTTCTCCTATACTACTCATACCATATGCTTCCAAGTAGACCCCTTTTGTAACTAAGAAAAACATGCGTAACATATACCAAAATCATGCGTAACATACACCAAAAACTACCTAACATTCATATGTACAGGGTTGGCCCACCCAAGGCCCAAGAAGCCCAATAGGTAAAACAAATAAGGCTCAATCTGATTTAAAAAAATACCTAAACAAAAAAAGTCCTATCTGCCTAAAGGTTCAAAATAATTTACACAACAAATTAACTTTTACAACTAATCCATCAAGCCTAAAGGCCGAATATATGACCCACAATACAATAATTGGTGGATTATATAAGTCTAATTGATATTTTTGCTTATAGCAATGAAACACGAGTAACATTCAAGCAGGAGCGGCTCAGGATTTTCATCGAACGCTGACAAAAATACATAGTGTGTCTATGATGAAAAATTGTATAAAAAAAAAAAAAAAACTCTCTGGCTAGGCAAAAGAAATATATACATACACATTACATCGTTTGACAAAAGAGATTCCAACCTATGACACGACAAGTCTGATTTCTTCCAATTTGTTGTGATTACTTCCCAGTCTGATTGCTTCCATGTAGCTTCATTATCAACACTAGCTCTTAAACATGTTGTGATTCACGGATTCTTGATTTCTTATTTTGAGTTATTTTCTTTTACCGACATAGAGAGAGAAGAAATCATCTGATTACTTTCTAATTTTTTAGTGTTTTCACATTGAACCACTATCCTTGTTTTATTATACATTGGGCTTTCACAACTGGGCTAGGATTGTTTTATTTTATTAGTGCTATAACAATTTGGTTCAAATTTAGTTGGAAACATTTATTTTAACCCCGCACGAGTAACCCAACGCTGACAATATTAAAGAAAACTTAATTATTATCTAAATTAATTTTAATATTTTTTCAATACATTTTTTGAACCCAGCAAGGTCGTGCAACGGTGGAGCCGCCCCTGTATTCAAGTGATACTTATACATCCTTGAGATGATATGTATTTGGAGACTTTATATTTTGTGTTCTTATATAATGATTAGCAGGGCTTTATATTGTTTTGGCCAGGGGCGACTTTAGGATTTTCATCCTGCGCTGACAAAAATATACTGTATTGCTTCTTTATGATGAAAAGTTGTATGTCAAAAAAAAAAAAACTCTAACTAGGCAAAAGATTCCAACATATTACAACATTCCATGACGAGTCTTCATATTTTGGAGAATGCAAAAAGGATCTCAGGACCTATTTTTGGCTTATTCTCTCTAAATGTAATGAAAAATTCATTCTTGCAAAATCTGTTTTGAAGAGGGGTTGCCAAACATACAAAACTTCAAAAGGAGACAATGAAAAGCTCAAAATAGGCTCCCAAACACCCCCTTAAAGTTTAACCAAATGCATTTCCTATTTTCCTTCCCAACATTAGTTGTAACCAACGTTCAATAGACTATTTGTAAATGTGTAATACTCCACTATCCGTTTGAATGTGTATTATATATTGGGCTCTAGGTTTGTTTTGTTTTGTTAGGGCTATAACAATTTGGTTCATATTTTATTAGAAATGTTTATTTTAACCTTGCACGAGTAACCCAGCGCTAACAATACTAAAGAAAATTTAGTTTATATCTAAATTTTTTTTTCCCATGCATTTTTTTAACCTAGCGAGGTCGCTTGACCTCGCTGATATATATGTGGAGTCACCCCTAGTTTTGGCTTCGTTGTATTGTAATTGTTGCTATAAAAATTATTTTAGTGTCTACTCTTAAGGGAACAATTTTTAGATTATACCTTGGGCACTAGAAACCCTTGAGCCGACCCTGTTTAGGTATGTACCTGTCGATTCTGTTTTTGATGAAAGGAGGAATGTCGGAGGAAGTGGTGGGGGTGAAGAACTGAATAGTCTCGCCTACTAGTGGCAAACCCATGGAACCTGGTGGAAGTTGTCCACTGCATCTGGGGTTCCTCCATCTGCTAACCCAATGTGTGATGCATACCACCACCAAAGCTAAAATGCACAAAGCAACTGGCCCCATATTTAATGAAGAAGAATAAGAAAGAGAAGAAGAAGAAAGCTAGATATATACTGTGAGATCTCTAGTTTAATTTTTTTTTATTTGCAAAAAAATTTATTAAAATCCGACAAAGGTACATCGAGGAAAGCGATGCCCGAGTAACAAATGCAAGGATATATACGACAAGGCAATACATCTAGCAAGCAACCAGATGTAGAGCTAAAAAAGAAACCCCAAAATACATAATCTTTGAGATTAGGACAGAAGTAGAAACACTCTCCAGTTTTAAATCAATGGTTGTGACACCTGTACTACTTGGCCTCACACAAGACAAAACCCTCCGCCTTACGAAATGCTAATTACCAAACCACGTTATTCTTGCCTTTTGCCACCTCCACTTCACTTAATAGTTTCCGAATAGGCATGCCGGCCCATAAAATCCTCTTATTTTTCATCGATTGGAGAATAGGCCAACACATAAACAAAGAAGTTTTGGTAAACACATCCAAAATAAAGAAGTTTTGGTAAACACATACTACTAAGTAGAGAAGTTTTGGTAAACACAAATAAAGAAGTTTTGGTAGCTTCAATTCCAACATTTTGGCCCCCTCAAGAATGGAGATTCTACTAGAAAGAAAACAGTTAGGAGATGGCTTTCTTTACAATTGTCATGGCTTCTGGTTCGCTCCCTTGTTGCTCCAAGGAAACCAAGAACTACTTAAACAATTTAAACCACCAAATGGGTCAAATCTCTCCTCTACTCCATTGTAAACCGCTCTTCGGTAGATCAATTGACGAGAAACCATCCCCACTTTCTTGTGCACAACTTAAGCCAGGGACGAATTCAGGAATTTCATTACACGGGCAATTTTTTTTCCAAAATACTTTATGGGGGCAAACCTATAGAATTCATAGGAAATATTTTTTTTCTACCTATATACTAATATTAGAGGTTCTTTTTTCTTGCAAGGGTGGCCACCCCCCACTGGCCCCTGGCTCCCTCCTTGACCTGAGCTACAAGTTTATGGGCCACAAGTGATTTCTTTCACTTTTAATCAGGGATCCCTGACTTTGTTTAAAGTCAGACCTCACATTTCCCGATTGAATTTTGATGATCCGAGCCGTTCAATGTGTTTAGAACATGTTTTTAAGTGTCTCCACGAGGAATTATAAAAAAAAATGACCCGGAAGGGCTTTATCCGAGCAGCTTTTCATACAAACCATAGATATATATTTTATGAAAAACTGCTCGGATGATGCCCTTTTCGGTCATTTTTTTTTACGATTCCTCGCGGGGACCTTTAGAAACACATTCTTAACACATTGGACGGTTTGGATCATGAAAATTCAATCGGAAAATGTGAGATCCTGACTTTAAACAAAGTTAGGGATTCCTAACTCGAAGATTTCCATATGCTCAGCTGCTTCTTCTTCTTCTTCTAAATTAAATATGGGGCCTGTTGCTGATAAGTAATAATAATATACTTAAAAAAGAATTTCTTAGGTCTTTCCATTCTCTGTTTTTGGTACTCCAATTTAGCTTAATTGAAAATGCTTAAAACAGAACAAAAGATCTACCTGTGCTTTCTTGGATTTTGTGTAAACAATAGATTATTTTTTGGAATTACTGGGTGGATGGATGAAGTGAGCCACCCATGTATGTATTCAAGTGATACTTATGCGTTCTTGAGATGATATGTATTTGGAGGCTTTATATTTTGTGTTCTCATATAATTATTATTAGAACTTTATATTGTTTTGATTTCGTTGTATTGTGATTGTTGATGTAAAAATTATTTAAGTGTTACTCTCGGGGACACAATTTTTAGATTAGACATTGGGTGCTCAAAACCCTTCGACCAGCCCTACTTAGTATGCACTTGTCGATTCTCTTTTTGATGAAAGGAGGAATGTCGGACGAAGTGGTTGGGGTGAAGAACTGAATGTCTCGCCTAAGAGTCGCAAACCCATGGAACCTGGTGGGAGTTGTCCACTGCATCTGGGATTCCTCCATCTGTAAACCCAATGTGTCATCCATACCACCACCAAGGCACCAAAGCTAAAATTCTCAAAGCAACTGGCCCCATATTTACTGAAGAAGAAAGCTATATGTGTGTGTATATATATATACACCAAACTTCCGGTCCAAACTCCCGGATTTTGTTAAGTTCCGGACCTCATTGATCCCGGTCGAATTTTGATTATCCGAACCGTCCAATGTGTTTAAAAGAAAGCTAGACATATATTAGATCTCCAGTTTAGGAAAGATCTCTAGTTTAGAAAATCAAAAGCTAGATATATATAAGATCTCCAGTTTAGGAAAGATCTCTAGCTTAGGAAATCAATCGTTGAGATGCAATCTTGCTCAGAATGCTTGATCTTATTGTGACACCTGAACTACTTGGCCTCACACAACAAAACCCTCCGCCTTAAGAAATGCTAATTACCAAACCACGTTATTCTTGCCATTGCCTCTTCCCTCACAAGTTTCGGAACAGGGTATGCCCATAAAATTAAAATCCTCTTATTTTTCATCCATTGGAGAATAGGCAAAGTACAGGATGTTTTCTTGAAAACTTAAAAATGACTTAGAAATATACGGAGAACGTGTCATGTCGGCATACACGCCTTGAAGGGCGAGTTCGTATTGAGTTAAGGCCACGTACTGTAAATCTAGCGGCCTTGCGAGATAGGGCAAAAAGAAATATTCTAGGATCTGGGGATACTAGTGATCGCCTTCTAGAAATCACCCTAGGGAGCGCCCAAAACGACGTTTTGGGTGCCACAAAATCTTTGTTAGGAATCCTTACTGGGATCCTTCTTTGTTAGGAATCCTTTTCCAGTAGGGGTTCGTCCCTATTAGGTAACAAAATCTTTGTGGCACCGTTCTCTAGGAATCTCTTCTTTACTGAAGTCTCTTTGTTCGTCTAGAGTTCTCCCTACATTGGAGTTCATCCAATTATGGTAATCTTGATCTTATCCTTGATTTGCAAGGATCATGCATATCTCGTATGCATCGTGGTTTAAGGAATATTCCTAGAATATTCTTTTCTGCCCTATCTCGCAAGGCGGTTAGATTTAGGGTTTACCTTCAACTCGGCAAACATTATTATGATTCTTGGCGAGCTGTCATCTACTCATCATGGTCACGTTATGCTTACATGGCCCTAACTCAATACGAACCCACCCTTCGAGGCATGTATGCTGACGTGACACACTCTTCGTATATTTCTAGGTCATTTTTAGGTTTTCAGGAAAACATACCACACATTGCCTATTCTCCAATGGATGAAAAATAAGAGGATTTTAAATTTATGGGCATACATGTTTCGAAACTTGTAAGGGAAAGGCGGTGGCAAGAATAACGTGGTTTGGTAATTACATTTCTTAAAGCGGAGGGTTTTGTTTTGTTTGGAGTTCTCCCTATATTGGTGTTCTTCCAATTATGGTAATCTTGGTCTTATCATTCACAAGGATCATGCACATCTCGTATGCATAGTGGTTTAAGAAATATCCTTAGAATATTGGATCCGGGGATACTAGTGATCGCCTTCTAGAAATCACCTTAGGAAGCACCCAAAACGACGTTGTTTTGGGTGCCAAAAAAGACAACGAAAAATTTGAACAAAACTACGTCGTTTTAAGTTCTAAGAGACTAAAGAATCTGAGACCTCCCAAGCCCCTTTTCACTCCTCACAACTGAAGGGATCACTTTCTTTGGAAAAAATATGGAATCTGTCTCCATGGGTGCATCCATGGATCATCTTTTTCTATCCCCATTGATTGTTAGCACTCTTCTTTACTATGGGAAGATTGAAAAGCCGAATTTTTTTGATCTTTGGTTTGTTTGGGGAAAAGAAAATCTCCTATTTTTCCTGTTGGAATTCAGACAAAAAAAGTGGTTCCTTGCGTTGGCTAAATAGACAAAAAATTGTTCGTTTTTTTTTTTTTTTTCCTTTTTTCAAAAAAAAATTATATTTATTAGTTTTGCGTTAATTTTTTTGTGGTTTATTGGTTTATCTCGACGAGAAGAATCTAAAAAGTATAAAATTATGATCAAATTTCAGTTTATTGGATTATTTTTGTCTTTATTCAGAAAAATTTAAGTTTGGTTAATAATTTTATACTTTTTAGATTCCTCTCGTCGAGACGAACCAATAAGCCACGAAAAATCAACGCCAAATTAACAAAAGCAAAAAAAAATTAAATAAGGACAAATTAGTCGCCGGAACTTGTATAATTCAAGCAAGTTCGACAATGAAGACAAACTTGGAAGAACCTTGTAGGCTGTGGGAATGTCAAATGAAAATTACCTGCAGCACACTAAGTTATTAAAAGACATCTGTCCTATTTACTTAAAACGACGTAGTTTTGCAAAATAAAATTTGTTATCTCTTTTGGCGCCCAAAATGACGTCGTTTTGGACGCTCACTAGGGTGATTTCTAGGAGGCGATCACTAGTATCCCCGGATCCTTCTAAGGATGTGTCTTAAACCACTATGCATACGAGATGTGCATGATCCTTGTGAATCAAGGATAAGACCAAGATTACCATAATTGGAAGAACTCCAATATAGGGAGAACTCCAGACAAAACAAAACCCTCCGCTTTAAGAAATGTAATTACCAAACCACGTTATTCTTGCCACCGTCACGTCGGCATACATGCCTCGAAGGGTGGGTTCGTATTGAGTTAGGGCCATGTAAGCATAACGTGACCATGATGAGTAGATGACAGCTCGCCAAGAATTATAATAATGTTTGCCGAGTTGACGGTAAACCCTAAATCTAACCGCCTTGCGAGATAGGGCAGAAAAGAATATTCTAGGAATATTCCTTAAACCACCATGCATACGAGATATGCATGATCCTTGCAAATCAAGGATAAGATCAAGATTACCATAATTGGAAGAACTCCAATGTAGGGAGAACTCTAGATGAACAAAGAGACTTCAGTAAAGAAGAGATTCCTAGAGAACGGTGCCACAAAGATTTTGTTACCTAATAGGGACGAACCCCTACTGGAAAAGGATTCCTAACAAAGAAGGATCCCAGTAAGGATTCCTAACAAAGATTTTGAGCCAAAAAAATATACGTACCATAAACCAAAAACACTCGTCTAACAAGCAACAAAGGCATGCATACCATTTTCCAAAACTACTCGTACGATCGATTCCCCTAAACTACTCAAACCACATGCTTCCAAGTACACCCTTTTCGTAACTACCCAAAAAATGTGGAACTTGTACAAAAAACATGTGTAACACATACCAAAATCATGCGTAACATACACAACATTCTCAGGTATAGGGCCGGTCCAACTCCAAGGCCCAAGAGGCTTGGGCCTTGGGCATCCAAAAAATTAAAAAAAAAATAGGGGCACCCCTATAAATTTTACTATTCAGTTTGAGTAGGGGTCTCTATAGCCCAATAGGTAAAACAAAAAAAGGCCCAACCTGATTTTAAAAAAAGCTTAAACAAAAAAAGTATATTTCGCCTGAAGGCCCAAACATACAATAAATTAAATTTTACAATTGATCCATTAAGCCTAAAAGCCTAATATAAGACCACAATATAATAATTGGTGGAAGATGTGAATTATACAAGTCTAATTGATACTTTTTACTTATAGAAATTCCACACGAGTAATATTTAAGTAGGGACGGCTCCAGGATTTTCATCCACCATTGACAAAAATACATATTGTGTCTATGATGAAAATTTGTATGCCAAAAAAAAAAAAAAAACCCAACTCTTTCTAGGCAAAAAACATGTATACATTGGCATGACATCGTTTAACAAAAAGAGACTCCAACATATTACAACATCCCACGACAAGTCTTCATTTTTTGAAAGAGTTGTGTTATAGCTTCGTTATCACCAATCATAAACCTGTGATTCACTGTCTTGATTTCTTTTTCTTTTGAGTTATTTTTTGTTTGTTGACACACACATACACACACAGACACACACACACACACACAGGAGGAAGAAGAAGAAGAAGAAGAATTAGTTCGATTCCTTTCAATTTTTTAGTGTTTCCACATTAAACAAAATGTCAAACAATTACTATGCTCAAATGTTGTTTACATATTGGGCTCTCATAACTGGGCTAGGCTTGTTTTGTTTGTTAGGGATATAACAATTTGGTTCAAATTTAGTCAGAAACATTTATTTTAACATCGATCGCACGAGTAACTCAGCGTTGACAATACTAAAGAAAATTTAATTTATATCTAAATTTTAATTTTTTTCAATACATAGTTTGAACCCAGTGAGGTCGCTTGACCTCGCTGGTACAAGGGTGGAGCCGCCCCTGTATTCAAGTGATACTTATGCATTCTTGAGATAATATGTATATGGAGACTTGGTACTTTGTGTTCTTAGTTGAAGGATATATAGTATAATTTTATACTGTTTTAGCTTCTTTGTATTGTGATTATTGATGCAAAAATTGTTTTCAGTGTTTGACACAATTTTTAGATTACACCTTGGGCACTGAAAACCCTTGGGCCAGCCCTACTTAGGTATGTACCTGTTGATTCTGTTTTTGATGAAAGGAGGAATGTCGGAGGAAGTGGTGGGGGTGAAGAACTGAATAGTCTCGCCTACGAGTGGCAAACCCATGGAACCTGGTGGGAGTTGTCCATTGCATCTGGGGTTCCTCCATCTGTAAACCCAATGTGTGATGCATACCACCACCAAAGTTAAAATGCACAGAGCAACTGGCCCCATATTTACTGAAGAAGAAAGCTAGACATATATATAAACGTACTGATCAAGAAGAAAGCTCGATATATATAAGATCTCTACTTTAGGAAAGATCTCTAGTTTCGGAAATCAATGGTTGAGGTGGAAAATTTTGGATTGAGATGCATGAAAGCTTGATCTAATTGTGACACCTGAACTACTTGGCCTCACACAAGACAAAACACGTTATTGTTACCACGTCCTGTTCCCTTACAGGTTTTGGAACAGCTATGCCCCTAAAATTAAAATCCTCTTATTTTGGTAGCTGGTACATCTCTAGTAGTAGAAATTAAGAAAACAGTTTGATTGGAGATGGCTTTCTCCACAATTTTCAAGGCTTTTGGTTCACTCCCTTCCCTTGTTCCTCCAAGGAACCCAAGAACTACTTAAACAATTCAAACCACTTCCTAAGGATGTCATCTTAGCCTCTTGCTCAAATCTCTTGTCTACTCCATCGTCAGCTGCTCTTCGAAGATCAATTGACGAGAACCATTCCTACTTGTGTCACAACTTGAGCCAGGAATTTCACTACGCAGGTGCAAATTTTTTTTGCTAAAATACTTTATAGAGGCGAACACATATAATTTATAGAATTTTTTTTCGATATAATATTGGAGGGTTTTTTTTTTGGTCCATGGCTGGCTCCATTCCTCACTTGTTTATGGACCACAAGTGATTTCTCTTCCTCTTTTTCCCTCTCTAGACCCTTCACAATCAAATAGGATCCTCCAAATCCATCTTCCATACCATATCCTCTGAAGAAATAGTAAACTCATCAGATTGTCACGTCATTCACGTTGCGAGAAATCCAAACAACACTCCGTTTATTTTATCAACTCACTGGATTTTGCTAAAACTGCCCAATGGCAGTTAGAGGAAGCTGTGGACCAATTTTGTGAAGGGTTTCTTCCTTTTGGACACTTATTATTAATGAGTGGAGAGAGAAGAAAATTATTTCAACGTATTTTTTAAAAAGTCCCTCCAAAATATCAACCAAACAAGTGTCTTGGAGTTGGTAATTGCACAAAATTTATACGTGGGGTAGCGGCTGGGGGTTTTTACTTTTTTGTCCACACGGTTACTCATAAAGAGGTCAATTAAATTGTGGATTTTTTTTTTGCGAGGACAATTTTGGAAGTGTGAAATGTGAGCCAGCCTAAAAAAGGAGTTCTGACTAAATGGTGCTCTCCATTTATAAGATAGAATAGATTACTTATCTACTACACCCTCCGTTTCAAATTGCTTGTCACTTATACTAATTTGGGATGTTCAAAATTGTTAGTCCTCTTTGAAAAGTCAAAAATATATATTCAATCTTTCAAAATATTTGTTTCTTGTCGGGACCCATATCTTTTTAATGGCTAATTAACTAGTTTATTTGCGAAGTCTCTTAAAATAATAATTTAACAGCTTTATGTTAAGTGAGTATGGGCCAGCCTTTGTGGCTAGGCGGAGAGGGGTACCTAACACCTTTCCCTTACCATACTCTTGATTTACGAATCCATGGCTAGAATCTCTGATCAAGCTTTTTCTTAGTTTAGCCTAAACCAAGTGGCGACTCTAAACAGTGGTAGGTGCTGCGCAAAGGGCACCATGGATTATCAAAGTTGGATGAAAGAGAGTCTTAATATACGCCAACAGATTCAAAACTCCAATACATCCAAATTGTCTATCCTATGGAGTGAAAGCCCTCTTTGAGGTTCAAACTCGATTGGGTATCTACAATCTTCTTCTTCTTCCCTTGTTTTTTTTTTTTTTTTGTGCAAGTGGAGAGAGAGAGAGAGAGAGAGAGAGAGAGAGAGAGATGTAAATATATAGAGGGAGTTAGTGGTGGCACGATTTGGCGGGATAAACTCTCTCTAGGCGGGTGCGTTGTGCCAAAAGACGTAGCCGCCCCTCGTTTTGATGGATACGGTACAAATTTTGAACATTAGATCCTAAATTTCTCCAATTAATACTTTAGGAACCAGAAAGGCTAATAAGCCTTAATTTATCCCTAAATCTACTATATTTATGAACTGGTCCCTTGTTCACAAGTTTGTCAAGCTTAACACGCATATGCTCAGGCTTGACTCAAAATTTCCAAATAAACTATCAAAACTGATTGAGCTTGGTTTGTATTTTTTGTGAACAAGTTTGACCGAGCCCAAAGACGAGCCGAGTTATTCGATTCGTTTTGCAGTTCTTACAAAATGCTGTAAACACCTGTAACACCTCTCAACTCGAGATTATGTTTATAGTTCGTTATTATTTTGAATTTAACTATCCTAAACATGAAATTAACCTATATTTATATGTTTTTTGAGCAAACCAATTAAAGCAAAAATCTTAATCTGGTCATACTCGAGGCTTTGTGTCATTCGAGAGGGTTAATTTGCTGGTAGTTTTTTTTTTTTTTTTTGATAAACTAAGAATTTTATTAATCATCGCAAGCAAAAGACGATTACAATGATTAAAGGGGAGAGAGCAAGAGGCATCACAACCACAGCACACATCCCAACTAGGTTGGCACCTGTGGAGAGGACAATCATATGCCGCTCAACACCCGAACCAAAGAAAGATGGCAAGGTGCCATCCAAAGGAAAAAATGAACACAGCTCAAATCTCGTCTACACACTCATATTACAATAACAAAACACCAAATCTCAGATAAAGCAAAAGAAATTCTGTCACTGTCACTTAGAAGAGCTGCACCCAGGATTTAATAAAACTTCTGAAGCAATCCTTAGGACGTCTGAATCTTCACAGCCTTGCTTTTCCTAATGCCAATCAAGCATCGTTTGAAATCATCAACCGAGTAATTCTTCAAGTCATAGTTGCTGGTAGTTCTGAGGCATTTAAGTCACAACCACCTCCACTGATCAATAAACTTCTCTACCACAAGATAACAGTTAGGTTTCAGGAAAATGCTACATTATGCCCCATTGTGTGTGGGTTTGGGTTTGTTTGGTTCTACCGTTTGCTATGCCTGGTCTTGTTGGGGTTGTTCTCTGTCTTGGGTTCTTCTTTGGGTCTTATGTGTCTTTTCTTCTCTTTATTTGTGTCCTATTTGTGTCTTGTGTTTTATTCTGTTGGGGTGTGGCTGTCTTTGGCCTCAAGTGTATTTCCTCTTAATATACTCATCTCTGCTTGGGTGATAATGCTCGACTGTGATATTGAGTTTGGGACTCATTCTTATAATGTCCCAAAGGGATAAATGTTTGACATAGATGCCCAATTATACTGCTATTACTACTGCTCTTTGCTGGTACATGCTTGCTATGTTTACTCATTTATAAAGGGAGATCTTTGCTGCTGTTTTCGAGTAGATCATTGTTGCTACTGCTGCTATTTTCTAGGGCATCCTTTCTATCTTTTATTCATTTCTGCAAGGGAGATATTGCTGGATCATGCTACTGGTACTTTTGGCTAAATCGGGAAATTGTTCAACGAGTTAAAGTTGTACATTAAATTCTGGCAGTTTCACTTGCATCTAGTGAGGAATCTGCCTTTCTTCGAGTAGATTTTACTGCTATTGTTGCTTGCTTTATGATCAGTGTTGCTACTGCCTATCTATTTTTTCTGTGGTTGGGAAGTGCTTTCATTATGGTACAACATTTCCAAGTAGCGCCATCTGTGGTCATGTTTGGTTGAGGATCTTTGGGCTTCAATGGTGCCATCTGTGGTTATGCTTGGATATGGGAAATGTTGGCCTTCAACTTAGATGTTTGGATGTTGGCCTTCAAATGAAGGACTTTTGGATGTTTCTCAGAATTGTTACTTCGATTTCGTTTCCCTTTTGTGGTTCCTAGTTTGTTGATTTCTCATCAACTTCCTTGGGTTGAATGTGGCATATGATTGTTCAGGTGCTAAGTGCTTGACCGAGATCCTATACCTAATTAAATGGGTTGCCCCAAGCGTAGGGCGGAGACCAGTGTAGCACAATACCCGGTAAGACCGGAATTGAATCCACAGAGAAGGCAGAGAGTGCTTACTAAGTACTCGGGTTGCTAGTTTAACATGGCTCTTAGGTAGCCACCCTTGTGATTTGATTTGTGAAATTACCTAAACTACGAGAATTTGAGTTGCTTAAATTAATTAAAAAGGAAGTACGGTCGTAGGATTCATAACACGGTGCCCAGGTCCGGATACTTCCCGCTCCATTCGTTGTTCTGAAAATGCCTGATTTTAGAGAGAAAAAGATACCCCGAAAGATGCGAATCCTCGTGGTTGCCGTTTACCCATGTGCAGCGGAGAACAGGTTTTGGTCCCCCATTCCCCGCATCACATGGACTCCGACAATGCCGAGATACGTCCAACGAAGGTACTTTAATAACCTAAAATTGCTTTTACCTTTATTAGTTTAGAAAATAGGAGCGAGAACAAGCCCGACCCTGGCCACGGCGTGTTAATCACCCCGCGACCATACTTGATGAACTACTTGTAGACACCCCAATTTGGGCCTACGAAAATCCGTAGCATTCCCGATGATGAAATGAACTTTTAAACACTTTTTAGAACTTAAAATGGATGATTGGAATTTAACCAAAACCTACCAAACACTTCCAAACCAAAAACCAAAAGAAACCGTCAAACCTATTCCATGCACCTGAAACACTCCCTTCAGGCACCTGAACCTTCCTCTTGCACCTGAAGCACATCCCTTCAGGCGCCTGAACCATCCTTAAGGCACCTGAAGCATATCCCTTCAGGCGCCTGAACCCATCTCTTGCACCTGAAGCACTCCCTTCAGGCGCCTGAACCCATCTCTTGCACCTGAAGCCTTCCCTTTAGGCGCCTGAAGGTCCCCCTTCAGGCGCCTGAAGCATTTTTCCAAAGTTTTAAATTTTGAGTGGGTGTAATGATTATGACGTGATTTTGGCTGATTCTGCAAGGGAGGAGCGTCTATGGCCTAAACCAACCCCTAAAATGACCCCTAGGGGACCTAAACCAACCTTTGGAGCCTTATTTAAACCCCCACACCCCTCCTCTGAAGAGGTTCCACCACTTTTCTGAAAAATTCAACCAAAATCAGCCATTTCTCTCTCTAAGAAACCATTAACATCAACCAAACATCACCTCCAATCCATCCTTCTTCCCCCTAAAACACATTTTACTCAAGTTCTACTATTTTCCTCTCAAGAAACTACCCAAAAACCAGCCTCTAATCTGATCTAAGCCACCCATCATCCATCCAAAATCTATTTCTATTGCCCAATCTTCCATTTCAAGCTCTAAAAGGTAGTGATTCTACCAAATCAGTGTGAAAAAGTTCTTATTGAGGGAAGTCAGTAGGCTCATGTTGGTTATTAATACCAATAATGGGTTTACAATGACTTGAACATATCAAAAAAAGCTTTTTTGTTCGACACCTGAAGCAGTAGCTTCAGGCACCTGAAGCAGTAGCTTCAGGCGCCTGAAGCAACTGGAGCAACAGCTTCAGGCACCTGAAGCAACAGCTTCAGGCCTTGTTCATTTTTGTCGCTTTCTTTCTTAAAAGCTTTCTTTTGGTCTATTTTTATGATGATGATGATTTAAATCCTAAGAACAATCTGCTTGCTTTCTATTTTTCACTCCAAGAGGTGAAAATCAAGCTTTTTAAGGAAGAAAATGACTTTCAATGTAGTTAAAAATCAAGTATTTATCACAAATCTCTATTGGAGGTCATTTTCTTTCCATGTAAGAGTGAAAAGCCTCTGTTTTGCTATTTGAATGTATGAAAAACATGTTTTTATGAGATATAAATGGTGTTACATGGTTCAAATGAGTTGTTAGATGAAGCTTTCTAGTTTGTTTGCCTCTCAAAAGAGTTTTAACATCATTATTTTACCTGTTCCAGTAGCAAAACATAGGTGAAAGTTGGTTTGATCAAGCACCTGAAGCAGTAGCTTCAGGCACCTAAAGCAGTAGCTTCAGGCGCCTGAAGCCCCTTTCAGGCGCCTGATCCTCTCAGCTTCAGGCTTTGAAACATGTTTTCAGGTGCATGGAGAAAAGTTCAAAGATTAGATTGTGTTTTTCCAAAAATGGTCCCAAGTGGTTTATTCTACCAGTTTCAAAGTCAAAACAGTGGCAAAAAAGAGTTTGAGCAAGCACGTAAAGCATTGGCTCTAGGCACCTCAAGCAGTAGCTTTAGGTGCCTGAAGCCCTTTTTAGGCGCCTGATCCTCTCAGCTTCAGGCGCCTGAAGCACTCCTTTAGGTGCTTGAAAGAAAATGGAAGGATCAAATTTGATTTTACCAAAAGGGTCCCTAAAAGCTTTTTGTTTCATTGTATATACAGTTTGTAGTTGTTCTTTCTGTCATTCATGTCATTTCATCATCATGTTATATCATCTACACGATCACAGGCATACACTTTCATATGATAAATTGTGATGATCTTTGTATGTTTATCTCCTTTACCTTGTTTATGTGACTGAGTCTAAGAAATGAATGTTCTCTAAAAATCCCTTAAGTATTTAGTAGAGACCGATTTCTATAACCGGGCGAGGGGGGTGCCTTAAAAACCTTCCCCCCTCGTAACTTAGCTCCCGAACCCGAGAAATCCTGGTATCGATGTGCCGGTAAAAGCTTTTTCCAAAGTAAGGGCAAAAGAGTCATTTTCAAACCGGTTTCTCGGGTACGGTCTTTAAACCCGGGTGGCGACTCTAAAATCATAATCAGATTTTTCAAACTATTTTTGCGGGGTGTTCACACTACTCACTCATGATAACTTGAACAACTAACAAAATTCTGAAAGTAAACATGCTTCTATGATTGAATATTGATTAAAACGAAGATCCGAAAGCAAAAACGCGGACAAACTCCCGCGAGCTAAGAGTCTAAAGGAAATAAGACAAGAAATACCCAAAGCAATAAGCGAATCTGTGAACAAAACTTCAATGGAACAAGCTCCGGAAGGTAGAATCTCCAGAGGGAAAATCGGCTACTACTTGGAAACAAAAACAAAACAATATTCGAACCCTAATTCGGCCTAAAATCGGGGTATTTAACCCTTCCCGAAGTCAAACTACGTGGCAAAGTCAACTGGCTGTATAAGGCCCTCGGTATCGATACAGGAGAAGTCCTGTATCGATACCCAGACGTTCTATTCCCAAATTGGCCCACGGGTATCGATACAGGACAATCCCTGTATCGATACCGGTGCCTCTAAGTTGACTTTTCAGCTTTTTGGTCGTCCTTGCTTGGGTCCCACCGATTCCCAACATGCCCGACCGCCATGGGTCTACTTTACGCGTTCTTTTCCGACTTGTTCCCTACAAAACAAATAAAGACTAGAAAAACCAAGGACAACACCGCATCAAGTGGAAAATGGAATAAAACCGCGCCTCTAATGCGCTAATTCGCCCTACTTAGGCGCTTATATCTATGACATTGCGCGCCTATCACTAAGATGTCAACCTAGTC
Source organism: Vaccinium darrowii (assembly GCA_020921065.1). Taxonomy (NCBI): domain Eukaryota; kingdom Viridiplantae; phylum Streptophyta; class Magnoliopsida; order Ericales; family Ericaceae; genus Vaccinium; species Vaccinium darrowii. The sequence continues at coordinate 15,582,119 of CM037162.1, forward strand.
AGGATTTTAGACTTTCGTTGTGATGTTGTTTCATTTGTTTCCCTTTAATCGTTGTAATTCTTACAATTGATTAATAAAATTTCTTGGTGCCTTTCAAAAAAAGAAAATGGGCATACGGTATATTCCGTTATGTATTATTTTGGTACTTGTTACGTATTGTTTTGGTCAAATTACAAACTGTTATGAATTTTAAAATTTTTACTATTCACGGTAACGTTATTGCCTCTCATATTCTTGCACTTTGTGCTTGGGTATAGTTTTCCTCGATGTACCCTTTGTCAAGTTTTAATAAATTTTTGTTGCCGATCAAAAAAAAAAAAAAAACCTTGTTAGGTACGATTTTGATACTTGTTACGATCTGTTTATGGATTTTTAACATTTTCACTAGTCACAGCAACCTGCCAAAAATGAAATAACAAGTACCAAGTCATACATAACAAATACCAAAACTATATATAACGGGGCGTATCGTACGGCTATTTCAAAGCAGCGTACCATAGATTTTCCCTAGTTTTCATTCTCTATGGCTCATTGTTACATAGGGGATTGCTTTACGTGCACATGCAAGATGACAGAATCGAACATTGTGTGAGAACTTCGTATGCATGCCAACCACTTTTTGAAAGAAAAAAAAAATTGAGCACTTAAGCTGAAAACTAAACAGAGAGATTTTTTTTTCGGCAAAAGAAATTCATTAATTTTTTAAAAGGAAAACAATTAAAGAGAATATTCTAAATACTAAGGGAGAGTTATCTAGCTATCCGCAACGTTGACACAACAACTTTTACACTTATTGAACTCCCCGGTTTTATTCACTGAATACCATAAAATTCCAACAATATTTTGTTGAAACAGCATGAATATAAAAGATTACGATTTATTTTATTGACCCTTAGCAAACACATAGATATTTTCACTAAGTCTTAGGTTGTGGTGGGACCACTGTAATTGCTTTCCCCTTGTGGCCTTATCTTTACTACTGATGATGGGGTTCTTGGGAATAATATCTCTCACTTCTTCAGAGCAGCATCTTGCTTGAATTCATTTTTCTCAGAGAACTGAACATGAAAGCCATTTGGAAATGTTAGGCCGGGAGTTCGGACGATTTCTCCTCCTTTGATTGCTTTCCACCTGACAATCCAATGCGTAATCGGTTAGTCTCTATCTCTGTTGGTAGCAATTAGCATTGCTTTTTTACACATTCACTGCGACATGATGAAGCCTTTACCTGTACTTGGTAACCAAGCAGTGGAGGAAGACTGCCATTTGCACTTTGGCGAAATCTGTTCCTAGACAAAATCTCATGCCACCGCCAAAAGCCATGAAATGTTTGGATGCACCAGTTAATTCCATTCCCTGCATGTTATCATTTCGAGTAAGGGATGGGACAAGAATTCTGGATAGATTGACTGTATTTTCATAACTGCAAGGGCCCGTTTGATTAGAAAGAAAAATATAATAGAAAATAAAAACGATGGAAAGTAATGTGAGAGAAAATTATGGAAAGAAAAGGAAAAAAAAAATTCTTACATTTGTTTGGTTACAAAGAAACTTGTAGCAGAAAATAGTAACCTTTTCCCATCATAGAATTTGGTTACGATGAAAGTCACCAGAAAATACATGTAATTACCTAAATGGACCACACATATTTGACACATAACAACTTTCTTAATTGTAAGCAACCGGAAAGGAGGATAAATTTGAAATTCCTCTTCGAGGTAACTACTTTCATGAGAAAGTTTAAACTTCCATGCGCATGGAAAAAGAGACAACTTCGCATGCATTAATGGATTGTACATGACTCTTAATTTTCTTGTAATCTCTCTCGTTCTCTTTCTAATCAAACACACAAAAAAAGTCTTATTTTTTCTGTTTCTAGCATTCTCTTGCTAATCAAACGGACCCTTACAAACTGTAGGATTTTGGATTGCAGATAACTCTTGAACAATTAATCTACTTACCTCCCATCTCTTTGGATTGAACTGGAGGGGATCCTTATATTTGGCAGGGTTCATGTGTACAGCTGGAGGACAGACCATAACGAACCAACCAGCTGGAATGGTATAGCCTGCATTAATTCCCCAAGTTTTGTATCAAGGTATGCCAAAATAGGGTTTTTATTGTATGAAACAATGTCAAATTGCTATCACTAAAGATTGACCAATTGACCGCTCATAATTTTTGTACCCTGAAACTTGATGTCTTCAAGTGTTTTTCTGAAGATCCCCGGAGCTATGTTTGCCATCCTCACTGTTTCATTAATCAACTGCAATTTGGTGCAAAAAAATTAACAAAATTATGAACGGAAGTATTTTATTTTTTTACCTGAAAACTGCACGTCTTTTCATAAGGAACCATCAAAATGGGACGAGAGAGTAGTAAAGAAAAAATAGACTTGTTTGCCTACCTGAAAGGTGAACTTCATTGATTTATACTCTTTCCATGTAAATCCAGAATCTGAATTTTCCCGTCTTCTTAGAATTTCCTCATGTTCTTCCTGAGACATGGGTATACAGAGCCTGTCAATTACCTAGCATAGAATTTGATTTGACAAATGAAGGTTTTTTTTTTTTTTTTCCCCAAATAAGTTTTATTCGCTGACCGTTAGTTCCTTGAGCGCCAAAGGATTCTCCAAAAGAAATTTGGTGGCCTTAGTTATAGCCAGGGAAGTTGTCTCAAAGCTGGCAAACAATAGAACAAACATTAAATCCAGAGCAATCTCCTCTGTTAGTATTGTATTCGCTCTCTCAAGTTCTTCGAGGACATAATCAAAGAAATCACTCTGCTGCTCGCTAGGCTTTTCCCGTCTTTCTTGTAACTGGTTCTTCAGCATCCTCATTGCCTTCTTCCTTCCCTGAGCCAATGGAGAAGTGTAAAAAGATGAACGAAAAATTAAGATTACGTGCTGCTTGTATATCCAGCTTGCCCGGTGGAGAGTGTAATACCCCAAGTATGAGGCCAGATGGTGTTTAGTCCCACATTAGTTCTTTACATTAGTGATCTTGGGTATATAACAAACCATGAAGAGACTACTAGTACTTTGGGCTTAAGCATTTTGGGTCATGTGGTGTGGCTTGTGGATCAAATCAGGGTACTAGGCCAGTGGTCTACATGGGGCGTTACAAATGGTATCAGAGCCCTGCTCTAGTCCAAGTGATGGGTAGGATGCGCTTTACCACCACGAACACCAGGGGAACACCAGGGAGGTTGCTGGGACTATGCAACGAGGACGTGGCATCCCTAAGGGGGGGGAAGATTGTAACACCCCAAGTTTGTGTTGGTGCAAAAATCCGGGAGTCTTCGGGAAACTGAACTTGTTGATGATGGAACTTGCTTCGAGGCACGTTACTGAGTCGCTTTCCGAAAACAGTATTCGCCCCCACCGTTTGGTGTGCACCGGGTTGATAGCGAATCTGTCCGAGGATACAACGAAGCCCGATCAATTCAATGATCTTCTGCCTGCGTCCGCACAAACGAAGGACAGACAGAATACCGAGTCGAAAAAGAATCGAAAGAACCAAGGAATTGCTGGCACCGTTTCTGCAGAGTAACGGTACAGCAAAACTAGAAAGCGATCTTGTAGAAATTTTGGCAGAGTAACAAGGCTTTTAATTCGGTGTAAAATGAAAGTAATTTGGGTGTTATAAATAGACCCAAATGTACCCTTTCACTTTAGGACACGCCCTTTAGTGAATAGACTTGCGTTTGGGTTATACCCCTCCGTTTAGAGCTGCACCCGTACACGAACTAGTGTCTGAAATTCGCGAGCTAACGAACCGGTATCGATACCCCTGGAAGAGGTATCGATACCTAACCTTCTGTTCGTGAAACAGCCGCTCACGAACCAACCGGTATCGATACACCTATCAGGGGTATCGATACCAACACTCTATGCCGATCCGTACGCCACGTCAGCGACACCTTACCGCCAAATGGCAATAAGTAAGGGCACCTACAAGGCGCCTCGCGCCGACGTGCTAAGTGCAAAGCGCCACACAGCCCACTGCCACGCTCACGCACGCGCGCGCGCGCGCGGGTGCGTATGAGTGTGTTCCATCACCGGCTACGCCGGTAATGTGCGCGACACCATAGGTGCCTTGCTACTTAACATTATGTGAACATTATAGAAATGTTTCCGCATATATACAACTCAAACATTTCCTCACTAGCTGATGTGGGACAAAACCAAAACACAACAAAAAAACTTTCTAAAAGGCACTAGGAATACTTTGATAAAAACCCCAAATAAAGACCCGTTTATTTTGATAATTTCCAACAGTTTGAGGGTAGATGCTGTTTAGTCCTACATTGGTTGTTTACATTAGCGATCTTGGGTATATAACAAACCATGAAGAGACTACTAGTACCTTGGGCTTAAGCTTTTTGGGCCATGTGATGTGGCTTGTGGATCAAATCAGAGTACTGGGCCAGTGGTCTACATAGGGTGTTACAGAGAGAAAGCCAGATCGAAGAGTGAAAATAAAATTTTGAAGTTTTGAGGAAACAAAAACATATTGCATTTTTAATAAAATAGAGTACAACTAAAATACCACTAAAAAACTAAAAACAACAAAAGTACAAAGGAAGAAAAAACAGTGTCGGTGCCGGACCCATCGGTCGGCTGCTCAAAATGATTGGTGGGAGAGTCCATGGATATCTGGAGTGGTAAGCCTATTCCTGCCGCTGGATCGTCAGATCTGCTGCAGATGCCTTCACTGCCGTCTGCCGCCGCCGGAAAGCTCAAAAATCCATCATAAAACATATTGGGTTCAAGAGCCAAAACCTAGATCTAGCTCCCCAGATCTAGGCCTCCATTGTCCAAAAATGATGGAGTGGGAGATCTTCTCACCGGATGGAGGGAGTCTCAACCAACTCTCAACCATTAATTGATGTAAGAGGGGAGGAATGGAAAAGAAAATGGGGTGTAAATGAGGGGGAAGGGCTACCATGGGGGGGAGGGGAAAATGGAGATCGAGGGAGGCAGCAAAGGAAGAAGAGAAAGGACAAAAAGCACTGCTACTATGCTACATACCCAGAAAAAATACCCAGGGAGTACCCATAATTTGAATCTCGACCGTTCGATTTTAAATTTTGGGTACATTCTGAGTACCTAGATTTTCTGAAAGAAAAAAGGGGAAAGAGGATAGAGAGAGAAGCTCTCTAGAAATTCATCATTTAAAGAGTTGAAGTTGAAGTGACATCAGGTTAGCTAAATTGGCCAACATAAATTTGGACAAGGTGTGTGTTTATATGCATAAGCAAGAACTATTAAGTGCATGTGTTTCTTTGTACCTCGGGGCAAGTCAGTAGTGGTAGTCGTAGGTTTGAACGTCAATCAGATTCATGAGAGTTTATATTTCCTACCACCGGGATACCACTCCAATTACATGTGCTTTTTTTATTATAAAGACTAGCATGGAAGGTTTTGGATACTACGTACCTGTAAACACTCGTGGTAAGCCGTTCCAGGAATGTCCAAAGGAAAGGAAATCAATCCCTTAATGAAAGAGGCAAAACAATCCCTCAGATCCTCACACGACTCCTTTCGATTGTAACTGATCAATTTCTTTGCACTTAGGTCGAATATCATCTGTAATTAAATGCCCGTTAATTAATTATCGTTAGAAATCAATTGCCATAATATGCTTGTTTAATACTCCCTCCGTCCCATAAAATTAAATCACTACGAAACTACGTGCAATTTTCAAGCTAAAAAATAACGTGCTTACGAAAATATTTTTTTGTTAATATAGATCTTGTTTGATAGATCTCATCGAGAACTTTTATACGGTGCAAAAAAAATTCAAAAATTATTTTGGTAAATACATTATTTTTTAGTTTGAAAATTACACGTAATTTCGTAGTGATCTAACTTTATGGGACGGAGGGAGTAAATGTTTATACTACTACTACTACGTATACTGTTCCATATTGTTTGCTTCTTGCGAGAGACTTTTCTTATGAAGCAAACAAAATGGAACGGTGAGAGTATGTATTCCAACAACAGGAAGCGACCCGACAACGATTAGCTGCTGATGACTGATCTTGCACTTGCACTTGCACTAGCTTCCTTTAGTTCAACGGATTCTTGACTCGACCACCTCTTTAAATATTCTACATGCTGCTTGTTCGACTGCAGGGAGCATCTTTTTCAGGCTCTCAGGACCAAATAAGTTCAACGCCATATTCTTGAGGCACTTGTGTAGGATCCCATGCAAAGCACCCATGTTCTGTTTTCCAAGGATTTCTACGAACGTATCTGGATACCAGCTCTGGAATAATTTCCCCTCTTCTTGAAATACAAAATAACTGAACTCCGGGTCTGTCGTTATGATAATCGGTTGCCCCACCAAACTCGTTCGGAATACTGGACCGTATCTGAAAATTGAATAGGGGATTGTTTCGAACATGTTATACAAGAAGAAGATTATTAAAAAGATGATGAGAATTCAGAATGGTACTGATTGCATGATAACATTGTCGATTGCAATAGTGAAGAAATGAATAGGTGCATGGGATACTAGACAATATATGTAGGAGAATCCTATGGTAATCGTACAGACCTCAAAAAATTTCGGTATGGTTACCAATATATTTCGTAACTCACACCAACAAAATTTGTAACTAATTAATACCAAAATAGGCATAACTAACCAAAAAAATGTGTAATTATTTTGGAGCGTACAGTACACGCCTTTATTCTTAAATTTAACCAAAAAATGCGTAAAAGTACGTTGAGCCAAAAATATATGCGTACCATATACCAAAAACGCATGTAACAAGCACCGTAATCCAGGGCACGATTGACTCGCGCCACCCTGCACTTTTTAAACAAAAAAAAAATTGTATATAGATATACGTATTATATATTTCAAGAAATTGTATGAATGTGATGTGCAATATAGTGGTCATGAGGTGCATGTTCTACATGCATGACCTTGCATGTTCGATTCTCATACTTTTATTTTTTTGCCAAATAATGTATCAGAACTAAAGCTTTCAAATGTGCAGTTGTGGTTAGAACCTTTGACCTTTGGCTCCTGAAAAACCAGGGTTCCCTTAAAATCTGTTAAAACCCTAACAGTATGAATGCGAATCACTAATCAAATCAACCAACAGAAAATTACGCAAGCAGTCAAAACCCACAACACAGAGATATACGTGGAAAACCCTAAATGGGTAAAAAACCACGGGAAGGAATCAAAATCACTATACTCATTGTGCAGTTACAGATATACCTATCCAAACGATGTAAATCACTCACAACGTTCTAAGTATCACCTGCCGAGTCACACGTACACCGCACCCAGTGATCTTGATCGCCAACGCCTTGAAACGCACAAGCCTTCCTTAGATACTTTCGGAATCCCACCAAAGAACTCTAACTGAAAGTTGATTGTTGAAGCATTAAACCCCTTGAAGATGAACTCTAAGCATCCGGCCTTCAAAGATCTTCAAGTTCCACAAACCCTAGCCGCCACAAGTGTTTTAAGGATGAGTAGGAGTGCAGAGGATAAAGTGTGGCTGCTCAAATTTCGTTTAACCTAGTTGATGCGAATATATAGGCGCATAGCGGTTGCTCAAGCAAGAACCAAGTTGCTCGAGCAACTAACGAACAGCAGATTTGCTTGACAGGTTGCTTGAGCAAGTCATTGAGCAACTTCTGAACAAGTAAAATAACCTACTAAACTCGCCACTAAAATAAATACTACCGCACTCTCAACCATTACATAAAGAGATGATTCCTTTCCACACCTAAATAGACACTCTATAAAATAAAATTACAACTCGATGTAAATGTGTGTTTTGTCAAACGGAATTGCCAAAACAAAGGAATCCGAAACTTGGTCCTTACAATCTCCCCCTTTGGCACTTCCATGACAAAACACATTACAAAGGCAATCTATCCTATATGAACGAGTTGTAGAGAGCCTGCAAACAAAACTCAACATCCAAATATATTAGAACATTAGCCAACCTACTCCCCCTTTCATCATTCTCCCCCTTTTTGACATGGAATGACAAAGGGCGAATAGGATAAACAATTAAGCAATAAATGTAAACAAAGGAGTGCATTGAACAATGAAAGCTCAAGAGAAGCAGCCAAGTGAGATATTTAAGAGAGAAGCGAACACTAGCACAAATAGCATGATGCCTAAACTCAATAGCAGACAAAGTACTAAAAGCACGCAAAGCTTTATAAAACATAATTAAACTCAATGCTAAAAGATTATAAAATTTTTGAAGATATGAGCATGAGAATGTTTTAGCGCAAGTATTATATCATGAGATGAGATGAACAAGACATCCAAACTTTAAGGCACAACTTGATGATAGAACACCATGCAAGGCAGAAGAAATACAACACACCATGATCAACGACATGTGAGGAAAGTGTGTGTGTGCATCCATGGCCTAGATATCAGGTTAGCTCAATTTAGGACCCATATTCTCATGAACAATAGGAGTATCAAGATGACTCCCCCTCAAGAAGTCAAACCAAGCTAGGTCCTCAATGATTTTTTGTTGATAAGTACTTGTGGAGCTCCCCCTCAACCTCTAATTTTTATTCTTTTTACAAAGTATTCTCTTTTACCCCACTCGCCGTTTGACGCGACCGTCCGGACTGGATAGAGCCGAATGCAACCGGTTACTAAGCAAGTGGTCCAATACTAATACCACATTTTCCATAAACTCTCATTTTTTTATATAACCTCACCGATGGAAATATTTTTTTCATTGTATTTTGCACTATCATCGACGGCTTTCACACTACTAGGACTTTTGTCCTATAGGTAGCCCTTTCCTCAAGTCATTCATTCTCTCAATTTTGGAAGGGGAGATGGAGACAAAAAACAAATTAATGGTGGTGGATAGATTTCAACATCACATTTGGAATTCTAACCACGGGTCAATCTCAAAAAGAAATCTCAAGATACAGACCAAGTTTATGAGAACAAGACCCCTAATTGTCAACCATCCATAATAGCCATGAATAAGTGTACAGAATGTCGGATACTCATGGTTTATTGGCATTCAAATGTTCTTGCAGGGAGAATACCAAAAAGAAGTGCAATAAAAATAAGGATGAACATGTTCATAAAATCCAATGATATTCAACTACGCACTAAAGACTATCATGCTCAAGCCACATAACAACTGATACAAGACATATTTTTGAATTTTTTTTTTAAAAAAAAATAATGCAAAGATAACTAAAATAAGACAACTGTGAAATAACTATAAAACTCCATAAATCTAGGTATTAAGATATGCATGATCAATTAAATCTAGTTTATGGAACCAAACCTAGCCTTTAAAAGGCAAGACCAAACTCTCCAAGTGAACTATAGTCATCTAGAGAGTCAAGATCATCATCAACCGGAGATACGAAATCAATTTTACGAACCCACATCTGTCTAGTCTTGCCCTTTTCACTAGTCTTTTCAGTGGTCATGGGTGCTGGATTTACCTTTGTAAAATTAGCATGCGAATGAGTTTTATGTCTAGGCCCTTGAAAGTACTCCCTATGATTATTCATGTTATGGTAGCGGGGAGGGGTCCTATAATAACCATGAAGGGCAAAACAGTAAGGACGAATATGGCCTCTAATTCCACAATGATGGCAAATTGGCACAAAACTATTATGACCATAAGAATGAGCTACATATACATCATGTGAAGTGTTCAACTCATGCATTTTCCTACAATTCGGTCTAATGTGGCCAGTCATACCGCAATAATGACAAGTAGGAATGAATTTAACAACAGGATTAAAAACCTGAGACTTAGCTTTATCAATAACTTTAGTTTTTACCTCCTTGCGTTTGAGATGTCCATTTACCACTGTTGTCGTTTGCTTCTTTGCCACGGGAGAATTGAGCCTGTTCTGCATGCCATTAGTATTCTTCTTCTTATCTTTATGATTGATCCCTTCTGTCCCAATTTGCGGAGTTGAAGATGTCGCATGATAACCCAGCCCTGAACGATCGCTAGGATGTCGTTGGATGGAAAGAATATGATCCAACACTTGGGTCCCTGTCATTGTGTCATCCTTTACTTTCTCCTTAGACTTGGCACAAGTCAACGCTTTGTTTTTCTCGAGAAGAATCTCAATTTCTTTATTTCTCTCATCCCTCTCTCGAGTGCATTCATTTAAAGTAACTTCTAAACTCTTGACCTTATTCGAAAGCTTATCATTCACCTTCATTAATTTTTTACTAAAAATATGGAGTTTGTTATACTCCTCTCTGGCCTCATCTAAATCATCACAGCTTTCAGGCTCGCTATTATCTGTCTCAGAATCACTCGATTTGGAAAGACTCTATGGGTTTAAAGAAACTCCAAAAGCCAAAAAGTTTCTATCATTATTTTCTTCGCCACCTTCTTCTTCATTTGATTCATCAGAATCGCTATCATCCCACGTTTGAGCAACAAAAACCTTCTTTTTCTTTTTGTTAGCACAATCTAGGGCATAATGACCAAAACCATGACACTCGAAACACTGTGGTCCCTCAGGTGGTCCTTTTCCCTCTTTTTTAATTTTTTTAGAAAATTCTCCTTTTTCTTTATCATTTTTCTTTTTCATACTATTTTTAAAATGTTTGAAAAAAACTTTCATCTCTTCAAAATCGACATCACTATCATTATCTGAACCCTTCTTATTTTTTTGAGTACTTTTAAAAGCAATAGAAGTCTCAGAATGTTTTATTTTAGGCTGAACAGGTTCAGATTGCAATAGGTCAGCCTCATAAGTTTGGAGAATCCCAACTATTTCTTGAACAGATTTTTCTTTTAATTTTCTCTTACCTTCCAGCATAGTTACTTGAGTTTTAAATCTAGGAGGTAAGGAACGTAAAATTTTCTTAATAATACGAAATGAAGGAATTGGCTCACCCAAGTTCTCACAGCTATTGACGATGGCGATGAGCTTGGAGTAAAATTGATTGAATGTCTCCTCCTCTTGCATTCTGATGGTCTCAAACTCCGTAGTAAGCCTTTGCAGCTTAGACTGTTTAACCACGTCTGTTCCCTCGTGACAAGTAACCAGAATGTCCCATGCCTCTTTCGCCATTTCACAGTTAGCTATTTTCCTGTGCTCATTAATATCAACAGCAGAAAATAAAATATCAAGTGCGCGGTTGTTAGCCTGAAGTAATACTTTTTCGGCGACTGATAACTCAGATTGGGGTTTTTTAACCTCTTTGTCCTCTACTGTTTTCATGGGTCGAGTGTACCCCACAATACATGAATCCCAAATTTCTTCACCTGCAGATCTCATTATAGCCTTTATTCTAGATTTCCAGTAATCAAAATTATCAGCATCAAGTATAGGCAAATTTCTAGACACGTGATTCATATTCATACTCATGATGGATCTGCTCTAGGAAAATAAATCCTAACGGAAGGAGCAGCTAGCTCTGATACCAATTGAAAAACCAGGGTTCCCTTAAAATCTGTTAAAACCCTAACAGTATGAATGCGAATCACTAATCAAATCAACCAACAGAAAATTACGCAAGCAGTCAAAACCCACAACACAGAGATATACGTGGAAAACCCTAAATGGGTAAAAAACCACGGGAAGGAATCAAAATCACTATACTCATTGTGCAGTTACAGATATACCTATCCAAACGATGTAAATCACTCACAACGTTCTAAGTATCACCTGCCGAGTCACACGTACACCGCACCCAGTGATCTTGATCGCCAACGCCTTGAAACGCACAAGCCTTCCTTAGATACTTTCGGAATCCCACCAAAGAACTCTAACTGAAAGTTGATTGTTGAAGCATTAAACCCCTTGAAGATGAACTCTAAGCATCTGGCCTTCAAAGATCTTCAAGTTCCACAAACCCTAGCCGCCACAAGTGTTTTAAGGATGAGTAGGAGTGCAGAGGATAAAGTGTGGCTGCTCAAATTTCGTTTAACCTAGTTGATGCGAATATATAGGCGCATAGCGGTTGCTCAAGCAAGAACCAAGTTGCTCGAGCAACTAACGAACAGCAGATTTGCTTGACAGGTTGCTTGAGCAAGTCGTTGAGCAACTTCTGAACAAGTAAAATAACCTACTCAACTCGCCACTAAAATAAATACTACCGCACTCTCAACCATTACATAAAGAGATGATTCCTTTCCACACCTAAATAGACACTCTATAAAATAAAATTACAACTCGATGTAAATGTGTGTTTTGTCAAACGGAATTGCCAAAACAAAGGAATCCGAAACTTGGTCCTTACAGCTCCCAAAAAAAAAAAAAATTCCCTTACCTCTTGCCAATAGACCAACACAACTAATTGTAGTGCAAATCAATAAAGCTATTATATAATCTAAAAGTATTAAGGTAATAATTAATAGAAGAATATTTGATAAATTCTTTTTCCATTATAACTCTGCCCCTGGTACTCTTAATCCTAACTCCGCGACTATGTGTAACCTACACCAAAAATATGTGTAACATATACCAAAATCATGCAGAACATACCCCAAAAACTACGTAACAATATTCTTAGGTTAGGTATGTACCTGTCGATTCTCTTTTTGAAGAAAGGAGGAATGTCAGAGGAAGTGGTGGGGGTGAAGAACTGAATAGTCTCGCCTACAAGTGGCAAACCCATGGAACCTGGTGGGAGTTGTCCATTGCATTTGGGGTTCCTCCATCTGTAAACCCAATGTGTGATCCATACCACCACCAAAGCTAAAATGCTCAAAGCAATTGGCCCCATATTTACTCTAGAAGAAGAAGAAGAAGAAGAAGAAGAAGAAGAAGAAGAAGAAGAAAGATAGGTTGAGGTGGAAGATGTGGGATGAGAAGACAAATGGAGAGAAGAAAGTGCTGGCAAGTATTTGAGAAGTCATGCATGAGGAAAGCAATTATATATAGGCAGGCAGCAGGGGCACATGCAGAATTTACTATCAGGGACAGACGCACCAAAAAAAAAGAAAAGATCAGAGGTGATCCAGAAGAATCACTTGGGCAATGTTGTAATTATTTCATGTTACTTGGTTTATCTCGACGAGAGGAATCTAAAAAGTAAAAATTTATTAACTACACTAATTTTTTTATGAATGAAGACAATAGTAATCTAATAATTCACAAAAATGTGGATTATTTTTGTCTATAGTGAACTTTTTTAATATTTGGGAAATGCTAACAAGTGCAACATTGCACTCGTTAAGGGTACAAAAAAATAAACTTAGCGTGCTTTAAGGTACAAATGTACCTTAAAGTACAAGTGGGACCCAATTAGTGTATTTTTTGTTGTACCCTGAACGATGCACCATTGCACCCGTTAACAAGACCCTTAATATTTTTATACTAAATTTTGACTTTTTAGATTCGTCTCGTCATGACGAACCAATAATCTACAAAAAAAACTCCGCAAAAGTAACAAATGCAAAAAAAATCTTTGAGTAAAGACAAAAAATAAACCAAATGCCAAAGTCAAACCTTCCCTTTTTCTTGTATTGCATCCATGAATTAGTATTTATTGAAATAGTTTGAAATTACACATTTTATGATGTTAAGAATGTTGGAAATATATCTAAAATTAATTTTAATACGGTTAATTGTTCTAAGGTCCAGAAGTGGGGACTTATTGAGCATTTAGTCCATGTTAAAGTTTTACAAGGTCTAAGGTCCATGAATTTTTTTTATTTTTTATTTTTTAGAATTTAGACACTTTCAAAGGGTGCCCTAGGGTTTAGGTTTTAGGGTGCACTTTCCTATTATAGGATTTTAGTGTTTTAGGCACTTTCATAGGGTACCCTAGGATTTAGGCACTTTCATAGGGTACCCTAGAATTTTAGGCACTTTCATAGGGTACCCTAGGGTTTAGGTTTTAGGGTGCACTTTCCTATTATAGGGTTTTAGTGGTTTAGACACTTTTATAGGGTACTCTAGGGTTTTAGGCACTTTTGTAGGGTACCCTAGGGTTTTAGGCACTTTCGTAGGATACCCTAGAATTTTCGGCACTTTCATAGGGTACAAACTTTTTTTTGGTAAAAAAAAAAAAAAAAAAAATTGCTAGCGTTAGGACTGGATAGGTTATAAACTTGTTTGATGGACTAAAGGGGTTATAAATTTTTTGCCTAGGACTTTTGAACAAATTGCCCATTTTAATATCATACTTTGGTGCAAGATGCTGTGAATAACGTTAACTATTAATAACTAATAAAAACCATATGAACAATTTGAGCATTAAAATGAACTTATAAGGGCAAGTAATTTTACACAATTTTTTTTTGTTATATTACCACGCATTCTGCCAACCAAACTAAAGATTATTTTATTTCTCCCCACTAACTAATCTCTCTTTCTACCATATTTTCTTCTTATCTCCCTTAATTAATTGCCAAATTAGTCTGGCTAACAAATAGAGACTCTGTGTGTAATGCGTAAAATATTACACATTGCTTAACTACTGGGCTTGGTCTTGGAAAGGTTTCTTTTCATAGATTTCTAGCTGTTAGCAAAAACTCATGCTATGCACGGATAAATAAGAATAAAAGATTTCATGAATATTTTGTATTATCAAACTTTATCATCTACTTGTGGGGAGCCAATTAAAGTCGAAGCAAGATTTTATATGGATTGACACCAAAGAAATTATAATACCTGAGAGATTTCGAACCTTAGACTTTAGAAGCAAACTCCCAAGTCCTAGCTCTAGTTTGAGATACTTTTACGAACGATTTTTTCAAGTTTGTGCGGCGCGCAATCTGTCTTCTAAAACATCTCAAACTACTAAAATTTCCAAGAGAATTGAAGCTAGACGATAGAACGAGGATTGAGAGCATCTCTCCAACTGGCCGCGGGAATAGTGTAGTGCGTTTAATGCTCAACATCGTGCAGCGCATACCTGGACTGTCCAAAAGTGTTTTCAATGGTGCAGTGCAACTAACGCACTGCACGGTCCCCCTATTCCTCTCCAACTAACTAATGCACTGCACAGTCCCCCTATCCCTCACGGCCCCCCTATCCCTCTCCAACTAACTACTCCGGTACTCCCTCCTTCCCTTTTTAAGTGATCCATACGGGAATACGTGTAATTTCAAACCCCTAAAAAACATATTTCTCTCTATAACTTTTTAATTTGTTTTATACCAAATTAAAGTGCTCATAGAGTACTTTAATTTGGTACAAAAAAAATTGAAAAACGATATGCGAAAGTACATTTTTAAACGTCCGTAAAAATACACGTTTCTCAAGTAGATCACTTAAAAAGAGACGGAGAGAGTAATGCACTGCACGGTCCCCCTATCCCTCCCCAACTACACATGCAGCTTGTTTTGACTTTTCGTACATGCAGCCTTTTTTTAGCAAGCATATGCAACAGGTTGTTGACTGGAGGGCAACTCGGGGAGCCTTTTTTGACTTCTCGTACATGCAGCCTTTTTGGAGCACGCAGCTTCACTCTCTTTTAGAAGTTCGTGTCATTTTTAATTTGAGAAAACATTTTTTTTATCGCCGGTAGAAATAAATATTTCCCCTAAATTAATCATAGCGGTTTGTGCGATTGTGTAGTCCACGTGATTGTGTAGTACGCAATCACACGGACTGGTGTAATTGATTTGGAGGAAACATTTGCTTCCGCCCTCGGTGGAAATAACTTGTTCTCTTTTAATTAATTATATCTCGTAATTTATATTGTTTTACGTGATTTTGAAAAATTGTCATATGAAGCTAATTGAGATCTATCAAACGAGATCTATATTAAATAAAAAATTCATTACCGATTTAAAGTTATAAGTAGCTTTTTATATGGTTAGAATATAACTGGGACCAAAATTTGGGACGGATGGAGTATCTACTTTGGACAAAAAATATAAGTTGATTTTTTAGTTTAATCGTTTTATTCAAAAAAAAATTGCATTTGTTATTATTAATTTGTCTCAACGAGAGAAATCTAAAAAATATAAAATTATGGTCAAAATTAAATTTTTTGAATAAAGTCAAAATTAATCCAATAAACTCGTTTATTTTCTGCTTTATTAAAAAAATTAGTTCTGACCATAATTTTATACTTTTTGGATTCCTCTCGTCGAGACAAATCAATAATCCACGAAAATCTGACGCAAAACTAACAAATGTAAAAAAAAAAAATTTGACGAAAGACAATGAATAAACCAAAAATTGCTTTTTTGTGAATAGGGTTGGGGTACGTCATAAATAATTCTGCTGCATGGAGATTAAATAGTCATCGGGAATAAATAGTCCCACTGTTTGAGCATACTAAACACCAGATTAACTAGTCTCCAGTTATTAGTCAGGACAAATAATCAATTCAAGTAAATAATTTGACTATCAAATAGGGCTGGAAGTGAAGAAGTACGTAGTCGCCGCACTATTATTAAGTGGCCATTTGCGGAGAAGAAAAAATGCTTTGCACTAATAAAAATCATGAGATGGTCCTTGACATTTTGGGGCCTAAGATGAACTCCGGAAAAGGATCGAGGTTCTTAATAGATTTTTATGAAAATAAATGAAAGAAATTTAAAAAAAGAAATGCATATACTCAATGCCCAAAAAAAAAAAAAAAATTAGAGGCAGGTCCTATTTTTCAGGTTTGTTTGCGTAAGGAACACTTGTTTAGGGACGGAAGAGTGATGACGGTGACAGATCGAAAGATAGGGATATGGCTGATCTCAACGTACGAAAAACACAAGTTGTTGGAAATATCTAACCTATACATTAAAAGAGAGAAGGGCGGTCAGTTGTTTGGTCATTTTCGTCTGCCAAATTGGCTTTGAGCCTAGCCCGGTCAGTTTCTCGGGCAGGGACAGGAGTGAAATACTTCAAAAGTATAAGGGCAACACTGTGGTTTGACAGAAGTCTTTGATTCCAGACTTTGGGCCCGTGGTAGTACTTCCACGCTTCTTTTGGTTGTACGATCTCCGCCTTTTATCGCCGTAGCAACAGTTCTTGAAGGACAGTCCGGCGCCGTTGGAACAGTACCTGAAGGACAATCGGACGACTGTATCGCGACTTTACACTCAAAATCTGGAGAGACGAAATCAAAAGAAAAGGACGGTGCTCAGCGGCGGGTATAAAGGCAACCAGATGCAGAAATTTGAGCTTTGCAAGGGTTCTGCCTTTCTCGATTCCTCATCAGGTCTCTCTCTCTCCATGATTTATGTAAATTTTATTGCTATTTTTCCCAGTTTCCAGGTTAGTCTTTCCTCTTCCATTTCAATTTTTTGGGGTGTACGGGATCGTAGCACAACCATATGAAACTTAAACTTCTGAACCAAACTCAATGGAGGACAGTGGACACAGATGGATAGATTTGGGAATATACAATTGCTTCTTGAAAAGTGGTCAGGTTAATATATGAACAAGGTATGGAAAAGGTTGGTTAATATGTGCTAAGGTTTAGCTACTCATTTTGCGTGGTTTGTTTTTCCTCTTATAGAAAAGGAAAAGGACAATTCCTTTGTTGCCCTGTTCCATTGATGTTTGTTTTTCCAATTGCGTAGGTTTGGTTCGTTTGTGGGACAACTGAAGAGTTGATTTGTGTTGTTTGGTTATGATCTTGTACAGGTACTTGTTGTGATCGTTTTCTCATGGTCTTCAGCAGTGAAGATCGATCAGAAGATTTTTTCAAATGCTTTATTGGTTGTGCATTAGTGACGTGTGATGAGGCTTTACATGGGGTAGCATCAAGTTATCGAGTGATTTGTGTTCGTCGTGCACTGAGGTAATTATACAATCTTACATTCTGTGTTACTTCTTCCGGCTAATTGACTCATCTTCGCGGAATAGTTTAGGCTGCTTAGTCATTCATATATGCTTATTAGATTATTATGATTTTGCGTAGATGTTTAAATTTATTGATTAGATTGCTTTTCAATTTTAAAAGGTGTGCAGCATATGGTGTTGTATTGGGTACATTAATAGGGATCGATTGGGTTGTGATTGTCGATATTTATTTCTTATGCGTTAGCGTGTGATAAAAAGCCGTTGAATAATGACAAGTCACGTTATCATTTGTTTGACTCTAATAACAAGGTTTTTAAAGTAGGTGCATCAATCTATTGTGGTGATCAAACTTTCAAGTATGTTGTTAATCGTGATTTTGTGGACCGTTACTCAGCAATGTTTGATCTGGCAGATGTCTTTGAGTGGGCACATTTACACGATTTTTATACATGGATGGAAAAAAAAAAACCTGCTTTCCTCCCCACTTCTTGATAGAATCAAATGATGCGCTGTTGCGACGGTGATGAAGTATCAAAAGCTCAATAAACTCTACTATGGAAAGAGGACCCTTTTATTGAGTAATAGCCCAATTTACTTCCTCAACTAAGCCTCTTGGGCTTCGGACAAACACCGCACTTGTGAAGGAGTTGCTCCGTAATCCAACTAGATACAAGACATTCAAAAACTAGATGAGAGTGGGATTTCTCCCCTGAATTGCAAAGAGCACAAACATTGACAAACAACACACCAGTTTAATATAATCTTTCTTGTTCTCTTAATCCTGTTTTTGGCAACCAAAGAGAGGCGGATCGAGAGTGACGTAGAGGAAGGAGATCGGATTGGTAATGGCGGTTCCAGAGATGGAGCTACGAGAGAGTGAGAGAGGACAGAAAATGAGAGAGTGGAGGAGGCAGGCGATCGGCGAGAAAGAGGGGTAGACAGAGAGGGAGAAGGAGAGAGAAATCGCGTGAGTGAGAGGAAGGGAAGGCTACACGCCAAGCCCAAGCATTCACCACTTTTCCAGTTCAGGTAAACCCTAATCGTTCCTTTTATAAGTTCATAAAATTAATTAATCTAGAATTCTCACTACTAATTTATGCGCATTTTGGGTAGTCTTATTTGTGTGCTATGTGTTTGATTTTATCCCAAAGTTGATTCTTCGTACCATGATTGGCATCATTATCCACATTCTCTGATCACTCCCTTTCGACGAATATTGAAGTTTCATTTCTAATTTCCAAGGATTTTGGGTTTTTTGTATTTGTGTACTATGCGTTTGATATTGGGTTTTTGTGAAACGTACATTGATGTTGGCGTTGTATTGCTGCCGCAACTACCACCCCATGAGATTCTAATTGTGTTTACTCTTGCTCTTGCACTCGCTAAGGAATTGTCTAGCTCCTTTTACAAGGGTAGACCACCAAACATTGTTTGCTTCTATTGGTTTAACTTTACATATTAGTTGAATGAACCTTGTACCACTAGTGGTACGTGTTAATTACATTGTTCAGTAGAAAAGGCTCTAAGTATCAGTCTTTGTTTGGTTGCCAAGAAATCGAAGGAGGCTATACATCTGTTGATTTTGGATATAAATTTCTTGCTATGAGATGAAAAGTAGGGCTATCATTTTCCTTTAAAAAATACTTTAAGAATTAAGATTCACGTATTAGTTCAGCAGTTGAATGGTCATGCTCGACTATGTATGTTAAAATGATTTCATTCATGGCTCTTTTCTATGGTGAATCAGCGGTATATTGTTGATTGTTTTTGGGTTCTATATAAAGTTAAACATCTATAGGTACAAAAGCACGATAGCAAATTTGTTCACCCTCGCGAGGGTGTACTCATTCTGTGGCTCACATCAAGAATCAAAACCATTGATTTTGTCTAGATTCATTTCTTAGGAGCCCATGCGAAAATCAAAACCATTGATTTTGTCTAGATTCATTTCTTAGGAGCCCATGCGAAAATTGAGTCTAATCAAATATCGGTGAGCTCTTGATGTAAAAGTTCAATTTTTTTAGCGAGAATTTTGAAGAAAAAATAAAACTCTAGATGAAATAGTTATCTATATCTGATCGGGCTAAATTTTTGCGGGCCTCCTAGCAAGTGAATTTGGACATAATGAATGCTTTTGATCATCGAATTAAGATACAAAATGAGTACGCCCTCGCCGAGGGTGAACAAATTTGCGCTCCAAAAGCACCCACAAAATCTGCTTCCATAACACTTCACCCCCCCCCCCCCCCCCCCCCCCCCATGTGACAGGCATTGATTTAATTTCCCATTTTAAATTTTATTTTCTTAAATCCTTTTTTTTTATTAGTGTTTTTTGTTTGTGTTTTTATGATCTATTCCCTGATTTTTTTTTAGCTTCTCAGAGCTCTTCAATTTTTTATATTATTTTCTCTAAGTCATCTGCAAAAGCACGGCACAACTCCCATTATAAGCAATACGGTCCCAACTATATCTAGTTTTAAGAGCAAAATTGATTGTATTTGTATCACACAGGAAAGTCGAAGGTGTTTGATTGTTTTATCCACCTAAGCTTGAGTTCATCATTTATTAGAATACTTTGCTTATCCTTTTGGATTCTTGCTCCAGTTAAATAGTTGGGATAGATTATCCTTGCTTTTCCTCTTTTAAGTTAATCTAGACGCTTCAATCTCATCTTTAGATATGGAATAAAAGAGGATTCTTTTTCATTTGCATTGAAATTGATGTACGTAGGCAAGCAACTAGATTCGTGTACGCACTCAGTTTTTTGTTGTCCTTATGGTTCTTTTAATATGTTTCAAAATGTCTTGTATTATAGTGTTTTGCTTTCTTACATTTAGTAGGTAGCTTTAGTGCCTTGAGATGTTGATTGATATTTTGTTGATTTAGTACTTTGTAATGGTTTTGCTTGCCATAGTGCGTGGCTGCTTGATGGGTTTTCCCATGTTTTTTAAGAACTTGTTTTCATGCGTTCTTTCTTCTGTAAATGTTCTGCTGATATCGTTGGGTTTGTAATTAATATTTTTTTGAGCTGGCTATGCTGTGGCTTAATCTACCAAGAAGGGCTTAATCTACCTTCTCCTTCTTGGGCTGTTCCCGCTGTATATTCTTTTTTGGTCCTGTTTACTGGTAATAAGTCATTTGGATACCAATACTGGCGGAGGAAAAGGCTAGGTACTTGTAAGACAGTGTTGAAATTTCATTTTAAAGATTCCTTTTTAATGTTACTGCTGGTGAACCTTCTTCTTTTCTTTTCTTTTCTTTTTTTTGGTTGGTTTATGAATGGGAAGAAAAAATAAGAAAATGATCCATTAAAAACCATGCTCAGGTATTCATTGCAATGAGCATTTTGCACAAGTCTCTTAACGGATCAATGACTCCTTTGAGGAACGAAGGCTGTATCAGGCCACTGTGGGTTATTTGTCTGACTTTATTCTTTGGATTTGCTTATGAATCAAACCATTGGAATCTGCAAATTATTCTTAATCCACTTTATGCACCTGGCTCTCATACTACATCTTCCCATTGAACGTTGGATTTCTACTATACATGTCTTGCTAAGTCAGTATTTGTGTCTCAAGTTGTGAGATGGTTTTTATTATTATTTTTTTTGGGTGTGTACAGATTTTTCCCAAGATATATGCTAGGCCAGATAAAATAGTGGTTAGGTTTCAATTGTATTTGATAATCTCTACGATCTTTGCAGGTAGCGACTAGAGCAAACAAACAACACTAATTATGGGTTCGATCAGTCATCTGTGAATACTAATCACGAGGTGCAACAGGGTTTATTGGTTTCAATCACAGATGTGACCTTGTGTCATCCACCCAAGGTTTCTCTCTTTCACCTTTTCTATCATAGATTTGTATTTGCATATATATGGAATGGCCTTCACCGTTTTCTTCTCTTTCCTTCCCTGTTTGCAAAAGAATCGTGCCTTTTTCTCATTTATTGCACTGGTTGTAGTGAAGATTATGTTCGAAGAAAGGTTCACCGTACCAGATTTGAGTTGATTTTTCATTTAGTTTTTACCCAAATCCAATACTAAGGTTTTAATATTCCATATTCATTGACGACTGTATCTCTCGAGAGAGTTCGCACCAACCTTGTTGAAGTGAAATGTTAGGAACTTGGCAATTGAAAGCGTACAGGTTGGCTTTCGAAGGATGTATTAGATTGGGTATGTACTCTACGTAGCAGTGATCTTTGTTGAATCTTTGCTAAGGCTTTAATACTGATCTTTGCTTTTGGGTGCTAATTTGAATGTCATGGTACTCATGCAGCCATCAAGTGTCTTTCTGCTGAATCAAAGCAAGGGACCACTGAATTTTTGACAGAGGTAATACGATTTCAACCATCCGACATCCAAACCTTGTTGAACTGTTGTGTGGAAGCAACTCACCGGATATTGGCCTACGTATATCTTGAGAGCAACAGTCTTGCAAATGCTCTACTTGGTAATTCCCAGAGTATTGAGATTAATGTGGAGGTGACTTTTTTCTTAGTTTGTATTAAGTAGAAGACAAGATTTGTAGTATACAGCGTGCATAAAATCAGTCCTTAAGCTATAGCACAAGTACCAAACGTGAGATGACATGTGGCTTTACAATTTGCACTCCATAGCCTTTTCCCAATTCTGGGAAGAAATTCTTCGTAGAATGTTTGAATCAATTTCATTCCCATTACATCAGTAGCAAAGTGACTGCAAACGGAACTTGGAATAATAAAAATATAACAAAATAAGTCCTTTATACTCTACTTATGCAATCATGTTTTGAACGAGCAACAAAAATCTCACCAGCAAGTGTGGAATATTTGCAGCTAACAGCGTGTTTTTCCACTCTTTAAACTAGGAGTTTAAATTGCTTATACATTGCTTGCACGCAGTGGACAAAATAAATCAGAATTGGGATACACCCCACTTCTGGTCTTGCTTTAGATGATTTCAAAACCTAATTTTTGAAAATTAATTGCTGACATTTATAATTAAAGTTGGCTGCCTGCCAGTCAGAATTCAAGGCACATTCGGAAGAAAGCAATCAGCTTCCTTATATAGTCTGTTTCCAAGAATTGTCCATCATTATTTATCTGCTTTCGTGAACTTGGATAATGTTTTGTGTTTGTTTGTGGACATTAATTTGTTGTCACATGAAGTTTTGTGGTATACTAATGTCTTTTAGGTTCAAAAGGTAAAACGTGTTGCTCTAGAATGGCCTAACTGGGCTGCTATTTGAGAGGGCGCAGCTTCTGGTCTTGCATTTCTTCATGAAGAAGCTGAATCACGTATTGTCCACTGCGATATATAGGCCAGCCATAAAATAGGAGATTTTCATCATCCTGGTTAAAGCGGAAATTGGATGCCCTCGGCATGAGTCTCCAACTCTGAACTACTCATCAATACCGATTGCGTGCTTCGCTGTGTGAATTTTTTTACATTTTTTAAGTATTAGTTTTTTTTTTGATAAGTATTTTAAGTAAAAGTTAAAAGTATACTTATACTATACTTTTAAGTATTAGTTTCCAGAACTCAATTTTGGTTACTTTCTAGAACTCAATTTAGGTTACTGCTTTTTAATTTCCATGGTCATTTTTGTGGTTGCATGGAACTTCTAGCAATATTTTTCTTTGTTCGGTTTGGGTTTTGAAGGAGGCTTTTGGGGGTAATGAGTAGAGAGAGATAGAAAGAAAATTTTATTGGGGACCGTGCAGGATGAGTTTTGAGACCCTAAACGAACAAGGTGTTTGTGTCCTTGTTTCACATTTTGGAGTTATTTTATGTCTCTCGATTGTAAACTATTGTTCATATTATAAGGGAGGCATGTTGACGTTGGAGTGGATCATTCTATGGGAAGGTAGACACCGAAGTGTCTGAAAAAATCCAATTTGGTTGCGCTGCACTGAACTCTGGTATGAAAAGTAAGAAAGAAAAGGAAAGTCATTCTGGAGTATACAGTCGCTTAACTATTCATGAGCAACATTTGTACTGATAGACATGTCAATGTTCTCTATCTTCATTTGTGAATGTTTCTTTGCTTGAATAACAAAGTGGAGGGGACTAAGCTGAGGTTGCTGTGGCTAAGGAGAATTTGACAGTTCCAAGGCCCCGTGAGGTATTAGCATTTAGCAGCAAAAGGCGTCCACTTACCTGTAGTGGACCTTACAGCCCACCAGGCCCTTGCCCAGTCCTGTAGCTGTCAAGCTTGACCAAACTGGCCCAAGGAAAAATCTTCCGATCACAGCCAACTTCTGCGATATGGAGGATCTGACAGTTCACAACTGATGATGACTCGCTAATAGTCGTACCATGATCTTTGACAGGGCCGTCTTTGAATGACCATGTGTTTGGAACATTTTTGTACATAACCTTTTATCCTTCCCATGTTCTAACGATTCGATCGACTCCAATGAACACAAGCCACTTTTAGCCCTTCAACACTTAGCCTTAGCCTTCAAACGTATAAACTACAAAACCCAAAAGACACACTTCAAAACCAATGAGCATGCAGTCTCGTGCATCGCACGAGGCATAAAACTAGTATATATATACACCTTGATTAGACTTTTCTTCTCCCATGGACGAAGGGAGCTGTTGTGCAGCATATTGTGCAGTAGTAGGTGTGGCCGTGTAGCTGTCGGTCTAATGATCAGAGACGTTCATCACGTAAAACTCGTCGAGTACTACAAGTACTCAAAATCAACTTGATCCGATATATGTAAGTGTGTGATCAGAACACATTTAACTTGAAAAAAAAAAATTTGGAACACATATACGTGAAACACTGGATGAAAACTATTGAACCCATTTTTTTCAAGTTATTTGTGTTCCGATGATGCACTTAATGATATGCGATTGAGTTGATTTTTGGTACACTTGTAGTACTCGACAAGCTCTACATGATGGACGTCTCCGATCATCGAATGGACACCGGATGCCGCACAGCAAGCTATGCAGTAGGCCTCCTTTTTTTTTTTTTTGGTAAATAGTAGGTCCCTTTAATAGAGCACTTGTTAGGGCAACAGCAAAAGCCTAGGTAAATTGCAAATTTAGGTAGTTTAGATAGCCTAAGGGCCAAAACAGGCCCTATAACTTGCTCAATTGGAGCTAGGTAAAATACATTAGAGGAATAGTAACTAGGCATTTTTAGGTAGTAACTACGTACACATCCCTTGCATTTTTTATTTATTTTTCCTCACTTCCTCTCTCATTGTTTTCTACCGCACATCCCCGCTTTCCCTCTTGTCTCTCTGCATGGGTGTCCATCCCAAGCTCAAAGAAATTACTCCCTCCGTCCCGTATTTCTTATCAATTTACGGATATGTGTACTATTTTTTAGTTGCTTTTTCAAAAAGAAATGGCTAGCTTGGAAAAATGTATAAAGTTACATTTTTTTTTTTTGTAAAGAACAATGATAAATATAGGCTATAAAATACCTCATGGCATGAATGGTGTTTTTTTTTTTTGGTGGTAGTTTGGAAACCTTGGTAGCACATGCCACCTCTCCCTTCTTAGCTCCTTCCCCGTCTCATCCACGACTGGAATTCCAAATGATGGTTATTGATCATAAATACCTCTGAAGTTGCTAGGTAAAATACACAAGGTTGTATTTTGGCTTGGCATACAAATTTTCAAATTGGTCTTCATCCGCTGATTTTTCATATATTCAAATTGGCCCTCCACCACAAGTGGAATTCAATATGATGGTGACAAACCAGAACAGGAATTCCAAATGATGGTGACAAACCAGAACAGGAATTCCAAATGAACAAGGTAGGAGCACGTTTATATCAACTTGATCAACAGCCATGAACATCAACTTGAGCGACGGACACCATCATAAACATCTTTGACCCCATGAACAAGGTAGGAGCACGTTTATATCAACTTGATCAACAGCCAGGGTAGTGGGGCAGAAGATATTATGGGAAGGTCAAAAACCAAAGTACCAATATGTGATGCCCCCGGTTCCACGTAGGGGTGCACACCGACCCGGTAGCTTGCACAGCCTGTCCAATCCAGTCCAATCCAGTCCAGTTTTTTTAGGGTTTGGGAAAAATATTTAGGCCCATAAGATAGGGTTGGATTGAGATTTTAAGCCCGTTTACTAATTGGGCCGGTTTGGGAAATTCCTTTAAGGCCCAGCCTGGCCCGGCCCAATTTAAAGTATATTTTTATTTTGAAACTATACGTATATATATATATATATATATATATGTGTGTGTGTGTGTGTGTGTGTGTGTGTGTGTAATCGCTGGAACCTAGCTACTTAGGGTTTGTTTATTTTAATGAAAGTGCCATTGATCAAGATGAATTCAAGGTAGTACCTATGTAGAAAATACCTTTGAAGTAATAGCAATTTGTTAAGAAAACTTTGAAATTTTTTTTTCCCCATTAAACTACTGTCTTACAGTGATAACTCATAATTTTTTCTTCCTTTAATTTTTATGGTGCTCTACAAGATCAGCTATGAAGAAGTGTGATTTTAAAGGAGAGATACTCCAGAGAAGTTTTTATATGTTACCTTTTATAGCACTTTAATTTTTGGGTCTGTTTCTAATATTTTTGGGAGAACATAGTATATTGTTACGGTTGTAATTCCGATCATTATGGTTGATTGATTTATGTTTGTGATATACCATACTTTAGAAAAATAAATGGGCTTTTTGGACGGACTTGGGAAATTAAAATTGTAACTGGGCCGGGCGTAGATATATTAAATGAAGCCCATTATTAATGGGCCGGGCTTAGGAATAGAAAAAGTCTGTTATTATCCTGTATAAGCCCAACCCGAACTCAACCTGGCCTGGTGTTTGTGCAGCCCTAGTTCCAGGAAAATAAAATTTAAATTTTTCATAAAAAAAAAAAAGCTTTATGTACAAACCTGCTTCGATCCACTCGGCAATGTCAGTGGTCGGAGGACGTCAACCTTGACATGCGATGCGACTTCGACGTGCTTCAATTACGGATTGTAACATATGAAAAAACGATATTAACGTACTATGATGATACAAATCATAAAAGTACAAAATGTGGATAGTGCGGTCGTCGGTTCGTCCACATGTCAATCCATCCTAGGTACTAAGCGGAGCCACATAAGGGGTGACACTGACACCTACACTTCAGAACACATAATTTTTTGGTATAGACTTATGTGGTTCGACAATATTCAAAAAACCTAACACTTTGTAAAAGTACTATAAAAATTGCAATTTAAAGAATGGTTGGTTCAGATCAAGAAAAATTAATCTTAATGTGTTTTATAAGAGAGTTTTTTTTTTTTTTTGGTAAGAGTAAATTTTAAAATTTATAACCGACCAAAACAAATTAACAACCAAAGAGCAAGCCCTCAATAAAAGCTGTTTGAAATTAAAAAAAAATCCTATACAGACTACTCCAAAAAAATAGGTCCTATTTACAACTTGCTCTAAAATTCTATGAGAAACATTCCAAGAATCACCTAATCACCATAAGAGAGTTGGAGCAAACGTTTATTACCTTTTTTACAAAAATACCCACGAAAAAACGTAATAATATGACTTTTGCACTTAATTTTCTCTTTCATATTTTCCTCACAGCATGTAATTAGCTTTCCATTGAACGATGTCACTCCTCGTCCGAATCCTAATTCCACCATTGTAGCGTATTGCAGTTTAATTTGGGGGAAAATATTTTTGTATATTCCTTCATTTGGGACTTTCTTAACATCTCAAAAAGGCCTTCATCATTCGACTTTGGAAAATTTTTATCTCAATTTTTATGCTCGCAATCCTTCATTATTTTGTGTGGCTCATGCGCATCAAATGGTTTATGTCTTTCTGATATAATTGTGTCTGGATCTGTCAACAAAAGTATTTGTACATAGACTTTCTAACTCTACGCACCGTATTTGTAAAGCGCTCAAAGCTATGGTCCAATTGTATAATTTCACTACATAATTTGCATTTGTTGGGAAAAATAGAGTACCAAAATTCCCACAAATAAATCACGGAGGAAATAAAATGAGTAGCAAATAAGAACCAAAATGAGCAAACAACAAGCAAGCGAGACACAAGCGATTTTTACGTGGTTCCCCAAAAATATGGGGTACGTCCACAGGATTGAAGTCTGATTCCACTATCACCAAAGTTCGTACAAATTGGTTTACAAGAGATTCAAAGATCTCGCAAACACCCTAAGGTGTATCTCAACTCTTGCAAGAACTTCTTCAACCACAACAATTCTTTGCAAGCTTCGGTAATTGCAATGAATTCCGCTTCCGTAGTGGATGGAGCAACACATTTTTGCAACTTTGATTGCCAAAGCACAGCTCCCCCTTACAAAAGTCATCAAGTATCCCGAAGTGGACTTCCTAGAATCAACATCACCAGCCATGTCGGCATCTGTGAACCCATCCAACATAGCTTTCCCATTACCAAAACACAAACAAACTCTAGAAGTGCCCCAGAGATACCTCAAGATCCATTTTACCGCTGTCCAATGTTCCTTGTGCGGATTTGAAAGAAATCGACTAATAACTCCAACCGCGTGAGCCAAATCCGGCCTTGTACAAACCATAGCATACATCAAAGAACTAACGGCTAAAGCATAAGGAACATTTTCCATCTCTTCTTTCTCTTTTTCACTTGTAGGACATTGTTTCGAACTAAGCTTGAAGTGGCTAGCAAGTGGACAACCAACGGGCTTAGCTTTATCCATCTTGAACCTCCCAATAACCTTCTCAATGTAGCTTTCTTGAGATAACCAAATCAGCCCCTTCTTGCGATCACGAACAATTTTCATACCCAAAATTTGCCTTGCAGGTCCCAAATCCTTCATAGCAAAGGACTTACTTAACTCCAACTTCAAATCATTGATCCTTGTAGAGTCTTGTCCCACAATTAACATATCATCGACATAGAGCAAGAGGATAATAAATTTGCCATCCGGAAACTTTTTCACAAACACACAATGGTCGGAAGTAGTTCTCAAATACCCATGCTTCACCATAAAAGAATCAAATTTCGTGTACCATTGTCTTGGTGCTTAATTCAAGCCATACAAACTTTTCTTCAATTTGCAAACAAGATTCTCCTTCCCTTTTTCCTTGAAGCCTTGGGGTTGCTCCATGTAAATTTCCTCTTCCAAATCACCGTGAAGAAATGCGATTTTTACATCAAGTTGTTCAATCTCAAGGTTCAAACTTGCGGCTATACCAAGAACAACACAAATGGAAGAAAATTTAACCACGGGTGAAATTATTTCATTAAAATTAATACCTTTTTTCTGCTCAAAACCTTTCGCCACAAGACGAGCCTTGTGTCTCAAATTTTTTTCATCATTTTTCAATCAGTAAACCCATTTGTTTTTAAGCACTTTCTTACCCTTAGGTAGTTTCACCAAATCGTAAGTGCGATTCTCAAACAATGACTTCATTTCTTCTTGCATAGCCTTAGACCACTCACCTTTCTTTTCATGCTCCATGGCTTCTTCATAAGTCTCGGGCTCCCCTTATTCCGCTATCATCACAAATTCATCTGGAGAATACTTTCTTGATGGTTGCCTCTCTCTCTCTCTCTCTCTCTCTCCGGTCTTCTCAATGGTGGTAACAGTGGTGGCTCTTGAATTGCTTGCTCTTCCTTATTTCCCAACTTAACTTCATTGGGAACTTCAACAGTTTCACCATCTTCAAGAGGTGGAGGGCACATCCTCTTCATTTTCACCAAGTGCCGAAGGTGGAGGAGTTGACTCCAAGTCAACAAGATCACTAACAATTTTCACCGGTTGCTCATCTTTATCAAAGTCTTGAATTGGATCTTCAAGGAACACAACATCTCTACTCCGAATTACTTTCTTCTCAACCGGATCTCACAATTTATAGCCAAATTAATTCCTCATGCCCATAGCCAAGAAAAATGCATTGCTTTGCCTTGTCATCAAGCTTGGACCTTTCATTTTTTTGGAATGTGAACAAATGCTCAGCAACCGAAAACCCTCAAATAGTCATAAGAAACATTCTTTTCCAAGCAAATCTTTTCTGGCACCTCACCATTCAAAGGAACTGAAGGAGACAAATTTATCAAATCAACCGTCATCATCATTGCCTCACCCCAAAGTGATCTTGGCAATTTAGCATGTGAAAGCATACATCGCATCCTCCCCACCAAAGTGCGGTTCATCCTCTCAGCAGCTCCGTTTTGTTGAGGAGTTTCCTTGACGGTCTTTTGATGTTTAATGCCTTGGCTTCGACAATACTCATCAAACGGTCCAAGATATTCACCACCATTATCCGAACGATCACATTTCAACTTCTTCCCAGTCTCCCTTTCAACCTTGACTTGAAAATGCTTAAACACATCTAAAACTTGATCTTTAGTTTTCAATGCGTAAACCCATAATTTTCTCGAATGATCATCAATAAAAGTAACAAAATAAAGTGCACCACCATGAGATCTAACTTTTAAAGGACCATAAACATTCGAATGCACCAAGTCCAACACATTAGGTTTTGTAGTAGAGAATTTATGAAATGCAACTCTCTTTTTGTTTACCGGCCAAGCAATGAACACAAGTTTTGAGAGGGGAACCTTTCATCTCAGGTAAGAACTCCTTCTTGGCTAGAACTTGCATACCTTTTTCACTCATGTGCCCAAGCTGCTTGTGCCACAATTCAGTAGAGGAGTCATCATCAAGTGCATTCACAAACTCCTTGCTAATTTTTCCTTTCATCGTGTAAAGTGAGCAAGTCTTGTTCCCTTTAGCCACCACAAGAGAACCCTTTATGAGCTTCCATTTGCCATCACCAAAATGATTTTTGTAGCCTTCGTCATCCAACTTTCCAGTGGAGATCAAATTGAGACGAATATCCAAAACATGCCTCACATCATTGAGCACCAACTTGCACCCCACACTTATTTCTAAGCAAACGTTGCCCGTACCAACAATTTTTGACACACCTTCATTTCCCATTCGAACAACCCCATTATCTCCTTCATTGTAGGAAGTGAAGAAGTCGGCACGTGAAGTCACATGAAAAGAAACACTGGAATCAATCACCCAATTAGTCTCTTGGCTCACCAAATTAACACAACTATCATCACATACCACCACGAGTTCACCATCGGAAGAGACTGCCATTGTGTTTTCTTGCTTCTTTTCACCATGCTTCTCACGATGTTCCTCTTTGTACTTGATCTTGTGGCAATCCCGCTTCATGTGTCATTTCTTGTGACAATAGTGGCACTCAATATCTTCTTTTCAAGGCGATCTTCCCCTCGACTTTGAGATCTTCCCTTTGACTTGTCATAGTTGTGAGAGATTTTACTTTTTTCCGTAGATCTCCCTCTTTCTTTCACAACAAGAGCCTCCGAATGAGAAGAACCAGTGGATTTCCTTCTTATCTCTTCATTCAACAAACTGCTTGTAACTTGGCTCATTGAAACAACTCCATTCGGTGCCGAGTTACTAACCGTCACCACCAAAGTTTCCCAACTTTCGGATAGGGAGCTAAGAAGCATCAAGGCCTGCAATTCATCATCAAACACAATCTTCATAGAAGCAAGTTGATTAACAATACTATTCATTTCATTCAAATGCTTCACAATAGGCTTGCCCTCTTTATATTTCAAATTCACCAATTTTTTAAACAAGAATGCCTTGTTAGTAGCGATTTTCTATCATAAAGACCCTCTAATTTGGTCCAAAGAGTGGAAGCCAAAGTCTCGATCGAGACATGGTGAAAAACACTATCATCAATCCATTGACGAATAAGTCCAACGGCTTTTCGATTAAGTGTAGTCCAATCATTCTCGGACATGTTCGCCGGTTTAGTTTTTGTTTCAATAGGCCCATGCAAATCTTTACAATACAAGAGGTCTTCCATTTTAATTTTTCAAGTCACCCAATTTTTTCCATTGAAGCTAACCATACGACCAATGTTTCCATCCATGATTTACGCAAAAAATAAATAAATTCCCAAGCCAACCGAGGGCTCTGATACCAGATGTTGGGAAAAAATAGATCACCCAAATTCCCACAAGTAAATCACGAAGGAAATAAAATGCGTAGCAAATAAGAACCGAAATGAGCAAACAACAAGCAAGCGAGACACAAGCGATTTTTACATGGTTCCCCAAAAATATGACGTACATCCACGGGACCGAAGTCTGATTCCACTATCACCAAAGTTCGTACAAATGGATTTACAAGAGATTCAAAGATCTCACAAACACCCTAAAGTGTATCCAACAAAGTTATAATAAACAAGAGGAAAGACTTCACCAAATTTGAGTGAACAAAACCCTCCAAAGATAGTTGCAAATGGAAAGCCAAACAGTGAGCAAATCTGCCCCAAAATAGGCGTACAAACTGCTGAATAATGGACCAAAGGATGATCAAAGTTGCACTTGGTTTGATCACCTTTTCCACACAGCACTTCTTCGTTTTTTTCTCTCTGTCAAGTTCTGATGGGATTCTAATGATGATGGAGGATGCTCATGGAATTATTTCCAAAGACCACTAAAGATTAGATTTTCCAAGGGGAGACTCTCTGGCTTCCAAAGACATGTGCTATTCATGTGCTCTCCAAATGGTGTAGAAACTTCTACCGCAAATAAACCCACCAATTTTAATTTTTTGGGCCAAAACAAATAACATGGGCTAACACAAAATTATTGGGCCTCCACAAAAATTAGAATAAGGAGGGACGCAACAGCTTTCTCTGTATAGTTGCAAGCATAAAAAGCGAAACGGGGCCTATCAAAAAAATAAAATAAAAAGCGAAACGGGCCAACAAAGAAATACCACATAAACTATTGCCGAGAAAAATGATTTTGTTCCATCTTTATAAAAATCACAAAACTCTTGCCGTTTTTTGAATAATTTAACTCCCTAATATTGCAGAGCAACTTTTTGTGCAGAGGTGACAAGTTGCACTTTCTAAAATTGCAACTTAAATACATATTTCAATTATTTTATTTTTCTACTGGTGTTAATATATAATAAGATAATTTGAAATAACCCTGTTAATCAGCACATTCCATCATTTATGGAATCAATCAAATCTTTCCATCTATCTCAAAAGGCCTCCAAATTTACGAAACTTGAGTTTTAGGAGTAAAAGTTTGCAGTCAAATTCAAACTTCTACACATCACAAACAAAAACTAATAATTAAAGAAATAAATCTCAAGTCTCAAACTATTTGATTGTCCCCAGTTGAAGAGTAAAATATGTACGATAATGCCTATACTATTTTTACAGTTTGTGTTATAATTTTCTTATGGTATCGGATTAAAAGGACACATATTCGATTTGGTTCCGGCCTTACAAGGTGAATCAAGATATGTCTCTTATTCTTCTTCACTTCTTTTTTTTTTTCCTAAACGTATGTTTTTCTTCTTCTTCATTTACAAAGAATTATGCTTGACAATTTAAGATCATCTGATCCTTTTAGTATGATTGATTTCAGAATAAACACAAAGCAGTGCAAGAACAGGGAGGCTACAGTTTATAACCTAGTTTGGCTTAATAAGCCAATTAGCTTTTTCTTTTCTTTTTTTTCTTTTTTTTTTTTTTTTTTTTGTATAGTATGATAAGCAACATGTGGTGTTTTGGTGGATGTAGAAAATATTCATATACAATGATGCTTCTTTAATGAAACGTCAGAGAGTTGTGAAAAAAATCGAAAAGGGGTAAACTGAAAAAATTAATTAGAGATAAAAAAAGATGATATGGTGACACTACAAGAAACCAAACAAATGACAATATCCAAAAGTTGCATTGACTCAATTTGGGGAGGTGCAGATTGTGAATTCTTAGAGGTGCATACTGATGGGAGTGCTAGTAGTTTGCTACAGTAGCTATTTGGAGCCCATAGTTCTTCAAGTTGGAGGAAACATGCTGCAATCAAAATTTTCTACTGATGAAAGGTATATCATAAATGCCTTTCAATACCCAATGTATATGGATGGATCTCGCGACTTTCTTCTATAAAGAAAAATTTGAAAATTAATACTTAATCTTAGAAGTCATTACTCTTGTCAACATAAATTTTCTACTGATGAAAGGTACCAATCTTTGATTGTAGGTTGTTTGGGAGTGCGTCTTCCGGTTCGTTTGTGGTGTTTTAGATGGCTTCTCACCATCATTTCGGTTTTGGTTCTTTGTGACATATGCCGATGTGCCTATAATCCGTTTAATATTTTTCTCTCTTTTCGAAGATTAATATAAAAAAAGAAATTGCCGATCAAAACATATTAATTTGTAATTGTCTTTCCACTTGTACATTTTCTTATGTTACCTAATTTATCCTCTAGTATTATCCTAATGACTACAATCATACACTATGACTCTCATGCAAAACATGGATTTTATTATGGAAATCACATGAAACAGGATAAGCCTCGGAAGCCCCACTTGTTTCCTTTTCTTTTTTTTCCTCGTGTATTCAAAAAACTAAAAACATTACCAAACAGACCCTAACCGGCCTCTGTCAGGTGAAATAAGAACCAAGAAGACAGCAAAGCCAAAGAGAAACATATTGAGTCGCCATCTCTGTTATTACTAACTGAAAGCAATTTCAAAAGCAGGTGAAACACAAGCCAGATTCTAAAATCAAACAGCCTTCTTTTTCTGCAAATATATTGGATTGGCATACCGATGGGCTAGTGAAAAGTGCAAAACAGCGAAACCACGAAAACTGGTTGGCCCATGAAATCAGTACTTGTCTACCCAAAAAAAATATATATGAAAAGCAACTAGAATCCCCAGTACCATATTTTGACGGGCTGCTATTGACAATTTTTCTGTTGTAGCACATCATCTTTGCAGCGTGAGACATGTAGAGGTAAAATAATGGATAGTCGAGTAGCTCTCCTCTGCTGCAAAGATATATTCTTACGGATCCACAATCTCAAGCAGTTGTGGCAGATAGCTTTCTTAACTTCCTGTCATGGTTTAGCATGGCACCCACACTCTCCACCACCAAAATAATCTGCAGGAAAAAAAAAAAAAAAAAAAAAAAACTTTGAGAGAGAGAGAGAGAGAGAGAGATGAATCCCAACTTATTCCTAAGTTTGAGCTAATAAACGCGTGAGCATCATGGCTATATATGCTCCAAGAACTCCAAGTAGCACCTTTCTTCTTCTTGTTCGCTCCACTAACCAAATAGGGCATACTCTATTTTTCTAAGAAATTTGAAAGAACAAGGAGAGGGACGAAACCCTTAGTGCTGACAGCAGTAAATCTCTATATTTTGTATATGCACTAACTTCAAATTATTCCAGGCCATCGGTCAGTAATGAAGAACATCAGTTGCATAATTCATTTTTCAACTTAGTCTCAGTCAATTAATAGCATGCCAAGCTTGGAGCAGAACAATTTTTTCTTTTTTTGGATACTCCAGAACAGATTAATACACAAAATAATACAGACCTGTAAGCAAGCATAAGCCATAGCAGTGGCGAAGTAGAAGTTGGCATTGCCAGTACCCTGTAAATGTCATTCGGTAAGTCAAAGATCCAAACAATGCACTTCCACGGGTGCCATTGTACTTAAATTGCAGACAGAAACATACCCTCCATATCCATAGGTTGTGCATCACAGGGCTAAGGAGAGAAACTCCCACATATCCACAGAAGAGGAAGAAAGATAACTGCATATCTGCGTGGCAATGTGGATAGATATCCTAAGATGTTGATCCCTGTAAAATACCATATAGAAATGAAATTGTTCTTGCTAACTTGCCTGCTAGTTCATTGATAAACAAGCCCAACAAACCCATGTACAAAGCCAAATCTCCAACCTGGATTCATTTCGAACAAGTAAAAAAATATATATAAGCAAAACAAACAGAACTAAAACACCGAAGTTATTCGACAAATTAACTTTTTGTAGCTAGTCCTTAAGATTCTTGAAATGCTTTAACTTCAAGATAAATCATGATAGATTATTTGGAAACATCCAGTTGTATTGTACAAGCTGGCTAGCAGCTGCAAGATGATTAAGTAGTCAAGAATGCTTCAATAATTCTGAGCAAATCAACAAACGAGTGCATTGTATGTACTATGCATCTTGAGGGCAAACTGCCAAGGAATTGGCACGCTTCCAAAAGAAATAAGCGCAAAGAGTATGAATCTCTCTTTTTCTATTCAAGTCTGTTTTGGTCTGACTAGGCTTATAATAGGGAAAAATCCAACACCCCAACTTGAAGGGAACCCCTTAGATTTGCCATTTCCCATAAGTAATTCAACCCGACTGAGCGAAGCCTTGTCAACACTATGTTCGCTTAAACTTACTCCATTTTGCATTACTTTTTCTCAAGTTCAATCCCACCATAATAGCGCATAAACTACATGCTGATCTAAAAAAGGCATCTGCGAAACACCAAAATTACATGTGGTAGAATGCAAACAAGAACCAGTACATATGAAAAGAAACAGGCACATGTGACCGAAATGTACAACCAGAGGGACAATACGCACAAACAATGTCGTCTATCAGTGATATCCCTAAAAATTAGATGTGTATGTGACTGCCATACCAATTGGAAGGAAAATGGCTCAACCACATGTGGGCTGTAGAGGTCTTTCTCAAATACTAATAAAAGCTACAGTCCTATAGTTTACTGTTAATAAATATCTCATTTGTTTCTTTTCAAAAATAAAAAAAATAAAAAACTTATTTGTTAGGAGAAGGCAACATAGTTACAGTAATCAGAGCATCTTTTGTAATGGAGCACAACAGACTGACGACTTAATGTTGGCCGAGTCACACGAACTCCAGTTGTGGTGAAAATATAACTATTAACTACAAAGGAAAAGACAGGAACTTACTGAAGGGTAAGATTTAAGCATGGAAGCGATGGCAATGTACACGAAAGCCAGAAAGCAAGGCCGGTGGTTTAGCCGTACGGCTAATGGCAATAGCATGAATAGAATATTTACATGGAAAACTATCAGAAAGAAATTTCTGAAGAAGTCAAAAACTTCGGCGAAGAAGTACCTGCATTCAAGTAGGCAAAGAAATCATAGAAGTGAAAAGCCTAACACAACGGAAAAAAAAAAAAAAAAAAAAAAAAAACAATGATCTGCAGATGAATTAGGACCCACCACAAGACGCCTATATTTGGAGCCAAGTCTTCCACTGTGAGAATAAACCCATAAGTTCTGCGGAATTCATCCACAAACATATGAAATGAATAATACTTCAACAATTAAAACTTTAAAAGTATGTAGAAGAAAATTATCCCAAGTAAAACCGAAGTATTTTCTCATCTATGGATACGTAATCTGCAAGAAGCTCACACAAAAAATGCCAATATTATAAGTTTTTCATTCCAACAGTTTGTGTTAGTGGATTAACATAAATTACAAAGAGAGTGGGTGACAAAGTCATAAAGAAGGCATGCCACGCATTGCAAAAAGCACAGTGAACGCAGTGTAGAAGCCTCCATTGTTGGACTAATACAGATTTAGAGATACTCAATGAAAGTTTAGCGGATTGAGGAATTAGTTGCTATTTGCAAAAAGGCACCTTACTAAGGATTGTTATTTTTCACATATCAGATCCACAAAATCTCTTCAAGCAAATGTACAATTTTTCACTTCCAGATGAAAATCTTTGATAGTTCTACCAGGTGGGGGACGTGAAGGACAAAACTTACCATGCAAAGCAGTTCCTAAGTTCTTTGCTATTCAGCAACCAAGTAAAATGTTAATTCCAACAAAAGCGATTATCTATATTAATGTGATTTCTTGTATCTTGACAGGATAAATTCACATCATGAATGCTTGGACAAGATCCCAATAGGTAAACTGAAAGTTTAGATTGGTACCTTTTAAACATCTCCCGAAGACCACCATACTGTTTAACAGAAATGGCACACAGAACTAACACATAGAATGCCCACATACTTGACCACAAAGCGAAAAATACAACTGGTTTCCATGAGAATAACATTGGTTGCTCTGGTTGATTTGACAATCCCTTTTGCTGACTTTTCTGTTCCTTGTGTTGACTGGAGCTATCAATTGAGGAACCCTCCCTGAATTTCTGCAGGAACAATTTCCTTGGGGGAGCATCAGGACCATAACCTAACAAAAGAATCACCTGGATGAAGAATGAACCTGATTTACCGTTGATGAAAATGAACTGGAAAAACATTAAGATTAGTTTTTCTACAAGTCATATTCCCTGTGTCCCTTTTTACGGTCCAGTATTCCATTTAGGGTTGTCCCTTAATAATGTACATTTTTTAGAGTTAATGGCTAAAAGATGGTACAATCCCCATTTTGCCCTCAGTGGAGTCCAAAGAATCCCATAAAAGGTTTAATTGATGTCTCCATAACGAGCAACATGAAAGTTAAATTTTTTAAAGTGTAACAATGACGTCTCCATACAAAGTTGAATTTACGAAATTGGATGCTTAAAAATAGACGAAAGGGACATTGTGTGTGAAAATGAAGTTGTGTTTGACAAGCACCAGAGCAAGGGAATGGATACCGGTACAATCAGAATAGCAGGATACAAAGACAAATGTGTTGCTACAACCCATCCAAAAGCTGCCAATGGAACTCGTCCTGAAATCCAACAGAAAAAATTTACTAAATGGCATAATACAAAACTATTTGCAAATAGGCGATTATCATGCAATGAAATTAGCCCTCCCCACCAACAAAGCAATGTCAGTCAAGTACCAGGGTTAGTGTGGTAAGAAGACAAAAAGAAAAGGTAATTTGCGCATGTTAAAACCTAAGCCACATAAAGCGTGAGTGTGTGCAAGTGCGGGAGCGTGAATGCATCGATACTTAAAAAAATATAACTCAGAGTGTCTCAGAGCGTCTTCATTATATATGTTAATTTTCATATTTCGCGCATGATTTTCGAATCATTCCAATGATTCGAAAAGAAGGTCTGGAAGGCCGAGTACTCGCCACCTAGGCCTCACTGACTAGCCTGCTAGGTGCCCGACTAAACCAACTAGCTCGACTAGTTGCGTGACTACGCGCCGAGTACTCGGCCCTGGAAGCTAGAAGATGCTCGGCCGCCTTGGGAGCGCCTAGCAAGTTTTAAAACCTTGAATCATTCCCAAGTTGTCAATTAAAAAAAAAAAAGAGATTACGAACAATAGAGATAACAAAACAAAAGCTAACTCAGTAACATGATTTAAAATCGAATAAAAGATATCTTGGAATGTAATTAGTTCACAAAATAGTCGATACTTCTCATAGTGCACCAATATAATCCAAGACCTTGGATGTGAGAATTTGTATAATTATCTGGTGTGAAACTATGAAACCCACTTTTGAAATAGAAATTTCATGCAAAATAATAATAGAACCAGTTGTCATATTATCATAAATTTAGAGAATTTTCATAGTTTAATCAGCTATCAAACTATGTTAAATTCATACAGTTGCACTTGCAATTGTCCACGTGTACTACTCCTTTGCACTTGGGTTACGTCTACATAAGTGGGAAACCTGCCACTTGATTTTGACATGTGTTGCGCTCTGTGCAAAGACTCAGACACGTCACCCTCCTAAATCTGATACTCATGAGTTCGATACAGCAGTTCACAAACCAAGGCAACACAAATCGCAAACATTTATCGAATTAGGCTGAAGCCTGTCAGTTCGCAAACTCAGGGCGCACATGTTGACCAGTTTTCACCAATTGTATGACTAAGGCCGCAATATGTTATTCTTGTGTTCTTACTTAAATAAGGTCTAGAGTGTGGACAACTTCTACTAGAAATGGAAAAATTAACTGAGGTCATTTCAGAAGACTTGTATAAACATTAAATTACTTAATGTACTAGCCAAAGAATAAAAACTTCTTACGTGTACAGGCTCCATAAAGCGACAACATGATGACCATGTTTTCAATTGGAGAGGTAGATAAACCCACACAAGAGATAATGGTAAAAGGATTCCATAAGTACACAAGAGCAGCAATATCCCCTGATGAAATAATCTCTGCAAATATTACGGAATAGTGGGATTCATCAGCTTCTTAGGGGAGAGAAAAAATTGGAATCGAACAACAATTGTCTACATTACGCAATCACGTAAATATTTTACAATTACCTGAATTCTCCAACAGTCTCAGAAGGCCTAGTGATTTCAAGTTCCGATTATAAGCCATTTGAAGATTCAGGCCAGTTGAACGAATAAGCATTGCAGTGACAAAATCTGCAACCACAAAAACCAAACTGTATCCAAGAATGGGTTGATATTAAAAGTGTAACAAAAGGGTGGCAACAGACTTATCAAAAGGGAAGAAAACATTGAAAGCAGAAATAAATGTTACAGGATTTAAGATTTGAACTTCAAGTTCCTTTACATTGTTTACTAGTACAAATCAACCAAACCATCATCTGGCGATGGAGCTTCAAAAAAACACAAAAGTGTGAACCTTTTAACTGCTCTCTTGCCTCTACATCAATCTACAGTGATTTGGTGAAATAAAGTTTTAGCCTCTAGAATCTATACAGTATGATAAAACTACTACTTTTTGTAGGAGTGAAACCATCAAGAAAAGTTACTCTTGCTGCATCAATTACATAGACCAAACCCTATCTCTATGTTGCAACCTGTGTAAAACAACATTTTCAAAATCGACCCAAATGAATATAACCTATGTAGCACGGACACCGACACGGATACTGTCACAGATACGGACACAGGACACGTGAATTCTAAAAAATGGACACGGATACGGCGGGGGGACACGGCAAAAATAAATAAATAAATAATTATATGTATAAATAAATCATATATGTATATATATATATACACACACACACATAGATATATACACTTTTCTTTTGATGTGTAAGATATCTACACTGTTATTACTAGTATATATACTCGTACACACATATACACCCTCAATAGAAATATATATACTAGTACATACATCCATACATACACACACACACACACATATATATATATAGGGGCCAGTTCCCCTCGCACTTAAAAAAGCACATGAAAAAACACACGATTTTGTTTCGAGCCCCACTGTGACGTTCTGAACCGTTGATCTTGTTTAAATGAGTAAAATAGGAGGTCCTGCAAAAATTCAGCTTAATCGGATATCGGTAAGTGCTTGATCCAAATAGTTTTGCAAAAACTGTGACAGAAACTAGTGTTTTTAAAATCGTTTGGATCAAGCACTTACCGATATCCGATTGAGCTGAAATTTTGCAGGGCCTTTTATTTTACTCATTTAAACAAGATCAGTGGTTTGGAACATCACAATAGGGCTCAGAAGAGTGTTATGTTTTTTTGTGTTTTTTTAAGTGTGATGGGAACCGGCCCCATATATATATATATATATATATATATATATATATATATATATATATATATATATATATATACACACACACACACACACACACAGCGAGAGAGTGTGTATGTGGGACACGCGTGTCCATG
Organism: Vaccinium darrowii; assembly: GCA_020921065.1. Classification (NCBI taxonomy): domain Eukaryota; kingdom Viridiplantae; phylum Streptophyta; class Magnoliopsida; order Ericales; family Ericaceae; genus Vaccinium; species Vaccinium darrowii. Next base: position 15,623,240 of record CM037162.1, read on the forward strand.
CTATGTCCCCGAGTGCCCCCCTCCAAAAAATAATTTAATTTAAGGGACACGCCACGTGGTGTGTCCAATACGTGTCCCCGTGTCCGATACGTTGACATGGCGATCTCTAAAAGTGTCGGTGCTTCATAGAATATAACAAAGATTTTACAGACCAAACAGAAAAGGCATAACCACTGGCAAATTAGAAGTTGTATGGAAGTTATATACATAATAGCCGCAATATAAGTGTTTATGCTCATCTTGACCTCTATTGCATTACGGGAAAAAAGAGATCTCATGAGTAACAACTCGAACAACTAACAGCCGAAGGTAAAAAAATAAAAGAGCAATGCAGCAAGGATATTAACACATACCATTATCAAAGAAAATGAATTGAATTGTCCAATAAAGGAATTTGTACAATTGCAAAGTCAGAAAAAACCAGAGAAATACGAAATAAACAAGAAAAAGGGTTAATACTTTACCTGCACATAAGGTTATTTGGCAGCCCTTCATTTCCGCCCCTAAAGAAAACATTGAGTAAATATCATACTTTGCATTGCGTTTTATAATATACACATCTATGATCTTACATGGCATATATAAAATACATTTTGTATAACTAAGGTGTCCGGGCTAGCTTACGTGTGTAAGCTCCTTGACTAATCTGAGAACCAATCCCACCGTCCATTAGCAAGGTGCCAAATTACAGCCAGAGCAAAGGTCCTTATGGACCGGCCCCAGAGGATTTCAAACACCTAACAGGTTTCAAACCTGAGACCTTAGGAGAAGCAAACCCTTTAATTTCCAGGCCATGAGCAAACTAAGTTTCAGGACTTGACCACCCGACCAACAACTTAAAACACTTAAATGAAGTGTACATACAATTTAAAATGCAATACACACAATTTGTACGTCCTTAAAAAGTTTTAAGTTAACTAAAGTGAACAAGTACCTAGTAACTGTAAGAGGACCGAGAATGGACAGTAAGAGTGGAGATCCATGATACATTGAGCCTATAAAAACACACACGCAACTCACAATTAAACTCAATAAAACAGAATGAATCGTTAATCACACTAGTGATAATGGATGTTAGAGATAGCAGGCAAACCAGCATAGGGCGACATCGAAGACTGCTTCAACCAGTAACCTTCAGCCACTGCACAATTGCGAAAATAAACAGATAAAACATATCAATTGCATAAACATGGATGCATATATTCGTATAAGTACAGATATCGAGGTATATGTGTGTGCGTGTGTAGATAGAGAGAGAGAGAGAGAGGAGTACGGCGGCGGAAGCTGGTGAGGGGAGTGGAGACTTCGGGGCGGGCTGAGAGGTTGAGGTTTTTGGGGAAGTAAGCAAGTACTAGTCTGAAGATAATCGAAGCGAATGCCCAGCTCCAGAACACCCATGGCTTCATCTTCTTCTTCAACTTGTCGCTCTCTTTTTCCTCCATTTTCACTAGGATCGGAGCCAGGGCCGGCCCTGACATTTCAGGGGCTTAAGAGGAAATTTGAAAATGGAGGTCGTCAAAAATGCTAGAAAACTATTGAGCTTGAGATTGTATCAATGCATCTACTCTTTGGTTGCTTTTTCTTTTTTCATGTCCAGAAAAATACTTTCTAGGCATGATTATTTCAAATCTGCAAATCCAAGTATTTCCACCATCAATTTTGCCATAACAACAAATCATGCATTGGTGCTTCGTAAACAAAACAAATCATGTCCAGACATATAGTTTCTACACTGGAAGTTGGAACGAAAACAGACTGGTATAAAAGTAGAGGAAAATTAACAAAGTTTCAACAATCCCAGTAGAGAAACGTAATACAAATAAGGCCCAGTAGAAAACATACTGCTTAAAAATTGGTGCTTTGTAAACAAGACAACTAAGGCCCTAATTTTAAACACAAAACGCAAATCACACTAGAGAGTAGGGTATCAATAACGACTTAAAGATAATACATTAAGGGATTTCTAGTCATTCCACTTACCGAATCGACTAAGTAGTTCGCTAGTGAATGAGCGATCGAGATGCGGAACCAACGAAGAGGGAGAGAGGCGGGCAAATAAGAACTAGGGTTTCTGATCTTCTTCGATGAGCAATAAGAGTGAGAGGAAGAGAGGCAATCGAAGGTTTGCGCAGGGAGATTCTTTTGATCATCTGCAATTCTCTCGTGAATCGTCCCTGAATAACTGAATCGTCATCTGCACTTCTCTCATCACTCGTCAGATTGGGCCTATATGGGTTTTAATTGGACGTGTGGGCAGTAGGTTTTAAAATGGTTGTGTCGGTTTTAAAATGGCCCTATATGGAAAAAAAAAAAAAAAAAAAAAAGCCCTTATATGGGTCCTAAAAAACATTAGGAGCCCTATTTTTTTCATCATTTTGGGGCTTGAGACGTCGGCCTATTAAACCTTACCTCAGGGTTGGGCCGGCCCTGATTGGAGCTCAGATTTTGGTGCCCAAAGCAGAAAGAGAGTCGATCTCTGTGGAGGGTTCAGCACCAGGGGGATATTGGCGAGAACGAGACACAGCAGCGAACGACATCGTGTTGTAAAGAAATTTTATCTTGTATTCGGGGAAATTCGTAATCAAACCAAATGTTCTGAATTATTTGTTACAACTTAAACCCTACAATTTTTACCAAATTACTTCGCACAAGCAAGTCTGTGTCCGTATGATGCACAGACGGTGCATTTTGACCATCCAAAAGTATTTTTAGGATTCGGACTTTATTTACTCTTTGACCAGTAAGAAAACTTTTTGACTGGTCAAAGAGTAATTAAGATCCGAACTATTGATTTGTTGAAATGAACAGTTAAAATGCGCACATGTTGCATACGCATGCGTTTATACGGATACACGGATTAAATTTTTACTAGTTTATGATGCTAACACTCCATCCATCTCGGTTCAATGGCCTGAGAGGATTTCCAATTGTTTTCTATTTCTTTATTATTGACATGTCTGGACTAGTTTACGTACAACTCCACCAATTTTTAATACTCCATAATCAATTTCATCGTTCATTTACAAAGGCTCGTCTAAAACCGAGGTAGAGTTTCATATGAATTGATTCTACAGGAATTATACAATTTTAGTGGTTTTAACCTTAAAACATGTAATCATTCTAAACAAAACAAATCGCTAAGAGCATCTCCACCCCTTACCCAAATTTTTACCCAAATTTGAGTAAAAACTTGATTTGATATGGATTACTCCAATGGACATGTCGCGCCCCGATTTTTACCGGCCGCTCGCCTGCTCCACTTCGGTGGGCATTTTGGCGACGCTTTCAAAATCATGACTTTTAAATGCGACGATTGTGAATTATGAGGTTTGCAGCTGTGACTCGAGCTTTTATTTAATTTTCAGAGTCGCCACCTAACATTGAATTCGGGTGTGTCAGGTCACCCGTTAAAACTGTTTTTTAAAGACGAACTTTAAGCAACGGCTTTAACTCTCTTTTTTTATTTTCTTCCGTTGAGCAAATTCTTCTTTCAAACGGGCTTGAAATTGACTCTCTTTTTTGGTTTGCGAACGCAGAGATGGGCTCGGGGATTTTCTGCGAGTGGGGAAGGTGTTAGGCACCCCACGTCGTCTGTTCAGCGCTTTCTCAATTTTAGCCTTTTTCAATTAATTATCCTTGGCAGAAAATAGAATAAAAGAATACAAGAATTAAATTATTCTGAAATTCATATGTCGGAATCTAAAGGTCCGAGCATGTTTCGGGTGGGTTCCCACCTTCCGCGTCTCGCGTTTTCAGATTTCGACGTATGGATTATCAATGCATTGATTTCGTTATTTTTCTAGAAATAAGATTCGCCAGGGGAAACCGACCAATTGCAAATCCTACTTCTGATTTTTAATGGAGCGGAATCCTTTATCGCCGGGACTCGATTTATAGACTACTTTGAAAATCGTCATCAATCGGTCACAGGCTACCTTGAGGTTCCGCTAACAATATATTTATTTACATAAATATATAAAAAAGATATTGAATGACTGTTTTCTTGCATATTGAAATTGAAAGGGGGAATAAACCCCCTCTGCCGGATTACATGGTGCTCACCTTGGGTGGCAATTGGCTGGAATTGTATAGGCTAGACGAAAATATAACTTGAAAAAGTGCCGAATTTGGTTTCACTATTTTCGAGCTATATTGACGTTGTCGCGTATAAAAATACAAATTACAAGATCTCGGTCGGACTGTAATTGAAAAGAGATGGCTGGATTTTTGTGGGCTTTGGACTAAGGCAAAGGCTTTGTGGGTTTTTATGTGGAGAAGCAGAGGCTTATTTTTGTTGAGCTTGAAGCTCTGATTTTTCTGGACTGGTTTTGGACAGAGTAAAGGTTCTGGGTTTGGGTTCTGGATCAGAGAGAGCTGAGAGGGATGAGACTTTGGTTTTTCCCTTTCTTTCTTTTCTTTTCTTTCTTTGGCGTCCCTTTTCTCTCTGGTTTTTCCTCCTTCTTTTTTCTTTTGAATGCAGCAAGGCAGCCTTTTTATAGGCATGTGAGGATACCCAAGTGCAAAGCTTGGTGACCGGCTGACTGGGTGAGAAACCAAATTCTTCCACTGATTGTGTCGACATGGTGAGTAATTGATCCGGTGTAGCGCGCACACATGGAGCTTGTGATGGTGATCAACGGCTGAGATCAAAGCAAGGGGTGATTGGTCGCACAGGAAGATGACATGTGGCATTGGGTGCTGAACCCACTCAACCGAATTTCTGCACTGAATTTATCTCTGAAATATTCAATTGCCTCATTGGTATCTGACACATAGAAAAGGGGTGTCGGCAGAAACTCCATTGAGTTTTCAATTGGAAAATTGAATATTCAATTCAATTATTTGCTCCACCAGGGGTCCCTTCGAAAAATTAGAGCTCCCACATTGAATAAACAATCTAAGTGCTCCACTGGGTTGTTTGAATAATCAGCTCCACCGGGTCTGCGATGCTCTCGACTGGTGTTCAAAACGGAGTCCGATCGGGACGCAGGAACAGCCGAACTTCTTGTTTTAATGCCCGGAATAAAACGGTATAACTTTTGCAATTTATGTGCTTGGCATGTGTTTCGTGGGGCGAAACAAGATATCATCCGGACTCTGCAATTAAATCTCCATTTGAATTTCCCCAGCACATGCTACACCACTTTCTTTCTTTAATGGGCCACTGACATTGATTTATTTAATCCATGGAATGAATCAGCCATCAATTGGAATAAACAAAGCAAAGTTCGGTCAGGAGTGGTAGTCCGGAAAATGATCTCGTGTTGTTCGCTCCTGAGACACACAATGCTCCGCAATGCTTTTGATTGATCTCTCTGCCAGTGTCCGATTGGGGCGCAGGAACAGTCAAACTTCTTGTTGCGACGCAGAGATAAATATAGTGAAATTGGCGTCGTTCAATGTTGAAATCCCGAGTGGTCGGGCCAAATTTGGGTGTCAACAGGACAAAAGCAAATCTAGGCATAAATTTGAGTAAAAGCCTCAGTAATGACATTGTTGTAAATTTGAGAGGGACAAAATAGCCTTCAAAATTTGATGTTGGATTTGGTTCTCACCAGATATGGTGAAAATTTTGAGTAATATCAAATTTGGTGAAAGATTTGGATGAAGGAGTGGAGTGGGTTTTTTGGTGCTTTTTATTCAAATTTGAGTTTGATGTAGGATTTGGGTATGGAGTGGAGATGCTCTAAGTGGATATGACTCATGTACTCAGTCGTGGATCGTACAAGCTTTGGTTGTAGATGCTGTTATGCCACATGTAATAATTTGGGTCTCCATAGCACTGTAATTATTCTTTTCGTGTTAATAAATTAGATGGATGATAAGCAAAATGGGCACTTAAATAATCATCATTTTAGTCACTTGAAATTAGAAAATCATCCTCAGCATATTTAGGAGTTATGTTTTCATCCCGAGAATCAAATAAACCCTAAAATGCCCTTTTATATATATATGGGTGGTAGATAGTTGACCATTTTCAAAATTATGAGGTCCTCTACTGTAATTATGGGATTGGGGATAAAACCCAATTCCTAATATCTCATATTCTCGTTCATCCACCGATTCCACCGTCCTCAATCTTCAACCTCAATCTTCTCAAAAAATCTCAAATCTCACTTACCCAGAAAAATCTCAAATACCACTCGTCCATTCCACCTTCTATGTCGTCCCAATGAAACTCAATCCCGGACTCCTCATCGTCCTGAAATATCAAGGTCAGTTTTTTGGTCCTTCACCACCAAACTCTTCGTTATTGCTATTTCTGAACAAGATTAGATTGTCTTGGTCATGCATTGATTAAATATTTGCTTGGTTTGTGAGGTAATTAGAAAGAACTTCTACTTGGTTTTTATATAGGGGAACCAAAAGGCAATGCCAATAAGGAGAAGGAAAACGATGGTTTCGTCATGTCAGTCTCCAGCATCAGTTATGCATTTAGCAATAAAGACGCAGCTTGGATAGAAGCTGTTGATGCTCCGGTTGGGGGGGAGGGCTCTTCCCTTGGGTCTTCCATTCCCCTAAAGGACTCTACACTTATGCTTGGGGAATAGATTTGGCTCGAACCATGAAGCTGCAACTTTGTGAGAAGGCTGTGATTTGTTGAACATATTTTTACCATAATCATTATGGTGTGGGCATGTATTTACCATGATCCAATATTTCTAGTTAACAAATTTACCATATTCAATGTTCTAAGACTAATTTTTACCATGATTATCGAAAGATATTGTGGTCATATTTTTCACAATGAACCAAGTTGTTAAATCAACAAATATTACCATGTTTATTGTTGTTCCTCAATTGATTTTCACCGCAATGAATGGAATATGTTGTGAGCACAATTTTTACCATGATTTTTTATTATTATTATTTTTTATTTTTACCATGAAATGTCGATTATGTGGTTGATATGTTTTACTATGATTCAAGTTCTTAATTTAATAATTATTACCATGTTTATAAGTGATTAATTATTTTTTTACCATAAAAACCGTGATATGTGATTTTTTTTTTTTACCATGATTCGTGTTCTAAAAGAATATCATATTTGCCATATTTTTTGACTAGTTATAAGTTTACCACATTACTCGGTCATTGGTTACATTTTCATTTTTACCATATTAATTCAAAACTTCTCTATCTTTACTGTGGTGGTATTTATTTTTACCATAAACTTGGTGTTTGGCTCATGTATGCCCTTTTTATCATATTTGCTAGTGCAAATTTAATTTTTTTCTTGGTTATCTATAATTTCAGCACACATTAGTAACAAATTTTTAAATTTGAAATTTCTTTTGTTATCTCTCTTAATGGATGTGATGAATCTCATTAAATTAAAAAAATGGTTAAATCCCACTAAATTAGGAAGTTATTGAATCACACAAAATTAGGAACTTATTGAATCCTACAAAATTAGGATGTTATTGAATCCCACAAAATTAGGAAAAAGTATAATCCTGTATATGTTGATATCATAGTAAAAGGGTAGAAAAGGTAATTCAAAATGGGAAAAGGATGAAAACATAACTCCGTAAAACAAGGGGATGGAAATTTAAAAAGTGTCCAAAAAATGAATGATTATTTAATTACCTCTAAGCAAAATGTGTTGTGGGAACAATTAAGGGTCTTATTCGTTTAGTAGTTTTAGTTTAGTTTAATTTAGTTTTATAGATATGGGTAATGAGTGGAGAGAGAAATGAGGGTAATTATTACAAAACAAAACAAAAACTAAACTAAAATTGTGAAACGAACTAGACCTAGATAATCTTGGGAGGAAATTGCAAAAGAGGATATTTGAAGGGCCAACATGCGAAAATAGTAACGCGAGAACAATCACTGCTCTCTCTCTCTCTCTCTCTCTCTCTCTCTCTCTGTGCACAGTTCTTAGATGGAGAGACCTAGCCGTGAAGCAATCGAGACCCTCATGAGCATCACCGGCGTTTCTGAAGTGGTTGCCACGCAAAATCTCGAGGTATATATTTTTTTTTCCATAATTTGCTGCTGAAGTTCGATATTAATGTGATTTTAAGTCCAAAAGTTCTGCATTTGGGGTTACACATGTTTGTCCATGTACAGACAGCTGCGTTTAAGTGTTGAATGGTTAGAAATTTGTATCATCTTTGATTCAAAGCTGTAAAATGGTTCTTGTATAGACAATGTAGAGTCAAGTAGAGGTTTTGTTTTGAGTTCTGAGATTAAAAAAAAAAACTGTTTTGTAGTTCGATAATGTTTTGAACTAAATGTCCCAAATATGTAATTAAATTATTCCACATTTTTTGAGTGATCCAATGCAAACGTTAGCTTTATCTTGTCATGGTTCAGGGCTTATGCCTTTTAGGAGGATTTATTTGCAGTATAGATGGCACAGTGACCACTACTGATTATGAATATCGCTGTCTTTTTTATTTATTTATCATATCGTTGTCGTTTGGACACACCAGAAATTTCATATGGGACACATCCATTAAATTTTGATATTTTTAACTGCAGTACATGTTGCACATGGGGACTCGGCTAGGTGGCTTTTGTAAAACATAAAAGCTTTTTCAGGAGTAAATAATTCTAATTTCAGAAATAAAAGCTTTTTCAGGAGTAAATAATTCTAATTTCAGAAATATTGGTCCAAAAACATTACTGTGTCCCCTGTTGTCTCAGTGTCCCTATTTTTTGGGAATTGTCGTGTCTTGTGTCCATATCCGTACCTGTATTTGTGCTACACAAGGTACACAAGACAGCCAGAATAGCACATTTTAAAAGTTTGGAGAAGGGGGCGATCCGTTATAGCAACCTCCCCTAGGCGTGACCATAAGGACTCCACTCACGGTGAACCCCTTCAGGAACCAATCACCTATAGGTTTCTACTGCCCCATTAAGTGATAGTGGATGTGGATCATAGCCGACCTTTGTAGGAGAGCAACGTTTGAGCAGGCGTCGACCGCACGACTCAAACCTTAGACCGCTTGACCACCCAAACTACTTAGGTGTAATCCATGGGGTACTACCTCTGGTGGTAGAATTGAGGACTTTATAAATGATACTAATCCTGATTGAAATCTTCAAGTTTGTTGGGTCTGCATGCCCATGGCTTTGTAGGCAGGCCACAATAATTCCTTAAAATGAAGGAATAGTTTACTTGGGTAAATAAATAAATATGAAAGAGAGGATAAGCTAGGAGAATGATATATTAAGACAACAGATCGCCAGGAGAGGTGAGCTTGTCTATAATTCAACATGTGTGGATTTTGGCAGTGAAGCGATCATGTTAGGTACCGTACTTCAAGACGTGTCACTGGAAGATGTTGCGATCGTTAGTTTTAAAGTTATACCAAGGAAAGCATGACCCTAGGGACGTGTGCAAAAATCTATGACCTCGTGGCGTTCTATTAGAACTTTCTGATTAACGAATCTAGTGCTCTTCACATCAATTTTTTCTCATGTTGTGCTGTGTCTTGGCTTTACTGTCATTTACTCTATGTAGTTGTTTTGTAGTTATCCATTTCCATTTGCATGTTGTGCATCTTCTTGTCACAGCACTAACAATATGTGCAGACTGCAGAGGTGAATTGTGGTCATCTCTTATTCAATTTTCAAGCATTTAGTGGTGCAATTGTGTAAGCTTCTTTATAACCTCATTCAAAAAACTTGAAAATGATGGTTGTTTTCGTTCTATTCTTAGGAGCATTGGGGAGATCTCAATGTAGCTATTGATGCACATTTCACTAGAGATAGAAGCAGATCAGTGACCATTTTCCTGCCATTTCTTTATGCACTTGTTTTTACCTGCATTGACTAGCTTTTGTATTATGCTCTTGATTCCTAAATAACTTAGATGATGCTGTTCGTTTTTCCTTATCCAGCATACATGAAACATCTATTGATGCTCCTCGTAATGCTGCAATCGACATAGATGATCATTTGTCACTTTTATGCTCTGACTTCCAAAGAAATTTATGGGATAGTGGTCCTGATTTTACAAGTAGTTCACCAATTGTTTCTCACTCAAGAGAAGTTGAGGAGATCCCCACTGTGGTCAGTCATGGGACTGAACAATCATTCAATTCAGTCTTCACCCCTACTATAGATGGCTTCAGTGGTACATCACATGCAGTTGCCCCAGAAATCCATGGGGCTGGCATAACTGATGGCATTATTTCCATTGCTCTCTCAGGTGGTCCAGCTGCATAGAATGAGAAAAAGGATGATGTGTCGCATAATAGTTCCAATAACACTTGTCGTTGGCCAAGTGCCCCTAGAATTGATGAATACTGCAGTGACATAGAAGAAGAAATGATTCGAGCTGCCATTGAGGCTGTCAAGAAGGGAGCTTGGAAAAGGTTACTTGGATCAGCAAAGGCAGTCTCGCATAGAAGATGTTGAACTTGAAGAAGTAGTTTCATGGTCGTTGAAGGTTAGTGGTTTTGTTATATAGTAGCACCCTTACATTCACCACTTGCCCTCTTATGTGGATTGAATTTGCGGTTCTTTCGAGCGGCAAGCAGAACGGGCCATGAGCTTTGGCTATATTGTTAATTATATCCAACTGTTTGTAATGAAATCTTTCCTAATTCGATTTAAAATTAGTAACTTCTACCTTTTGAAGACAGCTGAGCAAGAGAAAGCTTTGCGTGGACTGGGGAAGAAAGTTGGAGCTTCAGAACTGGACACTTACAAATCAAATGTGTGTGGAGATTTGGGGAAAATGACTGCATTAAAAATTTACCAAAAATTTATTTGATGGTAAATTTTTTATGTGCATTTTGTGATTCAATGTTGTATGCAGGTACTTGGTTTTCATAAGAAGCGTGATTATCTAGGTTGGAAGTTGGAAGCTCATGTACCAAATATGAAACTTCAAATGTGCAAGAGCAGTCACTGGTCAGGCACAGGAGCAGGCATGTGTCTTCTTCCTCGGTTGACTCTACCACAGAAACTGAGGTTAGCCCACCATCAAGTCCTAAATAGCATGAAAATAATAATCATAAGTTCATTTAATAGAAGTTTGAAGTTGAATATGGGATTATAAATTGTTATTCTTACATTTTTACTTGTGCAAACTGCAAAAGGGTAAGTGCACAGTGCTACCTTTACACGTTATTTCGGCCCTTTTTACTTGTGTTTGTACCTGATATTTTCTGCAATACCTTTATTCAAGCTAGAAGAATCTAATGTGTTAAAATCCACGCCCCTTTGAAATGGCATTGTACACCAAGAAATTGCATAATCTATCATAACATTGTACTGACTTACGGACTTGATAATTAAAGTGACCGATTCACCTTTAAAACTTTCAGTGTTTCTTCTCTAGTCACTGAAACACAACCTCATTCTCCAATGGTAAGCCTAAAAGATCTTCTTGGAAGTTGTTAGAACTTAGAAGTTAAAAACTAAGAATCAAAGAAATCGTTTAGATTATGCTTGCTAGATGAAACTCAGACCAAACATGTTGGACTTATATCCGGGTATTTCTTACCAATTCGACACAAGTACTTTATATATTCAGAAGAGTCTATATGGTATGACATAGACCCTCAATGTGAAGTCTATGGTCAATTGCCAAGATTTTCCTTAAGCATAGAGTTTCCCGGTTTAGTTCTTCAACAAATTGTAGAGTTACATTCCACGCTCCTTTTCTTGTTCTTGTGCATGTTGTTCAATATTTCTGCTATAATATTTAGTGCCTGTTGATGTTACCTCCAAAGAATCAAACAGAATTGGTGTACTCTACATCAAGATTTTGACCGGCTTCCATCATGTTATTTCAAGCTTCCTGATGTATGAGCCATGGGGAGGATGCACTCTGTTGTTGGTTGAACAGTGTTGCCATCTTAATCCCTGGTGACCTTTTTACTGCAAGAATCAGGAGCCAACTAGCCGCAAACGAAGCTTCCTTTTCTCAAGAACTAACGTCAGATGATGAAAATGAATTAACACTTCAGGTTCGGATGCCGAACGGCAACCGTAATAGCCGTCGATTTGCAAAGTCCGACAAGTTACAGGTTCACTTCTTGGAGTGAGTTTGATTAACATTGATCAAGTGGTTGACTCCTTTGCACATTCTTGAGGCTTGACTTGAGAGATTTGCGCTGCAGTCGGTCTTTGACTTCATTGATGTTGGAGGGTCGGTCAAGCCCGACTCATACAGTTTGGCAAGTTAAATTCTTTAGTAAATCTTCTAAAGAGTAGCCCATAATATTTCGTTAACTGGTTTTCGCGGTGAAATGGTTATTTTGCTCTGAATTGGATTCAAGAAATTTAGAACATTGTAGAAATCTCCAGGTCAACTAGATTCTTGACTTCTTTCAAGTGAACAGAGCGTGACTTAGCCAAAATTAAGGCTGAAGTGATGAAGGCCTTCTCAGCATTCCTAATTGTGCCTTTAGTGAATTAAGAGTTCTCCAGCAATTAACCATTTGCAGAAAAGACAAAAAAAATTGTAGCCGTTTAGAATAGGATGCTTATCTTATATTTTTGAAATTCATTTTAGTTTAGTTCTATCACCATATTTCTCCAAGTTTATGTGCATTCGTGAGGGTTTACTTGAGAGTATCATCATGTGTTCTGATTGATAGTCTTGAAATTCGCAACACAACGAGAGTTTGAATTTCTGGATATGCCATAATCTTCTTTTCATCGATCCATGCTAGATATAGTAATGAAATAACAAATGGAGCATTGTTTGCCTTTTCTGACCGCTTCTCCTTTTATTTAAATTCCAGGTGAGACCATACCCTCGGCTTTACCAGCAAGGAAGAAGTCATATTTCTGGAGTTGATTAAGCATGATCCTCCAGTAAAGCTTTGAAAACTCACACTTAAAAATTACAGTCTAGATGAGTAAATTTCATACACGGATTGTGGGGATGGTTGAAATAGGTGGTGACAGATAAGTTGCGTGTCGAAAAGCAGATTAGCTGCTAGGTTTTACTGATTGATTCAACTTACCGATTGATTTGAACGCGTGGAAGGTTGTGCAAAACCTCGGTTACTTGCGATGGACGGTGGAGGTTGAAGCTGGATGCGATCTAATGGGCATGAGATAGTGTGCAAATTCGTTTAGTGGTGACTTTTTTGTGTAGAGATATATGAACCAACATATCTACTCTTGGCCTTCCCTTTGTCATTGTCTACCTTCTGGTTATAAAACCCTCATCACTGAGGGTGAGTTTCCGAATGGATTTTATCTAGATTTTATCAAGATTTGATAAAATCAAGCCTTGATTTTATCCATTCAGAAACTGAGTTGATAAAATCTTAGATTTTTGAATGCAAAAATCGAAGATTTTATCAACTCAGTTTCCGAATGAATAAAATCAAAGGCTTGATTTTATCAGATTTTGATAAAATCCATTCAGAAACTCACCCTGAATTGGAGTTTCATCCCCTAAAGGTTAGATAACGAAGTCCACTATTTCCTATATATGGATATGAAATCGACTAGTAATTCATAGTGTATTAATCACTCTTATTTTCTGGTATTCATTATTCGGTACTTTTATTGACAGCCACTAAACTAAAAAAGGGCAAATTCTAATACACTTTTTACACTTTTTTATATGCTTTCGCACACTTTTTAAATTGATTTTCACACTCCTCTTTTTACTATCCACGCTTCTTTTCTTGTTTTTATTCATGTGAACTTACTTATGCATGAAAAAAATGAACGGCTAGAATTTTACATGAATAAAAAAAAGAGTTAATTAAATAATCATCCTTTCGTTTCCACCACATGAGTTTTCATCCTGGTCAATTTGATTAGTTTATGCTTCAATCATTTTTCAGTGTGAAATACCTGTTGTACCCTTTTTATTATTAGTCATTAATACGTGTAGATATGGTTCCCTAGTTAAAGGGGGGATTTGATTGGGATTGGGGTAAATATGTTGTCCTAATCAAGTGAGATTTAAAACATGAAATATGGAGAAATTCAAAATGAATATTTGATACACAAAATTCACGGAAAATTCTATCACATTTACTTTGAAAACCAACCATTTACACAGAAATCATGGTAAAAAAAATGTCTCTACCAATAAACATGGTAAATTGAAGTGAACATAATTTTGTATATGAATCATGAATCTGATCGGATGGCATCCAAAATTTAAAACACATTTTAATGGCAAATTTGAATTCCTTGAATATCATCTGATTAGATGACCAGATTTCATGGTAAATTTGTCGAAATTTCATGTTATAGTTAATAAGAATTGATTTATTGAAAAATCAATCAACATCATGGTAATTTTAAAGGAGCATGCTATATTGAGGCAAAATATATTCCATGGTAACTTTAAAGGAGCATTCATGATAAAGTTAAGATTCTTTTAAAATTGAATCAAATTAGTATTCATGATAAATGTATAATTATAGAATATTGGAAAGCATTAAGTTAAATTGAGACAAAAATATATTTTTCTAGTCTGCCCCTCCCGAGCCAAAACCATGACTCTATCGTTGCTCTTGGCCATTGTCTTACTCTTCGGCCTTCGGACTCGCTTCAACTCCTGCAACTTTGCTCTTGGGGTTTTAACACTTGCCAATCATTCTGTTCAAACATAGTAGTCTCAACTTCACCAATCATTCCATTCAAAAACTAAATCACCAACTATAGGTTGTTATAATACTTTTCACACATTTGAATATATATATATATATATATATATATATATATATATATATATATATATATATATATATATTGTTTAGTATTTTCCTTCGTTATTTACTGAATCAACCCGACTTGGAAATATTAGCTAGATGCAAGTATAATTTTAAATTTTTTTAGTATTTTCCTTCGTTATTTACTGAATCAACCCGACTTGGAAATATTAGCTAGATGCGAGTATAATTTTAACCGGTAAGAGAAAGGTTATTTTTAAAAAAAATTAAATTAAATTGGGAAATTTCGATGTCAAACAAATAATCAAATTGTGGCACTTCTAAAGTATGCATGGGCCCTGACTCCATGTAATCACCATTATTTAAGGTCCATTGATATTCTTTCTTGTATGGGCTCTTTAATGGACATGTATGGGCCCAAAACTTTTCCGGTAATCACTTCAAGGAACAAAGGGCAGTTCAAAAGAATGGGAAGTTCAAGTCTCTTAATTTCCACCCCAATAAAAATCCACGTGGCACAACGTAATGCAACTCTGAAAAACCCAGCCCCACATTTTCCGCCACGTGTCATGAATTATCTTTAATCTAAGAGTAGTTATTAATCCGGTAATCTCGTAGAAGTTTCAACAAAAGGCCAAAATGATGATAAAAAGAACCCAACGGTCAAGTTGAACTGGGCATCAGCAGACAGCACGTGCACCCCCTACGTGGCTTACTGCCATTCAACAGACCCAAAAAGAGAGGAAGAGAGAATAAAAACCCATTTCACTCACTGTTCCGTACACCCTCTCCCTCCCAACGGTCATATTTTCTCCGACAACCCTCCAACGGTCACATGACCCATCACTCTCAACCGTCAGATCCCCATCTCACGGCCCCAGTAGTCCCCCTTTTGACCGACCCCATCATCTTTCTTTTGCCATTATATAAAAACGGAGTCCTATTTTGTGTATGGCTTTTTTTGGGTGTTCTTGACAAGTGTTATTGAAAATCGGTTATTTCATATACATGTTTGGAGGTTGGGCTTTCTGGGTTTTTGCTTAGATTCATTTTTCAGATATGGTGGGCATGTTTGGTGCTGCTCCAAATGCTGATTCGCTTCACTCGACTCCTCAGAATTTGAGCTGCTGCCAATTTGATGAGCAAGTATGCCTCTTGAGTTCAAACATTGATGTGAGTTTCAATCACTTCAGATTCTACAGATTCTTCCAATGAACTTTCTTTGAAAATTTCGGAATCCGATGGTTATTTTCTGTTAAATTCTTTGATTCTTTCTTTGGTGGGTTTGGTTGATTTGTTCTTGTACTTATATACATCATTTGATTCATATAGGGACACACACATTCCACTAATTTATTTCACATTCTTTCATCGGATTCCTGTTAGGTTTGCTAGGTCTTTTATTAAAACTTCACCACACTCACATAGCTTGTTGTTTCTCTGTATCTTCTCTGCACAATTATACACAAATTCACATAGAACAGTCATACATTGCACAGTTTGTATTACACATAGAGAAACAGATATAGAGGAAAAGAGTGTAGGTGTTTTCGAGTTGAACATAAGAAAACAGATAAAATTGGAAGGAAATAGAATATGTTGGCTGGGTGTTCTTCTACATTAGTGTCACCAAGGCCAAGATTGAGGAGTGAAGCAGCATCAGCACAGTTCCCAGCTTATCATTGCCCTTCAATGAGCACACAGAGACTAGACTTGCCATGTAGTTTTTCGCGAAAAGACACCTCGATATCACAACCTGTTAGGTCCGTTGGCCTTTCGGTTGAGAAGCCAGTTCGAATCGAAGACCAGCAGTTGTTCTCTTAAGCAGAACATTCGCCTCCCGCCTTCAGCAACAGACGTCAAGGGCGAGTTCTGGGAGAAAGGTAAAAGCTTGAAGAGGTATGCTGAGGAGTGCTCATTTGGTGATGAGGATGATGAGGAGTCATATATCAACAGGGTTAAAAGGAAAAGGGGCAATGGAAAACCAGGAGATTCTCCTAAAGATGGTGATGACTTGGGTTTTGGCCAATTGGGTAGTGGAAATTTTTGGTTTCAGCCGAACTTAATCACAGGCCTTAACATACCTCAAGTTCCTTTCTCTCTGTCATGTTCAGGAGAGGAAGAGAGGGTCTGTTTTGTGCCGAGTGACTTGATTTCGCCGCCCCTACCTCCATCAAATGCTCGTTGGGCAGAACCTGTGGTGACCAAGATTACAGATTTAGGAGAGAAGAAGGTTGAGACACGGCATGGATCATCAGTTAAGGCGGCATCAGGATCGAGTACTTCATCAGAGAGCCATAGCTTGGACATTAAACAGATTGAAAACCCTTTAGGCCATGAAGTAGGAAATGGGTCTGGGCTACCCAACCCAAGTGAAGAAGAAGAGGTGGCTGCAGCTGAAATCGACGACAACCATCAAGAGGAGGTTGGGTTTGAGCTCATCAGTTTGTTAGTGGCCTGTGTTGAAGCAATTGGATTGAAAAACATTGCAGAGATTAACCATTTCTTAGCTAAACTGGGGGAACTTGCTTCCCCAAAGGGATCTCCTATAAGTCGGCTCACCACTTACTTTGTTGAAGCTCTAGCTTTGAGAGTTACTAGGCTTTGGCCTCATGTTTTTCATATTCACACTCCTCGGGAGCTTGATCGGGTGGACGATGATGGTGGCACTGCACTAAGGCTTTTGAACCAGGTTAGCCCTATTCCTAAGTTCATTCATTTCACCTCAAATGAAATTATATTGAGAACTTTTGAAGGGAAGGACAGGGTCCATATCATAGATTTCGACATCAAGCAAGGGCTTCAGTGGCCTAGCTTGTTCCAGAGTTTGGCCAATAGGGCTAATCCTCCAACCCATGTTAGGATTACTGGAATAGGTGAATCCAAACAGGAGCTAATCGAAACAGGAGAGAGACTAGCTGGATTTGCTGAGGCGTTAAGCCTTCCTTTCGAATTCCACCCAGTTGTTGATCGGTTGGAAGATGTAAGGTTGTGGATGCTTCATGTTAAGGAGGGAGAAACTGTGGCTGTGAACTGCGTTTTCCAGTTGCACAAGATGCTTTATGATGGTTCCGGTGGAGCGATTAAGGACTTTTTGGGTTTAATTCGAAGCACAAACCCCAAAATAGTTCTCATGGCAGAGCAATGAAGCAGAACACAATGATCTTATATTGGAAGCTAGACTTACCAATTCATTGAAGTACTATTCTGCTATTTTTGACTCCATTGATTCATCTCGCCTTCCACTGGACAGCTCGGTAAGGATCAAGATAGAGGAGATGTTTGGGCGCGAGATTAAGAATGTTATTGCTTGTGAAGGAAGTGAGAGGGTCGAAAGGCATGAAAGGTTTGGGAAGTGGAGGAGGTTGATGGAGCAAGGAGGGTTAAGATGTGTGGGAATTAGTGAGAGGGAACTGCTGCAGAGCCGAATGCTGTTGAAGATGTACTCTTACGAGAATTATAGTGTGGAGAAGCAAGGGGAAGATGGTGGAGTTGCTCTTACACTAAGTTGGATGGATCAGCCTCTCTTCACCGTATCAGCTTGGGCGCCTGTTGATGTTGCCGGGAGCTCTTCATCATACTCTCAGCCAATTTGAGTTGTCACGGATTTCTTCATTCATACTCTCAGCCAGTCTTTTTCGTTCAATTATGTCATACAGGAAAGGATACCAAATTCTTTGTAGGTAGAAAAAAATCTTTCATTATTCTTTGATTCTTTTGCTGCAGATAAGATTTGTTATAGTTTGGTATAGTTTCCATTCTTCTCAGGACAGGTTTATAGATCTCAGTCAGTAGCTTTGGAGTCACCCTTTTGTTGTTTATTCCTTGATTATTTATGTATGCTGAAATTCTTTGTTAATTTGTCACTTTTAAATATGTTGTATTCTTTGTTTGTAAGGATTATCAATATCATTTTGAACTATGTACCTCAAATTTGGATTACAATATATGAAATGTCCCATCTGTGTTGAGTTACGAATTCTTCAGTTTTCTTTTGATGTTGCAAAGATGTTATGCTTATCTCATTTGTTGATATCATTTGGTATGTACAGTTTCATATTTTTGTGACTGGAAGATAAAGCATAGGACTTGTTTCTGATACAATTCAAATAGTACAGATAACAGAAGAAACAACTGACTAACTTTGTAGATAATGGCAAGAGAAAGGACGGATTATCGCTCACTTTATAACTTGGAAAATGCTAATGTGTGCCAAATAGGACACACGTTAAGGTTGAAAGAGTGTATTGAAATGTGTGAAAGTGTATAGGAATATGTGAAAACGTATTGAAAAGTGTAAAAGATGTACTGGAGTGTGAGTTTTGTTCGTTTGTATGTAGGCTTGCACGTTAGCAAGACCCAATTTGGGAATAAGGAGTAGAGGTTGTTCTATCTCCAATGTTACTCCAAACGTCTCGCTCATGTCTAACTCATTAGGATCTATCTCATGCGGAAGAGACCAATCAAATAAATGAATCAATGAAGCAAGAACCAACGGAATATGCTTTGCAGCCATTGGAAGGCCAGGACATATCCTCCTACCTGCACCAAAAAGTAAGAATTCATAGTCAATTATAATCCAAAGTAGAGTTCAGGAATCTCTCGGGTTTAAACTGTAATGGGTCTTCCTGAATCATGGGGTCTTTTCCAATGGCCCAAATGTTTACAATAACTTGAGCATCTCTTAAGAATTGTGTAGTTCATTACTTCGCACGAGGCAAGTGCACGATGGGAAGTAGAAACGATGCAGGAGGGTGCAGCCTCAGAGTTTCTTTGACGCATGCTTGAAGGTATGGTAGCTGAGGCAGATGGGATTCTTTTGGGAAACTTAGGTTGATTTCTGTCACGTGTTCTTGGCGGACTTTGGTCATGGATTTTGGATTTTTTTGTCAATTTTGCCATTGCCCACTCCACTGTTGAGGTACTAGCGTCTAAACGAGAAGAGAACAGCTCCTATCAATTCAAATTTTAAGTCAAATTGTAATGGGTCAAGTAATGAAAAAATGCAATGTTTATCTATACCCCAGATCTACTAACCTAGTTAGCAAAGGTTAAAATGGAAAGGCTAAGAGTCTATAATTCTCTCCCTATCTACGTTGAAGTTTGACATCACGAATTCTAAAGGTAGTCCGGTTGGCCAGAATCCTTAGTTCGTCGAGGGTTTGAGTCTTGTCATTTGCAAAACTTTCCCTTCCCCACTATGCCTTTTAGATTCATTACATTAGCCTCAGTACTCAACAACAATAAGGTTAGCATTTTTTTGGCAATTCTCTCATTAAAGTTAGCACAGTGAGGTTGGCTTAGCAGTTCTTTTGCATATGTAATACTAGTTATCGCCACCGTGCGTGCACAGAGTGTCGTGCTCATTAGTACTTTGCGTTCTTATCCTAAGTTATTAATATTTATAATTAGTTTGTGTTATTTTTCCCAAACTAAGCTTTGTAACATAGTTTGTTTTTCTGCGATTCAAGGTTAGTCCAGGAAGTTTTTGGGCTAGGCAATGTTTGGGCTTGTTCAGCAGTGGCCTGTAACACACAAATTCGAATCCTGTAAAAAAGAACACAAAATAGGTGCACAAAATAATATTTTATTGATTTGATTTGAATTGAATGCGGGTACAATCTCTATTAAATTCTTTACAATAAAGAATAATTCCTCTGATTCGATCTCCAAAGTTGATGGTGCAACCTAAAGGCTATAGAAGCTTGTTGTAGGATTGAACTGGTTGGTAGTTCTTTCAGATCCTCGAGTTGAGAAGCTTGAAGAACGAAGCTTGATCAAGGGCTTGAACAGCTTTATCTCGAACAAACGGTGAATTTGAGGATGATCTTCGCTAGCTGACGTGTAGACCGTTGTTGTTATGGATGAATCGACACGTAGCTTGGGTGCTTGTTGATCCTCCACACGAAGTTGAGGAATTTGAGAAGAACTTGCAGAGAAGCCTTGAGAACTGCTTGAGAGTGCTCTGGAATTTTCCCTGGCTGCAGATCTCTTTCTTCTTAGTGAGAGCCTCTATTTATAGGCTCAGGGGGAGGGGTACTCTAATTTAGAAAGTTTCTTTTGATTGATTGTCTTTCCAAAGAAGAGTAAATCAGTCCTCCCATTAGGAAGTAAATTGAGCCTCTCATAAGTAATGGAAATAAATCAGGTCAAATGATTGATTTTCTTTCCATAAGAGTAAATTGAACTCTCACTAAGGAAATAAGTCAAGTCAAGTCAAATTATATACATGTGTATATATTAATTGTCCTTATTATTATTTCCTTTCCATAAGAGTAAATTCACATTTTCTTATGGAAATAAATAATTTCAATATATATATATATATAGTGGACCCAGGATAATTTGGTTGGGCATGCGTTCATGGATTGGCCCAATTTCGTGACCTTTTGGCCAATTGAATAGGCCCATCTTCTTTTGGTCTAGCCCGCATCTTTTGAACCCACACTTTGCCGAGCCCAATAATTATTTGCAGGCTTTTGACCAATTTTGACGTTGATTAATTAAGATTATTTATTTCATCTCAATTAATTAGACGGTGCTTAAGCCATGACGAAATTTTAGTGTCTACATGGTCTAATTAATATTTATAATTAGTTTATGTTATTTTTCCCAAACTAAGCTTTGTAACATAGATCGTTTTTCTGCGATTCAGGGTTAGTCCAGGAAGTTTTTGGGCTTGGTCAATGTTTGGGCTTGTTCAATGGTGGTCTAAAATCGTTCCTGAGTTCTAGAACTCCTCAAGAGGAAATCCATGCGTCTGGCTCTAAATTTGTGAGGCATGGATTTTGAGTTATTGTCAAGACCAATCCATGGACCACTTGCATCTGTTAGAAGGACTGCTGAGAGTATTAAGGCAAGAAGAAGATTGAGTAAAGTTCTTCTCATTTATGAAACGGGGGGATTTTGGATCAACTACTTATGCACGTCCGATCAAGGATGGAGCCAGGGGGGGCTAGTAGGGGCAGTCGCCCCCCCCTACGTCTTAAAAAATTCGTACTATTACATTGAAAAAAATAAATTTATTATCAAACTATATAGTCTCGTCCCCCCTCCGTTTTTTCGTTAAAAAAAAGAATAGCAACAACTTTAATATTTATCAAGCTATGAAACAACTTTGTCCTAAAATTGGTTTAGTTGAGGTTTAATTACAATTCTTTTAAACAAAACAATGCCCAAAATTTATAACCCAACTCACTTCAGGGACTCAAGGGCCGTTCACTTTTAAAAACTAAGGCTCACTGAAATTTCATAAGCCCAAAACTCTTGAACATGGTCTGTGGGCATTAGATTGAAGGAAAAAGAAAAGAGCAAAAGAAATTGGGGGCTCCCAAAACAGTCGATTCTCAATTGGAAGAATTGAACATTCGGTTTAAGGAAGATACAATGGATTTGCTAATTCTCAGCATATCTCTAGATCCTCACGATGGCTTCAAATCATTCAACATTGAAGATACTTGCAAGCTTGCAGAGAAGCATTATCCAATGGATATCACTGAGCAAGAAAAGTACTACTTGAGATGTCAATTGCAAAATTATAAGCTTGATGTGCCTAGGCATCCTGAGTTTCAAAATTTATCAACGATTTCAAAGTTGAGTGAAGTGTTGGTGAAGACAAGAAAGTACACAATATATCATCTTTTCGATTGGTTGATTCGACTTATATTAACTTGACATGCTTCAACGGCTACAATCGAACTTGTATTTTCTGCTATGAAATGTCTGAAGACAAGACTTCGCAACAAGATGGAGGATGATTATTAAGCAAATTTCTTGATCACTTATATTGAGAAAGAAATTGTTCGAGGGTTGGACACAGACTTATCGTTGATGCTTTTAATAAAAAGAAAGAGCATTGAGCATAGTTCAAGATGCCTGATTTCAGTAGACACTAGATATGATTAGTAAACGTTAATACCTTTTGCAATCAAAGTTGATATTAGAAACATGTTTAGTTTCATATGTATTGGTGTTATTTTGTACATATATTATATATATATCTATATATATATATATATATATATATATATATCTATATAATATATACTAATATATATATATATTATATATATTATATATATTATTTTTTTTGAGTTCTAAAATTCATATTGTTGTCTAATTTTAATTTTTTTATGTGTATATCCGTCCCCCCTACGCGAAAATCCTGGCTCCGTCCCTGCGTCCGATGAAGCTAATTTCTCGCAATGCCCCTCAGAAACATATTTTAAGATGAATGAACGGTTCAGATCACTTATGTAGGACTCACTTGCACGGTCGGTACGTTGGAAGCAAGTATGTTAATTTGTACTGACCTTTGAAAGTGAAACGATTCGATATCTTTCAAAAAGAAGATTTCTTGGGTCTTTTTTTTTTGGGCGAGTGACATTCGAACAGATGCCTTGGGTCAGATTGTGTCCGTGGTTGTCATTCCTATTTTTAATGCTACTTCGGCGCAAATGGTTGAAGCATTGAGTTTTAGATTGGCAGTATTTATCGGTGCTCAAGAACTCGGAAAAGGATTACATTTTTGAAGGTGATGCTCAAAATATAGTCAATATACTGCAAGGGAGAAAGAATGTCAAGACATTGCTTGGAGGTGATCATCAAAGATTTGATTAATTTAGCTAAAGGTTTTAATTCTTGTTATTTTAATCTTGTTCCATGTACTTGTAATAGGGTGGCTGATGTTATAGCCAAACATGCCTTATCTTTAGATCTTTCTACATCTTGGCGAGGGAACTTCCTGAACTGGGTTTGTAGGGAGGCCTCTCTGGATGTTTCTCAATTGAAATGATCAATAAGAATGTTATCGATTGACAAAAAAAAAAGACATTCGAATGTCACTGGTTGTTGTAAATGTAATATAGGCTAAAGCAGCAAACAATTAGTAATACTACAGTACGTGATTATGGCCATGACTTGGGTATTGATAGTCATATTAAATCATTATGCAACTGCCATACAAAAAAACAGAACCCTCCTTTTCAAAAAGAAAAGCTAGATGTCCAAAGTTGACCGGCATGACCTTTGATTGTTCAAAGCTTTTAATGGTGCGTGTAAATTTTCTTCACTTGTTGGTTGTAATTTATGATGAAAACATCTAGACTTGCCATTCAAACATGTCTCCTAGATAAACAGAGAAGGAATTGAATACGCAGCTCTATAATCAATGTCATGTGCACAAGTTGTTATTTGCTTTATAGGTAATAAATATAGAAGGGAAGATACTAATATTTATTATTTACCCATCCATATTTCAGATATGAAAATAACCCTCAAAGACATTTGTGCATGGAAATTGTTAGCACCTAAAACTGTGTCGGAAAATATGTGTCGAAAAATATAAGCCTATAAAGGGACTACGAAAAATGTCACTAATTATTCAGAACACCTGTTGTTATATTAATTCTTGCTGGATGTATTACCGAAAATTCAAATCTCATCCAACGCGAGAGAATTCTGGTGCAATCCTGGAAAAATGTACAACCTCCAATTCCCAAATGTTTCAAGGAGTGTAAATTCTAGTGAATTTTACAAATTATGCATGATGTACATAATGCCATGCATTGCCAGCCACTAAACCAAACAGAAACACAAAATAACACAAGACTATAACAAGATAGCCAATCTTCCATACATCCAAGTCATAGAAGGACCTAGCAATAGTTATATAACTTTACTCTCTTAAGCAAACAAATCTCCACTCTCCTACAAACAAAAGGGAGAGTTTAAGTTAAAAAATACAACTTCATATTGTTCTTAGTTTACTGAACCAATAGATACGTACCAAGCATAGATCTTCTTGACGTAGCCTTTACCAAATATCAAAACATGGACATTAATGTCCAATCCAAGAGGGAACAGAAGGACGTCATTGACTTGCAGTCCATGTACCCAAGCGAACAGGGGGAAGTAGGAGAAAAAGATCTAGGATGAACAAGTTGGTAGTAGACGAGTTGGTAAAGCAACTGGACTTAAATTTTTTTCATGCAATTACAGAGTCGACCTTACCGGTGTATTAGTCTTGAACCAGACGCTGTGTGAGAGGCCTTGTTGATGTCTAGTTCTCTTTCAATCTGCTTTCCTAATTGATTGTTTTTAAGTTTCATTTCCAGTTTTTCCTTAATTTATTTCACAATTTCTTTTTCTGTTTAGTAATTTGAAGAAATAGAAACTTGTTTCAAAATTGCCCAAAAAAAAAACAGAAAAGAAGAAGAAGCTATTACAGTACTGCTTACTGAGAAATAAGACTTGAAACAACAAGGGGTTGCTAGCTCTTGGATGCCCCACACTACATCCCGGGATCGAGCCTCATTCCCCCTTCCCCCATGTAATAGATTAGGAATGACAAATGACATAATAATAATAAAAAAAAACCTCGAAACAAGAAAGCTCATCATCAACTCACATCATGTTCGGAAGAACCAACTGAAGAAAAAGTGTGACATTTTTTTGGATGTATCAAGATCACCCAGAAATGTCGATTCCAGTATTCCAGAGTCAACAGAAATTCAGCAGCATGGTGGCTGTGAACTCTGTCTAGAAGATGAATCGGTGAATGCTTGAAGTAACCGAGGGACCCGAGGGGGTTTCACTTCTAGAACCCCTTCAAGAATCTGAACCACTTGACCCATTGTTGGTCTATGGTTCTCAGCATCTTGGATGCACCAACAAGCCACTCTAGCTATCCTCCTTAGCTCCTCCTCATCAGCATTGTTTTCCAACCTATGGTCTAATAGGTTAAACACGTCACCCCCTTCTACGACTACGCTGGCAGCCCAAGTCGGGAAATACATAAATTTCTTATCTTGAGATTGCTCCGAATTCCTCCTTCCGGATACAAGTTCAAAAAGCATCATTCCGTAACTGTAAACGTCAGCTTTGGCTGTTATGGCAATTCCTGATATCCATTCTGGTGCAAGATAGCCTATTGTCCCTCTCATGGTTGTCAGTGCCCTGCTGAATTCTCGGCCAATGAGCTTCGCTAAGCCAAAATCTGCGACTTTTGGACAAAACTCGGCATCTAATAGAATGTTCTCTGGCTTAATGTCGCAGTGAATAATACAATCCCTGCATTTCTCGTGGAGATAAGTCAACCCTTTAGCCGTTCCCAGAGCGATCTCATACCTCGTTTTCCAGTCCAAGACTTGTCCCCCCTTTTCGCGGAAAAGATGGGAATCCAAGGACCCGTTTGGCATGTAATCGTACACCAACAACTTCTGGTTACCTTCAGAGCAAAACCCCCGAAGTCGAACAAGGTTGACATGTTGAATGGCTCCAATCGTGCGAACCTCGCTTCGGAACTGCTTCTCTCCCTGGTTTATGCTTTCCAGCTTCTTCACCGCAATTACAGTCGAATCGGGTAATGTCCCTTTGAACACAGAACCAAAACCTCCGCCCCCCAATTTCTCTGAGAATTTTTTCGTTGCGATCTGCAGATCTTTGTATCTAAATGCAACCAAAAAGCCCCCAATTGCTTTTATTTTTTCGAACAAACCTCCTTTGCCGCTTCCAGATTCGAATTAAAACTAGGCCCAAAAGTACTACAAGCAATTGAACCCACAACAACACCAATGATGATTGCTTTTTTGTTTCTACCCTTGGGAAACTCAGAAGCAGCGAGTCTGACATAAAGAGTTCTTCCACTACCATCATTCGATGAGAGTTGCTGCAGATTCAGGAGTTCCCCAATCCAAATTAAACACCCGTAACTATCATAAGAATAAGCAGTGCAAGGGCAGTTATTCAAGCAAGAAGATTCACATTCGAAAGCGCTGCTAGAAGCATTAACAGGTAGAGAATTCACAGGCAATCTCGTGTTGATCGAAATACTTATAAAACTTATCCATCGACTTTTGATTAGCAACACTTGTATTCCCACACTGTAACTCAGTATCCCTCACACACCTACCAGAATAATTACTCAATCTCCGATCATCAGCAGACTTATAACTAAACCCATTCAAACAAGTACAGAAGGGTTGTATATTCTGATTGCAAGTCTCAAATGCCCCACAAAACCCATAAAACTCACATTGCTCCCTCGAGGTCGGCTGAGACCAAACCAACTTCCACTGCCCAGTGCTTTCCAACCAATTCAGTACCATGAATTTTCCCGAAAAATCCATAACAAGTCGCGTTATAGTCGAAGGAAATAACTCCCAAGAGATGAAATAACTCTCATTCTCATTATCAATATAGGTGAAATTGTAAATATAATTGGACACCTTCTCAGGGACCAAACTGAAAATCTGCCCATTCCAAGGGCCACTAGTCCAATACTGTTCAGACCCATTCCACAATATCACATACTGTTTTTTACTTGCATCTAAGATCAAAGAAAATAGACCATCAGATGGGTCTTCCGAATTTTTCCAAGAAGTTAGACTCTGGTGAGTATTTGTTCTCTTATTATATGCAATTTTACTCCCAGGCAACCAAGTATTACCAGGAAAATCAAAACTTTGCCAAATGGGTTGAGTTGAATTAAACCCATCTTTCAAAACAAAATTACCGTCATCACCAAGAACAGCCACCACAGAATTCGAGGCGGTGGAGTTCTGATTTGTGGACCAAATGGGGATCTGTGACTCGTTGAGAAGAACTAGGTTGCCATCTATGATTTTCAACACGGATGAGTACTTATCTGAGATGGGTTTATCCCTATTTGCTACCCAAGCTATGGTCAGAAGAGAAACTTTCTTGTACACCATGCATATGTAGTAATTGGAGGAGTTACCTGGTTTGTAGAAACCCAATTCGAAAGTTCCATTTGCTGAGACTAGGGTTTGATCACCGGAGAGAGACTGGTTAACAGAAATGGTGTCGGACGCAATGGAGAGGGGGAGGTTGAAAGTGAAGAACAGGAAGAGAATTGAAAAGATGAAAGGTGAGTTGGTTCTGACAACCATATCTAACCTGAATTTTGTGGAGAGAGAGAGAGAGAGAGAGAGAGAGAGATTCTGTTCAGATCACTAGAAGGAAGAATTGTCTTTGGGACTTTGGGTCATAAATTGCAATGCAGCTCATGTCATTGAGATCTCCCTGTCCCTGTTATCTCATACTTTAAGGCAGCCTCTTTTTTTCATTTTTCATCCTACATTTACAGATAGCGGTGGCTACCCCAGATTTCTCAAGATTTTAGCCCACTTGTTTCTTGAAAGATACCTGTGCTTTGGGTAAAAAGTGGTTTTTGGTTTTTTGGTTTTTTCGGTTTCGTCTTTATTCAATTTTTTTTTTACATTTGTTAGTTTCGCGTCAAGATTTTGTGGTTTCTGGATTCCTCTAGGCGAGACTGAATCTAACAAGTATAAATTTATGGTCAAAACTCAAATTTTTTTGAATAAAGCCAAAATACTTGGATTATTGGCGAATAATCCAAGTATTTTGGCTTTATTCAAAAAAATATTTGGTTCGACCATAAATTTATACTTGTTAGATTCGTCTCGGCGAGAGGAATCCAGAAACTACAAAATCTTGACGCGAAACTAACAAATGTAAAAAAAAATTGAATAAAGATGAAACCAAAAAACCAAAAACCACTTTTTACCCAAAGCACCCCGCGAATGAAGTATCGTTCCTCTTTGGTCGTTGGATAGTACAGCACTTGGTTTTTTTTTTCTTCATTGTCTTTATTGCTAGGATCAGTAAATAAGATTAGGTGAAGTTTTTTTTTTGTGTGTGTGTGTGTGTGTTCGCTCCTAAATTGAATCCTGAAAGAAATCTTCAATCTTTGAGGGATGTATCATGAATTGTTTTTCGGTGGAGCAGAAACACCCACGTCGCCTGCCAAATTGGATACGAACAATCCTTTTACTTCTCTTGAATCTCAATCCTCCCATTCAGCACATCTCCTTAACTTCGTTGGTGTCCTTGTGTGCGTTTTCCTCACGTGGGCCACCGATGTGTTGAAAAAGGATCTGTAATTTGTTTTTTGTTGGCCCAGATGGTCTCTCTGACTGATCAAAAAAGAAAGAAAGGATGGTCTCTCTGAGCCATTCGGTTTGGCTAGAAATGGCAATTGCAGAATAATTGGTACCACTTGGCCGATTTGCTACTTGGAAAGACTTGGTTGCTTTCCATAGCAGTAATAGATGGCTTTCACGAGGGTTTTTGACAGGGATTTGGGGGCCCACTAAGTGCATGGCACCGCGCCATGCACTCATTTGGTCCATCTGTCATAAAAATGCACGGTTTAGATCAAATTAAACTTTATGTGAGAGTCATTGTTTGAATATGATCCGAGCCGTACATTTTTACAACAGACGACCTAATGGGTGCATAGTACGGTGCCATGCACCTAGAGCAGGTGTCCTTTTGACAGCAATTAATGGCTGGAGAAAGTCTCCAATTGAGTGCCTTCGATCCTTCATTGAGTTCATTCACAATCATCACATCACCTCTCTGGACTCTGGTATGAACTACTCCATCTCTGCCCCCTGTCAATGTGGTACCAAGTCTTATTTCTCTCTTTCGTGCACCAGATATTGCAGGGACTTTTTGAAATTTGATCAGCGTTTGACTCTCTGCAAACTAATCCATCGTTCACGAACGGACGACAGGAGGAGAGCTTGGTTATTTGTGATTTTGTCTTGATGTGGATGATTGGGTTGGAGCGTAGTAGATCTTTCCAAATTCTTCATGCAGAATCTCTCTCTCTCTCTCCCCCCAAAATTCCACCTTCGAATCTGTAATATTTTTTTTTTGTTTTTTGGAACCTTTAGGCAGACCATATTGATTCAGTCGTTTTTTGTTGGCTTTCTCATGTGACTTGTTAATGTTTTGGTCTGTCAATTACCGTTAACACTAACTTGATAATTGTGAAGTTGAAAAACTTGTGTGAGATGAATTTTGGGTCATTGACTCATTGTCGAGACCAAGCAAAGGATTATTACCCTTCAAACTCTCTATTTCCATAATCCATACTCGTACTAAATTTCAAATTATACAGAAATTTCTACTAATTCGAGAGATTGGAATTTTTTCAGCTTAATGGCCTGGACACTCCCTATAAGTATATGTTTTCCCCCAAACACCCCCTGCACCCAAAAAATCTATGAAGACACCCCCTCTAAGTATACGTTTTCCCCCATCCCTACCTTCTGTTAGGCCTTGACCCCCCTACCGTTAAAATTTTGGCGAAAAATATGACTTGATCTACCCAATATACCCCCACCCCATGTTCCCTCCCCTTTTCCCCGTTGTCCCCCTTTTCCCCCCATTTACGTGAAATGTATATGAAATTAAATAAACCCTGTTAGAGCTTGTCCCACATTGGTTAATTATAACCTCCAAGTCTAGTATATGAGCTTGGGCAGCCTCTCCACTCATTGCCAATTGGTTTTGGGTTGGATGCTTTAACATGGTATCAGAGCTAGGCTTTCAGAGGCTTTTGGACAAGACTTTGTTAATTGGTTGCCCTGTTGTTTGTGCCTTAAGTGCACCTTGTTTCGTTGTGATCCCAATGTTGTGGATCTGTTATTTAACTCTCCACGTGCGGGTCAAGGGTCGCACGTGCGGGGGAGTGTTAGAGTTTGTCCCACATTGGTTAATTATAACCTCCGAGTCTAGTATATGAGCCTGGGCGGCCTCTCCACTCATTGCCAATTAGTTTTGAGTTGGATGCTTTAACATGGTATCAGAGCTAGGCCTTGGAGGATTTTGGACAAGACTCTCTTGGTTATTGCCCCGTTGTTTGTGCCATAAGTGCACCTTGTTTCGTTGTGATCCCAATGTTGTGGATCCATTGTTTAACTCTCCACGTGCGGATCAGGGGTCGCACGTGCGGGGGAGTGTTAGAGCTTGTCCCACATTGGTTAATTATAACCTCCAAGTCTAGTATATGAGCCTGGGCAGCCTCTCCACTCATTGCCAATTGGTTTTGAGTTGGATGCTTTAACAAACCCTAGCCCCCCAAAAAAGGTGAAACCCATATCTCTCTCTCTCTCTCTCCCTCTGTTGTCTCCCTCTCCTCACGTTATCTATCCTCTCTCCCTTTGTCGTTTGTCCCTCTCCTCCCTCCTACCTCTCCAGCTGCAACTATGTCGTCCTCTTCTACAGCTGCAACCAACCCAGAAGGGTATAAATTCCTTTGTGAATGCAACCTGAGGGCTCCACTACGAACGGCTCTCACTGAGGAAAATGTGGGTGGACGATTTCTTGACTATGGCAACTACAAGGTAATGTCTATTACTTCAATATATTTTAACTTGTATGTTGTTAATTGATTTGTGTTCATCACTCATTCCCCTCACTGACATTGGTAAACCATTAAAGTGGTACGAAATTAAAATTAGAAGTAGATTGTATGGATAAACAACTATAGAGGTTCTCTTCACTGGTTTAAAATTAGAATCGTTTTTTTGTTCTCTTTTAACTACAGAAGATAACCACCTCTTCTTTGGATTAGAAAATAGAAAATTTATTGTTTTGATAACCATAATCTGTTATGTGCATTATTATATTTTATTTTATTTTTTTGTATTTGTAGGGTGAAGGTGGAAAAAAATGCAATTTTTTTGACTGGTTTGATCCCGAAACGTGCAATAGAGGGAAGGAGTTTGGCAATTGGATGGTAAAGAAAAAACAAGATTTGTAGAAGATATAATTCAAAATTTGCATGAAGAATGTAAACAACAAAGGACGGAGATGGAACATGGTTTGCTAGTCAAGATGGAAGAGTGGAAGAAGAAGGAAGAATGGTATGTGATGAAGATAAACTTGATGAACCAAAGAATGAAGGACATCAAAGATCACTCCACACTCAAGAGAGAAGAGTGGAAGAACAAGGAGGCTTAGAATGCATTGGAGATGGAAGAGGTGGAAGCAACAAATGGGGGTTTGAAGTTGAAGTTGGAGGGGATGGAAGCAAGGAATGATGGTTTGGTGAAGAGGAACAAAGCAATGAAGGATGAGATTGAGTACGCTAATCTATAGGTAAAGTTGTTGATTGCAATGGTGGTGGCCTTAGTTGGCATAGGGATTGTGTGGTGAAGGAATTTGGAAAAACAAAATGAAGCCACTACCTTGAAATGTGTTGTGTTATTTAAGAGGTTGGGATGGTTATCTTATCTTTTGTATTAAGTCAGGTACCCTATTAATGTATGGGTTAATGTATTATGTGGACAAGATGTGCCACTTTTGATAGGAGAGACATTTTGACATGGAGATGGGATAGGAAATAATGGTGTTTTCTCAGTAAAATCGTGCTATGAGAAATGGGATGGAGATTTCAATTCAGAAAATGTCATTGGCCCTCTATCCAAGCAGATCTGAAGAAATTTATGCCCTTTCAAAGTCGAAGTCTTCGTGTGGCAGGCTATGCAAAGTAAATTAGCAACAAGGAGCGAGCTGATTAGAAGAAATATCTTAAATCCAGTGGCAGCAGGTGATGGTAGATGCCCTCTGTGCAACTATGTTTTGGAATATCCATCTCATCTACTATTACACTGTAATATTTCTTGGGAAGTATGGTCTCGAATCATTAAGTGGTGGGATATAGCTTGGGTTAGTCCATCCAATTTATATGATCTCATGTGCTGGTGGTTCTCAAACAATTTTAGAAGTGTTGAAAAAGGTTGTTGGGAGATCAGTTTCTATGCGGTGTTGTGGTCTATCTGGTTGGAAAGAAATCAAGTCGTCTTCAAAGCTAAACAGGTGGATGTTGAAGAGATGGTGGACTGCATCAAAACGAAAATTGCATTATGGACAAAAGCTTGCTTTGACATACGGGATTACACAGTGGAGGATATTAAAAGGTGCATTCAAGGGATCAAAAAACTCAAGCTGGTGAAATCAAACATTGATCATCTATGATTGTGCAAGAAAACTCAAGCTGGTAAATCAAACATTGATCATCTCTGTTTGTGCAAGAGCATGTGGAGTGGAAGGTGTCCAATATGAAGATGTTGGTGAAGTATTATATAGTAATGGCAGGGAATGGTTCACGTCCCCTGTCTGGTTTCACTTTGTTGTTGTTTTACTACTACATTACTCTAGTCTAGACAGTTGATGCTTGATTGATTCCTTATCAATCTCACTTGGTGTAATTCTCCTTTTAATTAATATTTTTTTTTTTGCCGATCAAAAAAAAAAAGATGTGCCACTTTTTGCACTAAGGATTACAAGGATGCCAATACCAAGTTGGTGGGTTATCTTATGTATTATGGGTGTAACCTAGAAATTGTTGTTTGTCAATTCTCTTATGTATTATGCCACTTTTTGGTCACGTTTATCAATTATTGTTTGAATTGTGAGTGACCCATGAAGGAGTGGCCTTGGTCCAGCGTGGGGTTCATGCCAATTTAGGTTCAACTATTTTGTCCAGTTTAATGGTCAACTGCTGGATCCAATTTAGGCTCTTGCCAGCCAAACATTTATGTGCAAGCAATTTTATAAGCCATTTTATAATCAGTTGCTTTAGCAGTGTGCAAAAGAAATTTGTCATTTTAATTTGGTCATTTGATGCTATAATTTTATAATCATATGTCCAAAACTGATGTGGACACTTTCTCAAGTGCTTAGTATAGCTCTAAAACGAGGTCAAGTGCTTAGTATAGAACATGCATTGCTTGAACACTTGGTAAGTGAAAACTGGTGCTGCTTGTCCATGGACAGAAAAGAAACCCACGAGAGGGTCTACTTGTTTTTTGGTAAGTGAAAACTGGAATGGAAATGAAAACATATACACTGTCCCAAACACCAACATAAGCCAAATTCCTGTGCAAGTCAATTCCATAGGCCCCAACAAAATGAGATGGGCACTGCCAAGACGGGAAAAATAAAAAATTTCGACAAGGTCTACTTGTTTTTTGGACAAGCCCGACGCGTTGCGTCTCCAACAAACAGCAGCAACCACTGAGCTTTTTCCAACCCACAGAGCTTTTCGATCCCACAAAGCTTTTCGATCCCACAGAGCTTTTCGATTAAGCTTTTCGATCCCACAGAGCTTTTCGATTAGGGTTTCCAGAGCTGAGAGAGAGAGAGAGAGAGAGAGAGAGAGAGAGAGAGAGAGAGAGAGAGAGATGAGGGTAAAAGCTTAGTTGATGTTGGTGCTAGATCGGAGAAGAAGGAGTTGAGTTAGGGTAGGTGATCGATCGGAGAAGGAGGAGGGGTTTCCATCGTCATCATAGAGAGAGAGAGAGAGTGAGAGAGGGAGGAGCCACCGAAATGGAAATTTTTCGTTAAGTGTAAGTATATGTACTGGAGGCTAAAATGGTCCTTTAACTCTTTTTCCCTTAACAGAGTTAGAGGTCCATACGTTTAGTTACTTAGAGGGGGTGTCTTCGTAGAATTTTTGGGTGCAAGGGGTGTTTGGGGGAAAACGTATACTTATAGGTGGTGTCTAGGTCATTAACCCAATTTTTTCACTTGCTGATCCAAAGTTTTCTTATGCAAATCATAGTTGTCTCGGCCCAAATCAAAATAAAAAGCACAGAATTGACTTGGCACAATTTTTAGGCTCTTTTTAGTGTTTTTCAAATTACTTAGTGATGGTTTTCCCATCCCCTCCAATTTGCCTCAATTTTCTTTGCAAGCAAAACGGTTCTCTAATAAAGTAAAAAAAAACGCTTGCAATTGAAATCTTTGAAGTTTGAGACCACAAATTTGATAGACATACAAAGACAAAGGAAAGAACGGCCAACGGGCATAGAAGGACCACCAACCAAGCATTTACTCAATAAACCAAAAAGTCTTCCGGCATCATATTAAAAGAAGAGGCAATAAAGGAAATAATAACAGACCTACAAACCGAAAAAAAACAAAGCAGTATGAGAATCTAGGCAAATCTGAAATTGGTCAAATGCTACTACAGCCTCAACCACATATAAAATTGCAGCTTTATGACTATGCAAAGAGTGTTATGGATTATATCGCGAACACCTGTTCAATCCTACAACGCAAACGCCCCTACGGATCTTGGGAACAATGAATCACAGAAAAAGCAAGCAAATAAGTGCGTAATGAAAAACCGGAAGGAAAGCAAGACACAAGATATACGTGGAAAACCTCAACGTGAGGAAAAACCACGGGAGCCACACCAGTCCACTATGAAATCGAATCAAAGAGTACAAGTCTTCTCACAATCTCTCTGAGATTGGTTTTCTCTCGCCTCTCTCTATTTTTCCCGCTCTGAAAATCTAATTCACAACACTACCAAACGCGCAGTCGGCCAAAACCCTAAAAGAGCATTATAACGCTCTCGGTAGCGCTACAGGGAAACACCTGTAGCGCTCCAGAACGCTCTGTTCAGAAATTAGGTCCTAGGTAGCGCTACACCAAAAGCATGGTAGCGCTACCGCGAGGTTATCTGCACTCCCAACAATCTCCCACTTGAAGATAACCTGAAGCATCCGCAAATAAACAACTGCAAACCCAAATGATCTCAATCAAAACGTGGACGTAGTCATCTGGCCCCTCTTGGTGTGACTCCAGGCCCATCATCTCTTCAAGCATGAAGGCCAACTGAAGTTGAACACAACTTCAGCTTCTGAACAGTAACAGACTTGGTCAACATATCTGCCGGATTTCGATCCCCCAAAATCTTCTCTAGCAACAAATCCCCATCCTCCAAAAGCGAACGGATAAAATGGTACCTTAAATCAATATGCTTCGTCCTGGCATGGAACACTGGATTTTTGGCAAGGTGTATAGCACTCTGGCTGTCACTGAAAAGAACGCAGTTCTCTTGCTTCAAACCCAACTCCTCCAAGAAGCCCTTCAACCAAATCATCTCCTTTGCAGCCTCAGCCACGGCCACATACTCAGCTTCTGTCGTGGATAGTGTCACTAATTTCTGCAGACGTGAGACCCAGCTCACCGCTATTGAACCCATAGTATAGATATATCCTGTGGTGCTTCGCCGTGTATCCTGATCACCGACAAAGTCTGCATCCACAAATCCCTGCACTGTCAATTTCCCTTTCCCAAAACAAAGTGGCAAATCAGTGGTACCTCTCAAATATCGCATGATCCACTTTACTGCTTCCCAATGCTGTTTCCCTGGATTGCTAGCAAACCTGCTCACAACTCCCACTGCATGGGCAATGTCTGGCCTCGTGTTCACCATCGCATACATCAAGCTACCCACGACCGAGGTATACGGAACCTTGGCCATGTACTCTCTCTCTGCATCTGTCTTGGGTGATTGCCCCTGAGAAAGTTTGAAATGACTTCCCAAGGGTGTGCCAACTGCCTTAGCACTCTGCATATTGAACCTCTCCAGAACACGTTCAATATACTCAGCCTGACTCAACCGCAAGGTCCCCTGAGCCTTATCTCTACTGATCCTCATCCCAAGTATCTGCTTAGCTGCACCCAGATCTTTCATAGCAAACTCCGTTGCCAACTGTTGCTTCAATCTGTTGATCTCCCTAACCCAGGAACCTGCTACAAGCATATCATCTACATAAAGCAACAAAATGATGTAGCTAGACTCAAACCTCTTGAAGTAACAACAGTGATCCCCATTGCACCTTGTGTAGCCACTGCGCTGCATGAAACTATCAAACTCTCTGTACCACTGTCTGGGAGCCTGTTTCAAACCATACAAACTCTTCTTGAGCCTGCACACCATCTCTTCCTTGTCTTTCACAATGAAGCCAACAGGCTGCTTCATGTAGATTTCTTCATCCAAGTCCCCGTGAAGAAAAGTAGTTTTAACATCTAACTGCTCAAGGTAGAGATTTTCAGTAGCAACCAAACTCAACACCACTCTGATAGTGGCCATCTTCACAACCGGCGAAAATATCTCTGTATAATCGATCCCCTCCTTCTGTTGGAAGCCTTTTACAACCAATCTTGCCTTGTACCTTTTCTTGCCATCACTCTCCTGCTTAAGTCGAAAAACCCATTTGTTTTGCAAAGCTTTCTTTCCTGCGGGAAGCTGAGTTAACTGCCAAGTCTCGTTGGAACGAAGAGAATCCATCTCTTCCTGCATTACAGTCTTCCACTTAGCTGACTTGGAAACCTGCATAGCCTCATCATAGCACTCTGGTTCTCCACTGTCCGTCAAAAGCAAGTAATCTAGCGAAGAAATGTATTTCGGATTCGGCTTGGGTACTCTGGCTGACCTCCTCAACTCTCTGACCGCTGAACTAGTCCCTGTCTCTGGAGCTACCTCATCTGAAACTGCCCCTTCTGAAACTGTCTCATCTAAAGCTCTCTCCTCTGCCTTACCAGACCTCTGTTCAACCCCACTGTCATCTGGAAGATCCTCCAACTCAAAGTACTCGGACGTATCTCTATCTGAAATGGTACTCTCACTGCTCTGTTTGTTGTCCCTGTCTTTGTACATCACCTTTTCATCAAACACAACATCTCTGCTTCTGATTATCTTCCAGTTCTTATCATCCCAAAAACGATAACCAAACTCATCTCCGCCGTACCCAATAAAGGTGCACTTCTGTGACTTAGCATCAAGTTTATCCCTGTTCTTGTCGCTAATATACACATAGGAAACACAACCGAAAACACGTAAGTGTAAGAGATTTACCTCTTTACCACTCCAAACCTCCTCTGGTATGCCAAAATTCAACGGAACTGATGGCCCAAGATTGATTAAATATGCTGCTGTGCTGACTGCATCTGCCCAAAACATCTTGGGCAACCCTGCGTGTATCCGCATGCTCCTAGCACGCTCAGTCAAAGTCCTGTTCATCCTCTCTACAATGCCATTATGCTGCGGAGTCCCTGCAGGTGTCCTCTCTAAACGAATCCCGAATAGAGCGCAGGCTTTCTTGAACTCCCCCAACTCATACTCTCCGCCGTTGTCGGACCTCAACCTTTTCACCTTCAAATCTGTTTCATTCTCAACCATGGCCTTCCACTTCTTGAAGACTTCAAAGACCTCTGACTTGTGCTTCATGAAGTATACCCATACCTTCCTCGAGTGATCGTCGACAAAGGTAACATAGTAGTAAGAACCGCCAATAGAAGACACTGTAGCTGGACCCCACATATCTGTATGGACAAGCTCTAGCTTCTGAGCCCTGGGATGTCTGCCGCCTTTCTGAAAGCTAACCCGTTTCTGTTTCCCGAAGATGCAATCCTCACACATGTCAATATCCACTGACTCTAAACCCGGTAGCTTCCCATTCGACTGCATGACCTTCATTCCCCTCATATGCCCCAGTCTATAGTGCCACAGATTTGAACTCTCCTTGCTGTCTACAACTGCAAGTGTGTCGCTACCATGTGAAGTCAAGTAAAGTGTACCAACTTTCTTGCCTTTAGCCGTCACCATGGTACCGTTGGAGACTTTCCACGTGTCCCCTGTGAATGTTGATGTATAACCTGCTGCTGCGAGCTGTCCAACCGAAACAA
Organism: Vaccinium darrowii; assembly: GCA_020921065.1. Lineage (NCBI taxonomy): Eukaryota > Viridiplantae > Streptophyta > Magnoliopsida > Ericales > Ericaceae > Vaccinium > Vaccinium darrowii. The sequence goes on from CM037162.1 coordinate 15,661,180, forward strand.
GATTCCTCTTCAGCTTTGGAACATGCCTGACATCTTTCAGACACCATCTGTACCCCTGCGTCGCAATCTGAACATCCCCTCTTCCCACTATACTGCAAGGCTCGTCATCCCCCAAGTATACTTTCCCAAAGTCCCCTGCTACATAGTTCTGCAGAACCTCCCTGTTAGCAGTGGCGTGAAATGAGGCACCCGAATCAATCACCCACGATTCGGCGTCGCTGTTCATTGCAAGAATAAGTGCATCATGCACAATGTGAGCCTCCTGCTCACCGTTATTCTTCTTCGGTGCTTTGCAAGTTTGTGACATGTGGCCTGTCTGACCACAATTCTAACATTCACCTTTAATAGGCCGAACCTGAGATTTGGCCTTATTTCCCTTACCCTTGGATTTCGACCTGTTCCTGTTCTGATTCTGACCACCCCTAGTCTGGCCTCTGCCCCTCTGCTCAACACTTAGAGCTGAACCTGAACTACCTGAACCATCGATCGAACCCCTTCTGACCTCCTCAGTCAGAATCAAACTGACAACCTCACTCAGTTTCAACTTTTCTTTCCCTGCCGAATTACTGACTGCAGTAACGGTACCCTGCCAGCTCTCTGGCAACTGAGACAGAACTAACAAGGCTTGAACCTCATCATCAAACTCGATATCGGCAGACGTAAGTTGATCAACTATCATATTGAACTCACTGAGATGTGACATAAAGGAAACCCCTTCTACCATAGATAGGTTGAAAAGTTTTTTCATAAGATGTACCTTATTCGCAGCAGACGGTTGCTCGTACATCTTCTTCAGCGCTTCCATAAGCTCCTCCGTCGTTTTCTCCTTCAGAATGTTGTGTGTGACTGACTTGGAAAGGGACAGGCGAATAACCCCTAATGCCTTCCTATCTAGAATGTCCCAATCCTCGTTGCACTCTTCTGTCTTCTTCCCCTTTTCTTTACCCAGCAGCGGCCGGTAAAGATCCTTTTGATACAGATAGTCCTCTATCTGCATTTTCCAGTACGCGAAGTCTGACCCATCAAACTTGGCGATCCTCTGTTTGCCTTCTTCAGAACCCATAGCTCCCACTGAAACCCTAGCCTGCCCGAACGAGATTAAACCCTAACCTGTCGAACGAAACCTACCGCAACCGCGGCTCTGATACCAGTTGTTATGGATTATATCGCGAACACCTGTTCAATCCTACAACGTAAACGCCCCTACGGATCTTGGGAACAATGAATCACAGAAAAAGCAAGCAAATAAGTGCGTAATGAAAAACCTGAAGGAAAGCAAGACACAAGATATACGTGGAAAACCTCAACGTGAGGAAAAACCACGGGAGCCACACCAGTCCACTATGAAATCGAATCAAAGAGTACAAGTCTTCTCACAATCTCTCTGAGATTGGTTTTCTCTCGCCTCTCTCTATTTTTCCCGTTCTGAAAATCTAATTCACAACACTACCAAACGCGCAGTCGGCCAAAACCCTAAAAGAGCATTATAACGCTCTCGGTAGCGCTACAGGGAAACACCTGTAGCGCTCCAAAACGCTCTGTTCAAAAATTAGGTCCTAGGTAGCGCTACACCAAAAGCATGGTAGCGCTACCGTGAGGTTATCTGCACTCCCAACAAAGAGAAAAATGCAAAACCAAGTAAAAATGGAATGGTACGAATCGCCAAAGAAACAACGAAGCCCAGTGACGAGATAAATAAGAGACCCAACAATGGGAGGTGAAAAAGGTATTAAAACTAAATATCAGGGTTTCGAAAGTTATGCATGTGTTTTTTTGCAACATGAAAATAAACAAGTGACATATTGTTGATAATTCCAAGTTCATAAATACTCTCTAAATAAATAAAATGTACTATGATGTAAACAATTTCAACCAATGAATAGCTGCTATTAGTCATATGAATCAATATATCAATGTCTGTGTTTACATTATTATCAAGTTTCTCTCTTAACAAAAAAAGGGTTCTGTAAATATTGTTTACTTTAAGGAAATCCAAATAAACCCAACCTTTCTAGCTCCGAACTAGAAAGCTCATCAACTCACATCATGTTCGGAATAACCAACTAAAGAAAAAGTGTGACATTTTTTTGGATGTATCAAAATCACGCAAAGATACCGATTCCAGTATACCGGAGTCCAAAGAAATTCATCAGCTCGGTGGCTGTGAACTATGTCTAGAAGATGAATCAGTGAACGCTTGAAGTAACCGAGGGACCCGTGGGGGTTTCACTTCTAAAGCCCCTTCAAGAATCTGAACCACCTGACCCATTGTTGACCTATGGTTCTCATGATCTTGGATGCACCAACAAGCCACTCTAGCTATCCTCCTCGTCAGCATTGTTTTCCAACCTTTGGTCTAATAGGTTAAACACGTCACCCCCTTCTACGACTACACTGGCAGCCCAAGTCGGGAAATACATAAATTCCTTATCTTTGAGATTGCTCTGAATTCCTCCTTTCGGATACGAGTTCAAAAAGCATCATTTCGTAACTATAAACAAAGCTTTGGTTGTTATGGCAACTCCTGATATCCATTCTGGTGCAAGATAGCCTATTGTCCCTCTCCTGGTTGTCAGTGCCCTGCTGAATTCTAGGCCAATGAGCTTCGCTAAGCCGAAATCTGAGACTTTTGGACAGAACTCGACGTCTAATAGAATGTTCTCTGGCTTAATGTCGCAGTGAATAATACAGTCCCTGCATTTCTCGTGGAGATAAGTCAACCTTTAGCCGTTCCCAGTGCGATCTCATACCTCATTTTCCAATCCAAGACTTGTCCCTCTTTTTCGTGGAAAAGATGGGAATCCAAGGACCCGTTTGGTATGTAATCATACATCAACAACTTCTGGTTACCTTCCGAGCAAAACCCCCAAAGCCGAACAAGGTTGACGTGTTGAATGGTTCCAATTGTGTTAACCTCAGTTCGGAACTGCTTCTCTCCCTTGTTTATGCTTTCCAGCTTCTTCACCGCAATTACAGTCGAATCGGGTAATGTCCCTTTGAACACATAACCAAAACCTCCGCCCCCCAATTTCTTTGAGAAATTTTTCGTTGCGATCTGCAGATCTTTGTATCCAAATGCAACTAAAAAGCCCTCCACTGCTTTTATTTTTCCAACGCAACTCCTTTGCCGCTTCCAGATTAGAATTAAAACTAGGCCCAAAAGTGCTACAGCAACTGAACCCGCAACCAAACTAATGATGATTTCCTTTTTGTTTCTACCCTTGGGAAACTTGGAAGCAGCAAGTCTGACATAAAGAGTTCTTCCACTACTATCATTCGATGAGAGTTGCTGCAGATTCAGGAGTTCCCCAAGCCAAATTGAACACCCGTTACTATCATAAGAATAAACAGTGCAAGAGCAGTTATTCAAGCAGGAAGATTCACATTCGGAAGCGCTGCTAGAAGCATTAACAGATAGAGAATTCACAGGCAATCTCATGTTGGAATACTCGTAAAACTTATGTGTCGACTTTTGATTAGCAACACTTGTATTGCCACACTTGTAAGGACCCGTATTTTTGCATAATTTCTCCGGAATAATGTTGGGTAAATATATAGAATTGAATTTTGATTAAGAGAGGTCAATGTGATAGTGGTAGTATGCATTTGGGTGTGTTTAATATACATTTGGAAGTTTAGGGGTGAAGGTGTAATTAGTTGGGGAGTATAAATGTTGTATATGGCTGATTTTTTGTAAAAATATACACCTCTCTTTCTCCCAAAAATCAGCCCCCTCTCTCTCTCTCATCTCCTTCTCCATTTTCTTGCTAAAACCCACCAAAATACACCTCTTCTTCAAGTCTCCTTCAAGATCCATGCATAAAATCACCTCCATTGCGCGTATTAGAGCTTGAAAAGCGTTTGTTTCGCCTCAAGAAGCTTGGTTTTGGGTTGAGCTCGTTTTTGGAAGCTAGGGTTTCGGATTTTGTAGATTTCAAGCTTCAATCTTGAGGTAGGGGAACAAATTCTACTCCCTCTAGTTGTATCTTTGTGACATGTTGTATATATCCTGCCCTTGTTCATTAAATTGCTCAAAAACCATGATTTCTCTCCTAAGTGGGTTTTGTCCAATTTGGATTCTTGATCTATGGATTTGATTGTTGTTTGCTGCAATTGGTTGTTGTTTTACCCTCACCTCTTATCCATTAGTTGCTTAACACTTCCAATTTTTGGCTTAAAACATCATATATGCACTTGGGGTTGAAGTTTCATGTTTTGGGAAAAATTCGCAGAAAATCTGGGTTTCCCCAACCAGTCATGCAAAAACCTCCAACCGGTTGGGTGCTTCTAAAACTTTCACACGAATTTGTCTCTGCCCAACCAGTTGGGCAAAAACCACCAACCGGTTGGAATTTTCTAAAAAATTGTGCTTGTCTCTGTTTTGGTCCAACCAGTTGGGCAAAAACCTCCAACTGGTTGGGAAGCGCTAAAATATTATAGTTTCATCTTTATCCTTCCTTTGAATATTGGACACATCGTACATCCCTCCAACTTTATTTTGGCATCATTTGGGTGTGTTTGGAACTTAAGGAAAGTGATGAAAAAGAAAGAAAAGTTAAAAATTTTCCTTCTCTCGTTTGGTTTGGCGAGAAAGAAGAGAGAAAATAAAAAATCTAAGTATTGTAAATAATAAAATTTTTCTTTCACTTTCCTCTTATTTTGTTTTCTCTCACTTTTCCCTTTTTTCCACAACTTCCAAACACACCAATTTACAGATAGCGGTGGCTACGCCAAATTTCCCCGAATTTTGGCCCACTGGTTTCTTGAAAGTTGAAAGATACTGTTTGAAGTATCATTCCTCTGACTTCTTCGGTCGTTGGATAGTACAGCAGTTGGGCTTTCTTCTTCATTGTCTTTATTGCTAGGATCAGTACATAAGATTAGGTGAAGTTTTTTTTTTTTTTTCCTCCTGAATTGAATCCGGAAAGAGATCTTCAATCTTTGAGGCATGTATCATGAATTGTTATTCGGTGGAGCAAAAGCACCCACGACGCCTACCAAATTTGATACGAACAATCCTTTCACTTCTCTAGGATCTCAATCTTACCTATATAATAACGAAATCCTCCCATTCTTGGTTCGTCGTATCTTTCCCTTGCCCTTAGCACATCTCCTTAACTTCGTTGGTGTCTTGTGTGAGTTTTCCTCACGTGGGCCACCGATGTGTTGAAGAAAAGGCAACTGCAGAATAATAGGTACCACTTGGACCACGGGGGTATTTCACTAAGGTGGTTTTTTGAAAAAACTAGCTTTTTACGGTTTTTTATGTGATGTATTGTGAAAGAATGACCTGTCTCGGTTTTTGGAAAAAACAGTTTTTTGTTAGGGGAACACCCCCACTGCTTGGAAACTGGAAAGTCGTGGTTGCTTTCCATAGCAATTATAGATGGCTTTCGTTAGGGTTTTTGATCGCAATTAATGGCGGGAGGAAGTCTCCAATTGAAGGGAGAGGGCATATCCTATAGTGTGGCATCCGAGTCCTTAATTGTGCAATCAACGGCTTAAATTTCATCTTGTCCCTTGCATGATTTGAGCCATTATTTCTGAGATGAAATTAGAGCCATTCATTGTTGAGATCAACGATTCATTTGCCGCACTACAGGATTGTAGTGCAGCACTGCACTACAGAATTCCCGGATCCCCAATTGAGAGCCAATCCTTCATTGAGTTCATTCACAATCATTAGATCACCTCTCAGGTACGAACTACTCGATCTCTTCCCCCTGTCGATTTGGACCAAGTCTGATTTCTCTCTTTCGTGCACCAGATATTGCAGGGACTTCCTGAAATTTGATCAGTGTTGACCCTCTGCGAATTAATCCATCGTTGACGAACGGCCGTCAATCCTTTACAAACTGATCCTGATATTTTCAAGTACGCAATGTTGGAAAAATTACTGGCACCCTCACTATGTATCTGGAACTTCGCTTCGAATTTGGAAAATTATACTGCTTCAAGTCACGTTATTGAGTCACTTTTCTAAAGACAATATTTGCCCCCACTAAATGTGTGCAACGGGTTTAGCAAATTTGCCTCCAAGATACAGTGAAACTTGATCGACGGATCTTCTACCTGCGTTTACACTTCCAAAAGTAGAACAAAATACTCGATAGTATGAACAAATGAACCAAAACACTAGTGATTAAATCTGTAGAATCTTATCACTAGTAAATTAATGAACCAAAAGCTTTTTGACGGAGAGAACGTGCAAAATTTTGGAGTATGAAAATGATTTTTCCTTGATGCCACAAATAGGCAGGGCACTAGCCTATTTATAGTCGTGCACACACCTTTCCAAAGGGGTGTCACATTTTCTCAAGGGGTGCCACCTTTTCCCAAGAGATGTAACCCTTTTGAAAGGTTGCAACTTTCCGAATAGGGGTGTTGATTGCACACACCACTTCAACTGTTTAGACATGCACCTGTTACGATCCAAATCCCTAACCGCCGTAACCGTTACATCTCCAAAGTGGGGCAAAATTCCCAAAAATGAGCTTTCTGAGCGCGATTTTAATCCGAACTGTCTGCCATTCCAATTAGGCTACCGATTTCAAAAAACCTAAACTCTATTTTTGAAAATATCCAACACAAAAGCGTGATTTTAATCCGAACTGTATGCCATTCCAATTAGGCTACCGATTTCATCATTTTATGTTACCTTATTTGATTCAGGTCCATCTTCTTTGTCGGTGCTTGTATTTTTTTTTAATTTTTTTTTATACTTTCTTACCTACAATTGTTGTTATTATCACCCTTTTTTTTTTTGGACTAAGAATTATCACATTTTTTAAATCACCAAAACTATCATTTTCCCCTTCTTTAGATGTACCTCTATTGAATATCTCAGAGTGTTTGGATAAATTCCCATATAGGCGAATTTGGAAGTTTATGCCCTGTATTGATTAGCTGCTGGATCTTTGGCTAACATAGCTCGATTGTGATTTGAGCGTGGTTATTAAAAGCCTACGATATAAGATAAGGCACGTATCATACGATTTGTATCGTTTCCTTTGAATGTATACATATCCCACCCCGTATCTTTTTTAATAGAAAATCCTATCTTTTTTTAATAGAAAATCCTATGCCATGCCGAGTTATCCTACGACACATGCTCGTATTCCAATTCCGATTCAGTATGTAGCCTAGGATTATCACTGTCTCCATTCAAGTACTATTTGACGTCCTAAATAAATGTTTTTTCATCCCCCGTTCTGACTGATGCTGAACAAACATAAAGTTGGAAAATCAGAATTAGGAGTATATTTGTGTTAACTTGTGCTGTTCCTTCTGATTTTAGATTTTTGAAGGTGAAAGGAGTCTCTCACAGAGGAAAACAGAGACCTTGGCAAATTTGATCTGACCGCCCAATGTTAGCTTGTGCACCCGTTTTAGAATTTCAGTTAAAAATGGAATTATCAAAATTTAGTGACACTCAGTAGTTGATAAATTGAGTGCTTATACACAGCACAAATGGCGACGATGAGGAGGAACTATTTTCAACATGTATTACTCTTGTAACTCTGTATTGGATTTTTTTTCTCAGTTGACTTCCTGTCAATCAGATTATTTCCCTTGGGCTGGAGGCATGTGATCGTCGTGAGGTTGGTTGCTAACCTAGTTGGGATGTTTCCTCACGTCTTGATGCCGTCTTTCTTTCACCCCATTAATCTTTGTAATCCATTCCAAAGATTAATAATATTATCTTTTGCCTTTCAAAAAAAAAGAGGAGCAAGTAATTAAATAAAACAAGTTTTCCAATCATTTCCAACAATCTACCAAGTAATCTAAAGCCTACTATTAAAAGATCTTAGTTGAAAAAGAACATTGAAAAGCCGATTACCCACTGCTTATATTTTGATTCTGGGTTCTTGGAGGAACTTGTTGAGGGAAAAGAAAGAGAAAGGGAAACACATGGTTTAAAGAGTTTTTGCTTTTCATCAGCAACAAATACAGGTAAAGTGTATGTGCTGATGTGTTGACGTGATTTAAAGATTTAGATTTTCTTTGGTTTAATGAACAAGTCAGGTTCTGTTTCATCAGAACCTGCAAGTGTTTTTCAACGATCAAACTGCTTAGCAAATTGCATTTTTTTTTCTTTCAGGTGAGCCCACGGAAGTCACATGTGGCGGTAATGCTTTGAAATTCTACGCTTCTGTACATCTAAACAATTAGGAGGACAGGGCTTGTCGAGAAGGGTGAAGAGGAATTAGTTCTTAACTTCTTATTGATCTGGTAATCTTTTTTGCATGCAGTATGAGAATCTGATTGTGTGGGTGACGTCACCCTCGGGCGCACTACTCCACTCGTGCGCAGAGAACCTCTTATTCTTTTACAGCCACCGAACCGCTGGATCTCCCTTTATTCCCGTTTGGGCAAGGTCGTGACCTGTTCGCTCGCGCTTGTACTGCAGCCAAGCCTCAAAGGGCCCCTCGGGTCCTGCCTTTAGACCAGAGCAAGTATAATTACTTGGGCTAGAATAGACTAATTCTTCGCGTTTTCGCCCATTTATATGGGCCGCACTAGCCACGTGGCTCATGGGCTTTTCTCCATGTATGGATGGCCATGGTCAGATAAATATTTCTTCCATATTAAATAATCAATGTTTGGCAGAGAGGAATAGTAACTAAACTGAGCTGGCGTTAAAATATTGTAGCATCATTTGTTTTGGTTACTCACAAATCAATCCTATATATAAGTAATTTATTCCAACTTCACTTTCGTTCACTTTTCTGTGTTGAGTTATGAATTCTTCTATTTCTCTTTTTCATTTGATGTTGCAAAAGATTTTATGCCTCTCATTTGTCGCTATCATTTTGTATATACAGTTTCGTATCTTCTTAACTAGGGTGACTGCAAAATAAAGTATGTCTTATAGAATATTGAACAGAAAAGGACTTGTTCCTGATACAATACAGAGTCCAGATAACAGAAGAAACAACCGACACACTTTCTAGATAATGGCAAGATAAAGGACAGATTATCGCTCACTTTCTAACTTTGGGAATAAGAAGTAAAGGTTGTTCCATCTCCAATGTTACTCCAAACTTCTCGCTCATGTCTAACTCATTAGGATCAATCTCATCCGGAAGAGACCAATCAAAGAAATGGATCAATGAAGCAAGAACCAACGGAACATGCTTTGTAGCCATTGGAAGGCCGGGACATATCCTCCTACCTGCACCAAAAGGTAAGAATTCGTAGTCATTCCCTTTATAATCCAAAGTAGAGTTCAGGAACCTCTCTGGTTTGAACTGTAATGGATCTTCCCAAATCATGGGGTCTTTTCCAATGGCCCAAACGTTGACAATAACTTGAGCATCTTTAGGAATGGTGTAGTTCATCACTTTGCACGAGGCAAATGCACGATGGGGAAGTAGAAACGGTGCAGGAGGATGCAGCCTCAGAGTTTCTTTGACACAGGCTTGAAGGTATGGTAGCTGAGGCAGATGGGAATTTTTTGGGAAACTTTGGTTAATTTCTGTCACGAGTTCCTGGCGGACTTTGGTCATGGCTTTTGCATTTTTTACCAGTTCTGCCATTGCCCACTCCACTGTTGAGGTATTAGTGTCCGTACCAGTAGTAAACAACTCCTGTCAATTTAAGATTTTAAGTCAAATTGTTCTGGATCCATTAATGAAAAAATCCAAATGTTTATCTTGACCCCAGATCTACTAACCTAGTTAGCAAAGGTTAAAATTGAAAGGTTAAGAGTCTATAATTCTCTCCCTAACCTTGAAGTTTGACTCCCCGAATTCTAAGGTAGTCTGGTTGGCCAAAATCCTTAATTGGTCAGAGTTTGAGTCTCGTCATGTGCAAGACTTTCCCTTCCCCCTATGCCTTTCAGTTCCATCATTAGCCTCTCTTACAATAGCCTAGGTACTCAACAACAATGTGGTTAACATTTTTTTGGCAATTCTCTCATTTTTCTCATTTAAGTCAACACAGCAAGGTTGGCTTAGCAGTTCTTCTGCTTATGTAATATTCCACTTTCTACAAACACAATATTATAATTTGCTAACAAATTCTTAATACGGAGTTCATTTGTTCAACTCTCAATGCCTAAGTGACCTTGCCTTGAAGGGTTTCGTTGTTACTCGAAAATTGGGGGGAGAAAGGACGAAAGAAATAAGGGAAAGTGGTAGAGACTTGCCAAAACAAAGTACAAAAGAATCTATTTAAATTTAGGCTCTGTTTGTTTGGGGCGAAAAACATTTTCTAGGGAAAATATTTTCCGTTGTTTGGTAAACCAAAAACAAGAAGTCAATGAAAACTGTTTTCATAGAATCATAGTCAACTGGTAAACCAAACCTGTAACATTTCTTATAGTTTGGTATAGTTTCCATTCTTCCTCAGGACAGGTTTATAGATCTCAGTCAGTAGCTTTGGAGTCACCCTTTTGTTGTTTATTCCTTGATTATTTATGTATGCTGAAATTCTTTGTTAATTTGTCACTTTTAAATATGTTGTATTCTTTGTTTGTAAGGATTATCACTATCATTTTGAACTATGTACCTCAAATTTGGATTACAATATATGAAATGTCCCATCTGTGTTGAGTTACGAATTCTTCAGTTTTCTTTTGATGTTGCAGAGATGTTATGCTTATCTCATTTGTTGATATCATTTGGTATGTACAGTTTCATATTTTTGTGACTGGAAGATAAAGCATAGGACTTGTTTCTTATACAATTCAAATAGTCCAGATAACAGAAGAAACAACTGACTAAACTTTGTAGATAATGGCAAGAGAAAGGACAGATTATCGCTCACTTTATAACTTGGAAAATGCTAATGTGTGCCAAATAGGCACACGTAAGAGTGTATTGAAATGTGTGAAAGTGTATAGGAATATGTGAAAATGTATTGAAAAGTGTAAAAGGTGTATTGGAGTATGAGTTTTGTTTGTTTGTTTGTAGGCTTATGGTGTGCCAATTGGGCACACGTTAGCAAGACCCAATTTGGGAATGAGTAGAGATTGTTCTATCTCCAATGTTACTCTAAACGTCTCGCTCATGTCTAACTCATTAGGATCTATCTCATCCGGAAGAGACCAATCAAATAAATGGATCAATGAAGCAAGAACCAACGGAATATGCTTTGCAGCCATTGGAAGGCCAAGACATATCCTCCTACCTGCACCAAAAAGTAAGAATTCGTAGTCAATTATAATCCAAAGTAGAGTTCAGGAATCTCTCGGGTTTAAATTGTAATGGGTCTTCCTGAATGTTTACAATAACTTGAGCATCTCTTAAGAATTGTGTAGTTCATCACCTCGCACGAGGCAAGTGCACGATGGGAAGTAGAAACGATGCAGGAGGGTACAGCCTCAGAGTTTCTTTGACGCATGCTTGAAGGTATGGTAGCTGAGGCAGATGGGATTCTTTTGGGAAACTTAGGTTGATTTCTGTCACGTGTTCTTGGCGGACTTTGGTCATGGATTTTGGATTTTTTTGTCAATTTTGTCATTGCCCACTCCACTGTTGATGTACTAGCGTCTAAACGAGAAGAGAACAGCTCCTATCAATTCAAATTTTAAGTCAAATTGTAATGGGTCAAGTAATGGAAAAATGCAAATGTTTATCTGTACCCCAGATCTACTAGTTAGCAAAGGTTAAAATGGAAAGGCTAAGAATCTATAATTCTCTCCCTATCTACGTTGAAGTTTGACACCACGAATTCTAAAGGTAGTCCGGTTGGCCAGAATCCTTAGTTCGTCGAGGGTTTGAGTCTTGTCATTTGCAAAACTTTCCCTTCCCCACTATGCCTTTTAGATTCATTACATTAGCCTCAGTACTCAACAACAATAAGGTTAGCATTTTTTTGGCAATTCTCTCATTAAAGTTAGCACAGTGAGGTTGGCTTAGCAGTTCTTTTGCATATGTAATACTAGTTATCGCCACTGTGCGTGCACAGAGTGTCATGCTCATTAGTACTTTGCGCTCTTATCCTAAGTTATTAATATTTATAATTAGTTTGTGTTATTTTTCCCAAACTAAGCTTTGTAACATAGTTTGTTTTTCTGCGATTCAAGGTTAGTCCAGGAAGTTTTTGGGCTAGGCAATGTTTGGGCTTGTTCAGCAGTGGCCTGTAACACACAAATTCGAATCCTGTAAAAAAGAACACAGAATAGGTGCACAAAATAAAATTTTATCGATTTGATTTGAATTGAATGCGGATACAATCTCTATTAAATTCTTTACAATAAAGAATAATTCCTCTGATTCGATCTCCAAAGTTGATGGTGCAACCTAATGGCTATAGAAGCTTGGCGTAGGATTGAACCGGTTGGTAGTTTTTTCAGATCCTCAAGTTGAGAAACTTGAAGAACAAAGCTTGATCAAGGACTTGAACAGCTTTATCTCGAACAAATGGTGAATTTGAGGATGATCTTCGTTGGCTGACGTGTAGACCGTTGTTGTTATGGATGAATCGGCACGTAGCTTGGGGACTTGTTGATCCTCCACACGAACTTGAGGAATTTGAGAAGAACTTGCCGAGAAGCCTTGAGAACTACTTGAGAGTGCTCTGAAATTTCCCTGGCTGCAGATCTCTTTCTTCTTAGTGAGAGCCTCTATTTATAGGCTCAGGGGGAGGGGTCTCTAATTTGGAAAGTTTCTTTTAATTGATTGTCTTTCCAAAGAAGAGTAAATTAGTCTCCCATTTCGGAAATAAATCAGGTCAAATATATATATATATATAGGAAGCGGATCAGGTCAGGGCGCCTGCATTTTTAAAAAAATCCGAACTTCTAATTTAAGCCGTTGGATGAGATCCAACGGCTGTGAAAAGAAATCAGATCTCGCGGGTCAAAATTACCCACGCGGGTCAGGATCCGGGTTAAAATTACACACGCGGGTCAAAAGACCCCCAAACCTCCTTCCTTCGTTATTCACGTTTCATTTCGGGGGGAGAGAGAGAGAGAGAGAAGACGAAGAGCTGAAGAAGAGAAGACGAACAGCTAGTCGATTTTGTTACTATTCACGAGATCGAAGACCGAATCGAAGGAAGCCATTCACGAGATCGATCGAACGCGGTTGAGGAGTTATGGTTTTTGTACTCCTTGCTCACAGTCGGGTAGCTGGAAGACGAAGAAAGCCCTAGACAAAGACGATTGCTTATATCTCTCGGTGCCCCCCTCACGAGATCGAAGCCCTAGCCAATTGCTTCTGCAATTCCTTGTGGGATCTGGGTTTGGGTTCTATATTGGCAGTGTTTGTTTCTGGGGTTATAAAAGTTGGAATTTTTTTGAAATACGAATGAGTGCTCGTTCAATGGTTGTAGTTTCTTACCTGGGGAATTAAGGAATTAGACATGAACTTGTACTTTGGTAGATAAACTCCGTTTGGGAGAAGAATTTGATGTGCTTATGGTTGTTTAACTTGAGTTGTTGATGTGTACTTTGGTAAAATACACATGAACTTGAACTTGACTTGTTTAGAACCAAACATGAACTGGGAACTAATTATGATTCATCTTGCTCTTTTGTGTTTTTTTCTTCGGAGATTCATCTTGCTCGATTTCGAGCTGTGGTGCTCTTCGTCTTCTTCGATCGCCCCTCCTCTTCTTGCTCTCTCTCTCTCTCTAAAATTGGGCGTAATGACCATGGAAGAGGGTTTTGGGGTGTTCTGACCCGCGAGAGCTTTTAACCCGTATCCGGAGACCCAACTTGGTTTTAACCCATTGTTTAACCCGCGAGATCTGATTTCTTTTCACAGCCGTTGGATCTCATCCAACGGCTTAAATTAGAAGTTCGGATTTTTTAAAAAATGCAGGCGCCCTGACCTGATCCGCTTCCTATATATATATATATATATATATATATATATATATATATTGTCCTTGATTGGTTTTCTTTCCATAAGAGTAAATTGACCTCTCATTATGGAAATAAATCAGGTCAAATGATTGATTTTCTTTCCATAATAGTAAATTGAACTCTCATTAAGGAAATAAGTCAAGTCAAATTATATACACGTGTATATATTAATTGTCCTTATTGTTATTTCCTTTCCATAAGAGTAAATTTACATTTTCTTATGGAAATAAATAATTTCAATATATATATATATATAGTGGACCCAGGATAATTTGGTTGGGCATGCGTTCATGGATTGGCCCAATTTCGTGACCTTTTGGCCAATTGAGTAGGCCCATCTTCTTTTGGTCTAGCTCACATCTTTTGAACCCACACTTTGCCGAGCCCAATAATTATTTGCAGGCTTTTGACCAATTTTGACGTTGATTAATTAAGATTATTTATTTCATCTCAATTAATCGAACGGTGCTTAAGCTATGACGAAATTTTAGTGTCTACATGGTCTAATTAATATTTATAATTAGTTTATGTTATTTTCCCCAAACTAAGCTTTGTAACATAGATTGTTTTTCTGCGATTCAGGGTTAGTCCAGGAAGTTTTTGGGCTTGGTCAATGTTTGGGCTTGTTCAATAGTGGTCTAAAATCGTTCCTGAGTTCTAGAACTCCTCAAGAGGAAATCCATGCGTCTGGCTCTAAATTTGTGAGGCATGGATTTTGAGTTATTGTCAACACCAATCCATGGACCACTTGCATCTGTTAGAAGGATTGCTAAGAGTATTAAGGCAAGAAGAAGATTGAGTAAAGTTCTTCTCATTTATGAAACGGGGGATTTTGGATCAACTACTTATGCACGTCCGATGAAGCTAATATCTCGCGATGCCCCTCAGAAACATACTCTTTAAGATGAATGAACGGTTCAGATCACTTATGTAGGACTCACTTGCACGGTTGGTACGTTGGAAGCAAGTATTTTAATTTGTACTGACCTTTGAAAGTGAAACGATTCGATATCTTTCAAAAAGAAGATTTCTGGGGTTTTTTTTTTTTTTTTTGGCGAGTGACATTCAAACAGATGCCTTGGGTCAGAATGTATCCGTGGTTGCCATTCCTATTTTTAATGCTACTTTGGCGGAAATGGTTGAAGCATTGGGTTTTAGATTGGCAATATTTATCGGTGCTCAGGAACTCGGAAAAGGATTACATTTTTGAAGGTGATGCTCAAAATATAGTCAATATACTGCAAGGGAGAAAGAATGTCAAGACTTGCTTGGAGGTGATCATCAAATTAAGATTTGGTTAATTTAGCTAAATGTTTTAATTCTTGTTATTTTAATCTTGTTCCACGTACTTGTAATAGGGTGGCTGATGTTATAGCCAAACATGCCCTATCTTTAAATCTTTCTACATCTTGGTGAGGGAATTTCCTGAACTGGGTTTGTAGGGAGGCCTCTCTGGATGTTTCTCAGTTGAAATGATCAATAAGAATGTTATGGATTGACAAAAAAAGACATTCGAATGTCACTGGTTGTTGTAATATAGGCTAAAGCAGCAATCAATTAGTAATACTACAGTACGTGACTATGGCCATAACTTGGGTATTGATAGTCATATTAAATCATTATGCAACTGTCATACAAAAAAAACAGAACCCTCCTTTTCAAAAAGAAAAGCTAGATGTCCAAAGTTGACCGGCATGACCATTGATTGTTCAAAGCTTTTAATGGTGCGTGTAAATTTTCTTCACTTGTTGGTTGTAATTTATGATGAAAACATCTAGACTTGCCATTCAAACATGTCTCCTAGATAAACAGAAAAGGAATTGAATACGCTGCTCTATAATCAATGTCATGTGCACAAGTTGTTCTTTGGTTTATAGGTAATAAATATAGAAGGGAAGATACTAATATTTGTTATTTACCCATCCATATTTCAGATATGAAAATAACCCTCAAAGACATTTGTGCATGGAAATTGTTAGCACCTAAAACTGTGTCGGAAAATATGTGTGTCGGAAAATATGTGTGTCGAAAATATAAGCCTATAAAGAGACTACGAAAAATGTCACTAATTATTCAAAACCCCTGTTGGTATATTAATTCTTGCTGAATGTATTACCGAAAATTCAAATCTCATCCAACACGAGAGAATTCTGGTGCAATCCTGAAAAAATGTACAACCTCCAATTCCCAAATGTTTCAAGGAGTGTAAATTCTAGTGAATTTTACAAATTATGCATGATGTACATAATGCCATGCATTGCCAGCCACTAAACCAAACAGAAATACAAAATAACACAAGACTATAACAAGATAGCCAATCTTCCATACATCCAAGTCATAGGACCTAGCAATAGTTATATAACTTTACTCTCTTAAGCAAACAAATCTCCACTCTCCTACAAACAAAAGGGAGAGTTTAAGTTAAAAAATACAACTTCAAATTGTTCTTAGTTTACTGAACCAATAGATACGTACCAAGCACAGATTTTCTTGACGTAGCCTTTACCAAATATCAAAACATGGACATTAATGTCCAATCCAAGAGGGAACACAAGGACGTCATCGACTTGCAGTCCATGATCCCAAGCGAACAGGGGGGAAGTAGGAGAGAAAGATCTAGGACGAACAAGTTGGTAGTAGACAAGTTGGTAAAGCAACTGGACTTAAATTTTTTTCATGCAATTGCAGAGTCGACCTTACCGGTGTATTAGTCTTGAACCAGATGCTGTGTGAGAGGCCTTGTTGATGTCTAGTTCTCTTTCAATCTGCTTTCCTAATTGATTGTTTTTAAGTTTCATTTCCAGTTTTTCCTTAATTTATTTCGCAATTTCTTTTTCTGTTTAGTAATTTGAAGAAATAGAAACTTGTTTCAAAATTGCCCAAAAAAAAACAGAAAAGAAGAAGAAGCTATTACAGTACTGCTTACTGAGAAATAAAGCTTGAAACAACAAGGGGTGGCTAGCTCATGCAGCATAGCTCTTGGATGCCCCACACTACATCCCGGGATCGAGCCTCATTCCCCCTTCCCCTTTCCCCCATGTAATATATTAGGAATGTCGAATGACATAATAAATAAAAAAAAAAAACCTCGAAACAAGAAAGCTCATCATCAACTCACATCATGTTCGGAAGAACCAACTGAAGAAAAAGTGTGACATTGTTTTGGATGTATCAAAATCACCCAGAAATGTCGATTCCAGTATTCCGGAGTCAACAGAAATTCATTAGCATGGTGGCTGTGAACTCTGTCTAGAAGATGAATCGGTGAATGCTTGAAGTAACCGAGGGACCCGAGGGGGTTTCACTTCTAGAACCCCTTCAAGAATCTGAACCACCTGACCCATTGTTGGTCTATGGTTCTCAGCATCTTGGATGCACCAACAAGCCACTCTAGCTATCCTCCTTAGCTCCTCCTCATCAGCATTGTTTTCCAACCTATGGTCTAATAGGTTAAACATGTCACCCCCTTCTACGACTACGCTGGCAGCCAAAGTCGGAAAATACATAAATTTCTTATCTTGAGATTGCTCCGAATTCCTCCTTCCAGATACAAGTTCAAAAAGCATCATTCCGTAACTGTAAACGTCAGCTTTGGCTGTTATGGCAATTCCTGATATCCATTCTGGTGCAAGATAGCCTATTGTCCCTCTCATGGTTGTCAGTGCCCTGCTGAATTCTCGGCCAATGAGCTTCGCTAAGCCAAAATCTGCGACTTTTGGACAGAACACGGCATCTAATAGAATGTTCTCTGGCTTAATGTCGCAGTGAATAATACAATCCCTGCATTTCTCGTGGAGATAAGTCAACCCTCTAGCCGTTCCCAGAGCAATCTCATACCTCGTTTTCCAGTCCAAGACGTGTCCCTCCTTTTCGCGGAAAAGATGGGAATCCAAGGACCCATTTGGCATGTAATCGTACACCAACAACTTCTGGTTACCTTCAGAGCAAAACCCCCGAAGTCGAACAAGGTTGACATGTTGAATGGCTCCAATCGTGCTAACCTCGGTTCGGAACTGCTTCTCTCCCTGGTTTATGCTTTCCAGCTTCTTCACTGCAATTACAGTCGAATCGGGCAATGTCCCTTTGAACACAGAACCAAAACCTCCGCCCCCCAATTTCTCTGAGAATTTTTTCGTTGCGATCTGCAGATCTTTGTATCCAAATGCAACCAAAAAGCCCCCAACTGCTTTTATTTTTCGAACGAACCTCATTTGCCGCTTCCAGATTCCAATTAAAACTAGGCCCAAAAGTACTACAACTGAACCCGCAACAAAACGAATGATGATCTCCTTTTTGTTTCTACCCTTGGCAAACTCGGAAGCAGCGAGTCTGATATAAAGAGTTCTTCCACTACCATCATTCGATGAGAGTTGCTGCAGATTCAGGAGTTCCCCAAGCCAAATTGAACACCCGTTACTATCATAAGAATAAGCAGTGCAAGAGCAGTTATTCAAGCAGGAAGATTCACATTCAGAAGCGCTGCTAGAAGCATTAACAGATAGAAAATTCACAGGCAATCTCATGTTGGAATACTCATAAAACTTATCCGTCGACTTTTGATTAGCAACACTTGTATTCCCACACTGTAACCCAGTATCCCTCGCACACCTACCAGAATAATTACTCAGTCTCCGATCAGACTTATAACTAAACCCAGTTAAACAAGTACAGAAGGGTTGTAAATTCTGATTGCAAGTCTCAAATGCCCCACAAAACCCATAAAACTCGCATTGCTCCCTCGAGGTCGGCTGAGACCAAAACAAGTTCCACTTCCCAGTGCTTTCCATCCAAGTCAGTACCTTGAATTGCCCCGAAAAATCCAAAACAAGTCGCGTTATAATCGAAGGACTATACACCCAATAGATGAAATAACTCTCATTCTCATTATCAATGTAGGTGAAATTGTAGATATAATTGGACCTCATCTCAGGGACCAAACTGAAAATCTGCCCATTCCAAGGGCCACTAGTCCAATACTGTTCAGACCCATTCCACAATATCACATTCTGTTTTTTACTTGCATCTAATATCAAAGAAAACAGACCATCAGATGGGTCGTCCGAATTTTTCCAAGAAGTTAGACTCTGGTGAGTATTTGTTCTCTTATTATATGCAATTTTACTCCCAGGCAACCAAGTATCACCAGGAAAATTAAAACTTTGCCAAATGGGTTGAGTTGAATTAAACCCATCTTTCAAAACAAAATTACCGTCATCACCAAGAACACCCACCACAGAATTCGAGGCGGTGGAGTTCTGATTTGTGGACCAAATGGGGATCTGTGACTCGTTGAGAAGAACTAGGTTGCCATCTATGATTTTCAACACGGATGAGTACTTATCTGAGATGGGTTTTTCCCTATTTGCTACCCAAGCTATGGTCAGAAGAGAGACTTTCTTGTACACCATGCATATGTAGTAATTGGAGGAGTTACCTGGTTTGTGGAAACCCAATTCGAAATTTCCATTTGCTGAGACTAGAGTTTGATCACCGGAGAGAGACTGGTTTGCAGAAATGGTGTCGGACGCAAGGGAGAGGGGGAGGTTGAAAGTGAAGAAGAGGAAGAGAATTGAAAAGATGAAAGGTGAGTTGGTTTTGACAACCATATCTACCCTGAATTTTGTGGAGAGAGAGAGAGAGAGAGAGAGAGAGAGATTCTGTTCAGATCACTAGAAGGAAGAATTGTCTTTGGGTCATAAATTGCAATGCAGCTCATGTCATTGAGATCTCCCTGTTATCTCATACTTAAAGGCAGCCTCTTTCTTGAATTTTTCATCTTACATTTACAGATAGCCCACTTGCTTCTTGAAAGATACTGCATGGAGTATCGTTCCACGACTTCCACTTTGGTCGTTGGATAGTACAGCACTTGGGTTTTTTTTTTTCTTCATCGTCTTTATTGCTAGGATCAGTAAATAAGATAGGTGAAGTTTTTTTTTTTTTTTTTTTTGTGTGTTTCCTCCTAAATTGAATCCGGAAAGAAATCTTCAATTTTTGAGGGATGTATCATGAATTGTTTTTCGGTGGAGCACAAGCACCCACGTCGCCTGCCAAATTGGATACGAACAATCCCTTCACTTCTCTTGAATCTTAGGGTGATTTGGCTAATTTGAAAAAATTGATTTTTTAAGTTTTTTTCGTTTTGTCTTTATTAAAAAAATTTGCATTTATTAGTTTTGGTCAATATTTTGTGGTTTCTTCGCTTGTCTCAAGGAAAGGAATCTAAATAGTATAAAATTATTAGCCAAACTTAAAGTTTTGTGAATAAAAACGAAAAATAATCCAAAAAATTGGTTTATTTTGGTTTTTTTTTTCGGGCTTTATTTAAAAAATTATTACTTTTGACTATAATTTTATACTCTTTGGATTCGTCTCGATGGGATAAATCCAAAAATCATAAAATCTTGACGCATAACTAACAAATAAAAAAAATTGAATAAAAACAACGAAAAAAACCAATTTTTTTAAATCCTCCCATTCAGCACATCTCCTTAACTTCGTTGGCGTCCTTGTGCGTAGGGGTGAAAAAAACCAATTTTTTTAAATCCTCCCATTCAGCACAAGTTGTGCGCGTTTTCCTCACGTGGACCACCGATGTGTCGAAAAAGGATCTGTAATTTGTTTTTTGTTGGCCGAGATAGAGCATCTCCACTCCAACACCAAATTTTTGCTCAAATTTGAGTAAAAATTTGGTCAAAAACTTGATTTGATATCACCCCTTCCAATGGAAAACCACATTTTAACTAAATTCTAGTTTAAATTTTGTCAAAAACTGTTTTTTTGGGTCATTTTGGCTCCAAAACTTTCCCACCATTTTGTCAAAAACAGTTTTTTTTTTTTCGTTTTTTTTTTTCATTTTGTCAATTCCTTTTCATCCTCTTCTTCCTCTTCTTCGGAAACAAGAAACAAGTCTTCAATGGAACAAATAGAGCCGTTGCCTATTTGGTGAAAGATTTGGTGTTGATCAAATTTGGTGAAAAATTTGAGCAAATTTGGTGAAGGATTTGGTGAAGGAGTGGAGTGAGTTTTTGGGTGATTTTTACTCAAATTTAAATTTGGTGAAATATTTGGTCCAAGAGTGGAGATGCTCTAACTGATCAAAAAAGGGAAAAAAAAAAAAAGGATGGTCTCTCTGAGCCATTCGTTTTTGCTAGAAATGACAATTGCAGAATAATTGGTACCACTTGGCCCACTTATTACTACTTGGAAAGTCTTGGTTGCTTTCCATAGCAATAATAGATGGCTTCCATGAGGGTTTTTGATAGGGATTTGGGGGGCCCTGCTGTGCACTAAGTGCATGGCATCGCGCCATGCACTCATTCAGCCGTCTGTTATAAAAATGCACGGCTCAGATCAAATCAAACTTTATGTGAGTCATTGTTTGGATTGAATTCGAGCCGTGCATTTTTACAACAAACGGCCTAACGGGTGTATAGTACGGTGCCATGCACCTAGAGCAGGACCCTTTCTCCTTTTGACAGCAATTAATGGCTGGAGGAAGTCTCCAATTGAGAGCCTTCGATCCTTCATTGAGTTCATTCACAATCATCGCATCACCTCTCTGGTACGATCTACTCCATCTCTTCCCCCTGTCAATTTGGACCAAGTCTTATTTCTCTCTGTGTTTTTGTCTTGATGTGGATGATTGGGTTGGAGCGTAGTAGATCTTTACAAATTCTTCATGCAACTTGAAAACATGTATCTAAATACCATCCTTGAAAAGTTGTCTGATTCGAGATTCAAAGGTCTAGGAATTTAAAATTTGAATCAATTAGCAGCAAAATTCCACCTTCAAATCTGTAATATTTATTTTGTTTTTTGGAACCTTTAGGCAGACCATATTGATTCATTTGTTTTTTGTTGGCATGATCTCATGTTTTGGTCTGTCAATTACCGTTAACACAAACTTGATAATTGTGATTTGTGAAGATGAAAAACTCGTGTGAGATTAATTTTGGGTCATTGTCGAGACCAAACAAGGGACAATGACCCTTCAAACTCTCTATTTCCATACTCATACTCAATTTCAAATTATACAGAAATTTCTACTGATTCACGAGATTGGAATTTTTTCACTTGCTGATCCAGAGTTTTCTTACGCAAATCATTGTTGTCTCGGCCCAAATCAAAATAAAAACCACAGAATTGACTTGGTACAGTTTTACGCTCTTTTTAGTTATTCTAATATTTGAAACTTAGTGATGGTTTTCCCATCCCCTCCAATTTGCCTCAATTTTCTTTGCAAGGAAAACGGTTCTGTAAAGTATAAAAAACGCTCGCAATTGAAATCTCTCGAGTTTGAGACCACAAATTTGATAGACATACAAAGACAAAGGAAAGAACAGGCACAGAAGGACCACCAACCAAGCATTTACTCGATAGACCAAAAAGTCTTCCGGCATCATATTAAAAGAAGAGGAAATAAAGGAAATAATAACAGACATACAAACCGAAAAAAAAAAAAAACAAAGCATTATGACAATCTAGGCAAATCTGAAATTGGTCAAATGCTACTACAGCCTCAACCAGATATAAACTTGCAACTTTATGACCGTGCAAAGAGAAAAATGCAAAACCCAAGTAAAAATGGAATGGTACAAATCGCTAAAGAAACAATGAAGCCCAGTGACGAGATAATAAGAAACCCAACAATGGGAGGTGAAAAAGGTAGTAAAACTAAATATCATGGTTTCGAAAGTTATGTGTTTTGCAGCATGAAAATAAACAAGTGACAGATTGTTAATAATTCCAAGTTCATAAAATACTCTCTAAATAAATAAAATGTACTACGATGTGAACAATTTCAACCAATGAATAGCTACTATTAGTCGAATGAATCAATATATCAATGTCCGTGTTTACATTATTATCAAGTTTCTCTCTTAACAAAAAAAGGGTTCAAATAAACCCAACTATCTATTTCCAATCTGTAAATATCGCTTACTCTATTAATAAATCAAGTTAAGTAGACAATTTTACTATTCTGCTTGGGATTAAAAAGACAATGTCCAATACTAACGGCCGAGCATAATACAATTTTAAATTTAGTACTGTTAGTTTTGTTGACGTTTTCCGGGTTATGTCAAGCCTTTCGGTGTATGTAATTTGCTTATGGGGTTTTGGGAGGTAGAGTATTTAGGACTTGAGTCTAGATGCTCCACTCGAGAGATTGCAAGCTTCATGATCAAGTCAATGCCTTGTCAAGTGTTTCAAAGCTCAATCCAGGAAGGTATACTCATGCATATCATATTTGCATTAGTTTTGATCATCATGGTTTAGGCCATATGAGTTTTAATTAGTTAAATGCATTGATATACTTCCTAAATCATGATTTTGTGAAAGGCATTTTGAACTTTAATCTGTTGAATCCCTCATAGCGTTTGAAAAGCGTTTACACGCGTCTGCTAGCCCGTGTCCCTCTTTTGTGACTGATGAGCTCACAAAGCGTTTACACGTGTCTAGTAGCCCTTTTTAACGTGTCATGTTTTGAGCGTCTCCTAAATCATGTTTTGTTTAAAATGGGATAGCCATCTGTTGCCACGTGGCTCTGTTGCTTCCGTCCGAGCTCATGTGCCCCTGAGTATTTTTTTTTAGTATGGGTTAGTCCTCTAGTGACACGTGGGATGGTTTATCTCCGTCCGATATAAGGGTGCACGAGTCACCATTTCAGCGCGTCACACACGCGAACTCTCCCCGCCCACGTGTCCTTATCTAGCCACCATGGTTCTAATCCTAGCCATCCACTTACATATTAGTAGGGTTTCGTTCATTCTCCTCCCTTCTCACCTGCTCTAGACTGACATCACCACTCTTTCTCTCTTTTTCCTTAGGCGGTTCCGCGAGTTGGGGTTTTTAACTGTGGCCATCACCTCTTTTCACAGTGTTAGTCGGTTCACAGTGTCACGTGATCTCTCCATCGGTTGGGCTTTGATTTCAGCAGTTTTGGGGTTGGACCTCGATTGTGAGAACCAGGGTTCTGTCAATTTCATCTCTTCACCACACTTCGCGTTGTGTACGGGCTATGTCGATTTCATCTTTTTCACCGTGAAGTTAGGGTTTCTTTAGTACGTGGTCAGATTCACGGCCATGGTGATTTTAGGGTTCCTTCCTTCATCGAATTTGGGGGTTTCTGCAGGGCTTCTGTCAGTGTGTTGATTGTCTGCTGTGTTGCTGCTCTGATGTGTGTTGAGTTGTTCTCTGCTGGGTCTACTGGATATCTAGACTTACTTATTTGATTGATGGGGTGATTGATGTTGGTTAACTGTTGTGCTGGCTGTGATATCTCACGGATCTTGTCCGGTTTTCTTGTTGGCAAAAATTTTCTCCTCACTTTGCCTAGATATTTTTCTCTCTTGCTATTCAAGTTAAAGGTCTGATACTTTGATTTACCTGTGTCTGTGGTTGTGATTGGGGTTTAGCTCACTGGTATATTTGTTGGTTGTTGGTGTACTAAGTTTCCACTGCTGCACATAATATTTTTGAGTATGCACTTCCTACACGTGGTGATAATCTTATTTTGCATGTTGTTGTGCTTGGTAAGTTGGAGTCCATGGTTATTCATTCTCAGATTGCTCTTAGGGATTGGACTGTTGCATTATATTCTCTTGCCAATATTGACTCTTCTTTTTTTTGATCGGGAAAGAAGAAGATTTTATAAAACTCGATAAGGATACATCGAGAGAAAGAGAGAGGGGAAAAGCCCTAAGGCAAAAATGGAAAAGAAAAGGGATCAACAAGATATTGGAGACCCAGAAAAAATAACATAGAAGGTAAATAACATAAAAATAATATTGACTCTTCTTACTTTGTGCATTTTGCGGTTACTCCTTGGCTTCCGTGACAAAAAGGGGGAGAATGGTTGTTTTGGGCTATCTTGCTAGGGCTTTGTCTTGTTGAGATGCTGCCCATGTTTGCTAAGGATCATGTCTATGCTTTACACTCGATAGCATCTTTAATTGGTTACCACTTCCGTTACACTTTCATTGTTACTACTACTTATGTTTTATGTGCAGTACGTGCCCATGTTTGGGGCAAACATGTTGGAGCTGATATATGATAGTTTATGCCCATGTTTAGGGCAAACATGCTGGAGTTCATTGATTCATAATTCTTGTGCCCATGTTTGGGGCAAACATGTTGCTTTTTAGAATGCTTTCTGCTGTGCTTTCATTGTCCTATTGGTATTGTCTGGATATCTTGGCATATGTTCTGTGTTGAAGTTTCTTGGCAGGAGTTTGGAAGCATGTTCTAATTTTCACAAGTTTTGAAGGTTCTTGAGTTAGTTAGGTTATGCTTTCTTGTATTGCTTTTTGTCTTTGAAAGGTTTTGTCCCGGAAAAGCCAAAGGGGGAGATTGTTAGTTTTGTTGGCGTTTTCCGGGTTATGTCAAGCCTTTCGGTGTATGTAATTTGCTTATGGGGTTTTGGGAGGTAGAGTGTTTAGGACTTGAGTCTAGATGCTCCACTCGAGAGATTGCAAGCTTCATGATCAAGCCAATGCCGTGTCAAGTGTTTCAAAGCTCAATCCGGGAAGGTATACTCATGCATATCATATTTGCATTAATTTTGATCATCATGGTTTAGGCCATATGAGTTTTAATTAGTTAAATGCATTGATATACTTCCTAAATCATGATTTTGTGAAAGGCATTTTGAACTTTAATCTGTTGAATCCCTCATAGCGTTTGAAAAGCATTTACACGCGTCTGCTAGCCCGTGTCCCTATTTTGTGACTGATGAGCTCACAAAGCGTTTACACGTGTCTGGTAGCCCTTTTTAATGACGTGTCATGTTTTGAGAGGCTCATATGAGGGCTGCGTATTTGTGCACTATATAAGCTCTTTTTCTCTCATTTTAGGGCAAGACATTCATTGGAAAAATCAGCCCCCTTTTTAGAGAGAGAGTGTCTTCTTCTTCTCTTTGTGGAATTTGATGTTCTTGGTGGGTTGAGCTTGCTCTTCTCATCTTTCTTCAATCTAGAGTCTTCCTCTCTATGGATCTATTCTAGGTTGATTTTGTTTTTCAAAAATCTTCATAAAAATCATATCTTTCATACATCATGTTGTGTTGCCTACATATCTACATGGCCGGATAATCCGGACCCGTCTTTGATACGGAGATCGAGGGGTGTTGAACTCGTGGAGGCTATGGAATCAAGAAGGGGCTCGGGGAGGCTAAATCAAGGAGTGGAGTTAGGTGTAACTTGGGGCAAGTTGGTCATTCCTAATCTTGTAATTCTTGATTTAACCTTTTGATTTATAGCAATTGGTAGATTAGGCCGTGGTTTTATGCTTAGGGTATTTAGACCCTAAGTAGTTTCCACGTATATCCTCGTGTTTTGTGTCTTTGCTTAATTTACTTTGCATTGAAATTGTTGGTTTGAGTAAATAGCCATGGAATTGGGGTGATTGTGAATCACTTGGTGGTATTGATTTTTTTAATTGATAGTCCTATTCACCCCCTCTCTAGGACTAGTTTCACCTTTGCATAATTTCAAGTACGACAAGAAACAAACAAATGTTTCTTTTTACAAATATACAAACAACAAAAAAGATAAAAGTAACAAAACGAATAACAACAAATGCTGCTAAATATAATTTAAAAATAAAAATACAGGTAGCCTAAACTATACCTAAAACAAGACAGCTTTTACATATCCCACCTAAAAAGATCTGGCAGGTGAAAACAATAATAGAGCTTCTGAAACACATATCCACAACCCTTATAAAAGGAAGCAGAGATCTTCGGTTTGTAAACTAAAAGCTCATCTAAAAATTAAACCAAAACAATGGTTTAACCATATTCCTTTTCACATACAACTCTACAATCCTTAGTATCCCACCTTCCTTATTTTAGACTTGAAGAATGCTGAATCAAAATGATGAGTACGATTTCTGGCTACTTGTTGTTCCTCTTATCTGGAGTCATCCTCCATGGTTTGGTTTCATCAATTACCACAGAGTCATTTCGTATGGGTACTTTATAATCACCAGCGTTTGGATAGTGTTGATGATAATCTACAACCCCCAAAATCACCAGCCAGCATGAAGGTATAGACAACAAGGAATGGAGCACCATGGTCTGATTGAAGGTTGTTAAAGACAATGAAGGAATAAGTACAACTATAATAGTATTTCTTTGTACTTCAAAGCGATTCTTACTGCTACTGTTTTTTCGCGGATCTTTTCTTCTTATTTTTCTTTGTTATTTTTCTTGTATTTTTGGACCAGTAGTGTCCTTTGTACATGTCTTTTTGATGAATGCAGTATGTTTCTGGTTCCAAAAAAAAAAAAAAAAGAAGAAGAAGAAGAAGTGATCCTTAGTATCTGTCGCCATCACTACGGCTACGACTTTCATTTCAACAAGAAATGAGTACCTATCCAAACAATCAAGAATGCCAATCGATATGAAATAATGAGACATCATAGAAAAAAAACATTAATGTCCTCAAACTCATTGCCTCATGATCAATGTGAAAAGAAGTACAATATTCTTTGTCTCTTTTGGGTTATTTTGAAATAGTAGTTTAGGTCAAGGGTAATTACGTCCATCATCCCATGTCTTTGCAAATATTATTCTCCTTCTCATTCATATCTGATTCCTAAAAAGTGTGTCATTGAATGGAAAATATTTGTCCCAAACTCTATTTTACGGCAATTAGAGCATCTCTAGTGCACTACCAAAAAAATGTTTGCTAAAGTGTACATTTAAGCACACATGGGATCCTATTTTGTGTGCTAAGAACTTAGCTAGCTAGCTAAGGAGAAATGCACTTTAATGGGCTCCCTAAAAATATTCATTAACGTTAAGTCTTTCCTTTCTCTCTCCTCTCTCTCTCTCCTTAAAGTTATTCTCTCTCTTCTCTCTCTCTCTCTCTCTCCTTAAGACTCTCCCCAAATTTAGGTAGTCACTTAGGCACTTTAGGTAGTGAGGGGTGCCACCTAGGATTTTGGGGAGTCAATTTTTGTGCACTAGAGACCATTTTTTGAGTTTTTCTTAGTTAACTAGTTAGGACACTTTAGGGAACTCTTTTAGAAGGAATGCTTTCCTGAAACGTATGACCAAATCATTAGTCTTTTCACCTGGTCATAAAGCTCATGAAAACTTGTATGGTCCAATTCCATTGTCCATCTAGAACCTCCATTTTCGTCACAAGAATATGATGTATGGTTACATCACAAATAAAAATATAGTAGCACTCGTCACACATAAAAATGGAAGGCGGCCGTGGTCGTTACAATTCAGCAATCAAGATCCTTCCGTTTGTGACTTGGTTTAGTACCATGGTTTTTTAGATAAATCCAAGTTTCCATCTCCTAACATACACAAGTACAATTCGAGTTTAATTTTTCCCAAGAAGATGTAGCACCTTTTTGAGGACATCCTTGTTATTCAGAAGAAAATGAGTAGAAGAAAAGGTCCACATTGGTTAATCAAGAAAAAAAAAAAACTAGAATAGGGTGTAGCGGTCATGAATATTTTGATATCGCTTTTAGCGCCAAAGTACTTGTACCGGCCGTTGCGGTCGTGTAATGGGCAAAAAATCAAATTTAAAGCGATACGTAGCGGAAACCGGTCGATCCAAGTGTGAATTTAAGGTAGCACTGTGTAGGTGAGGTTCTTGGTAAAGTCAATATTCAATGAGGAATATGTGAGCTGGAGAGGTAAGAATAGTTAACAGTAAGAAATTTGAGGAGAATGAAGTGATCTAGAAGAAGGGTGAAGAAAAGAGTAGGTGTGTATAGAAAAGACTAAGGCAGAGGATTGCTCTCAGACTAATCCATGACGTATCCAAGTGACCTAGAGAATGGGATGACCTCACTAGGAAGCATGTTCTCCTCCCAAATCAGTGATAACCCATTTTCTCTCTCTAGGATGACATGCTCTATCAAGAATCACTATTGGGAATTGTGAAAGGGAATGTCTCATATTTATAAGCATCCTGGACCAATGATAAGGTGCCAGGTTGTTGTCCTATAATATGAGAACACATGTCCTTTCCGTACAACCTGACCGCGTGGGTGACGTCACCCTCGGGTGCACTACTCCACTCATGCGCGGAGAACCTCTTATTCTTTTACAGCCAACAAACTGCTGGATCTCCCTATATTCCCATTTGGGTAAGGTCGTGACCTATTTACTCGCGCCTGTACCGCAGTCAAGCCTCAAAGGACCCCTCGGGTCCTGCCTTTAGACCAGAGCAAGTATAATTACTTGGGCTAGAATATACTAGTTCTTCGCGTTTTCGCCCATTTATATGGGCCGCACTAGCCACGTGGCTCATGGGCTTTTCTCCATGTATGGATGGCCCAAGGTCAGATAAATGTTTCTTCCATTCAGGGTCGGCCTTGAGCTAAGCCGAGCAAGGCGGCCGACTTAAGCCCCCAAATTTTGGCCCAAAAGTAAGGCCCTGGATAGATACACCCAGTTATGTGATATATATATATATATATATATA
Source organism: Vaccinium darrowii (assembly GCA_020921065.1). Taxonomy (NCBI): domain Eukaryota; kingdom Viridiplantae; phylum Streptophyta; class Magnoliopsida; order Ericales; family Ericaceae; genus Vaccinium; species Vaccinium darrowii. The sequence goes on from CM037162.1 coordinate 15,690,451, forward strand.
TATATATATATAGAGAGAGAGAGAGAGAGAGAGAGAGAGAGAGAGAGAGAGGAACCTTCTAGTCCGGGATGCACGTTCCCGATTTTTTTTGTAATGATCCGAACCGTCCAATGTGTTTAAAATGTATTTTTAAGAGTCCCTGCGAGAAATCGTCGAAAAAAAATACCGGCAAGGGCTTGATCCGAACAGTTTTTCATAAAACTGAAAATGTACATTTTTTGTGGAAAACTGCTCGGATCAAGTCCTTCCGGTATATATATATATATATATATATATATATATATATATATTTTTTATGATTTCTCGTGCGGACCCTTAAAAACAATTGTTAAACACATTGGACTGTTCGGATCATGCAAAAACACGTTTTAAAAGCTTCAAAACACTCAAAAACCTCCAGTACGGGATACCGGACTAGAAAGTAGGCTTGTATGTATATATATATATATATATATATATATATATAGGATAAGCTTCCAATAAGGGTCCCTTACTGAAAAATACCATGCGGACCTAGCCTTTTTTGTGTTTCCGGACCAAATTTTGACGATCCGAACCGTTCAATGTTTTTAAAATGCATATATAACGTTTTTAACCAAAACTGATTGGATGAAGCCCTTCCGGGTATTTTTTTTGGACGAATCCTCGCGGAGGCCCTTAAAAATGCATTTTAAAAACATTGAACGGTTCGGATCGTCAAAATTTGGCTCGGAAAGGTGAGGTCCGCATTTTAACTTCAATAAGGGACCCTTATTGGAAGTTTATATATATATATATATATATATATATATATATATACATATAGGATAAGCTTCCAATAAGGGTCCCTTATTGAAAAATACCATGCGGACCTAGCCTTTTTTGTGTTTCCGGACCAAATTTTGACGATCCGAACCGTTCAATGTTTTTAAAATGCATTTTTAAGGGCCTCCGCGAGGATTCGTCCAAAAAAAATACCCGGAAGGGCTTCATCCGATCAGTTTTGGTTAAAAACGCTATATATAACGTTTTTAACCAAAACTGATCGGATGAAGCCCTTCCGGGTATTTTTTTTGGACGAATCCTCGCGGAGGCCCTTAAAAATGCATTTTAAAAACATTGAACGGTTCGGATCGTCAAAATTTGGCTCAGAAAGGTGAGGTCCGCATTTTAACTTCAATAAGGGACCCTTATTGGAAGTTTATCCTATATATATATATATATATATATAACACAGAGCATATCAAGTAAGGGCTCCCTTATATAGGCTACGGTGCGGGATTTTTTGTTTTTTTTATCGAAAACTGCTTTGATCAAGCTCTTCCGGGTATTTTTTTTTTTTGGACGAATCCTCGCGGTGGACTTTAAAAACACGTTTTAAACACATCTAACGGTTTGGATCGTCAAAATTCGATCCCCAAAAAAAAGTTCCGCACCGAAGAGTTTAAGGGAGCCCTTATTGGATATATATATATATATATATATATATATATATATATATACACAATTCATGAGCCAGCAAGTCCAGTGGAAAAGCTTAATTTCCTTATCCAATAGGTACAGGGTTCAATTCTTGGGTATCTCTTTTTCCTTCTGCATAAGATTTTTTTTCTCTCACAAATACTTCGAAAAGGATATTTTTTTATAGGTGCAAAAAATAATTTGACTAAAAGCTAGTTTTAACCAAAATAACTAAACGAATCATGAAAAAAAACAAAAACAAAATATGGGACAAGTGTCATTTTGAGGTTAGTTTTTATTTTTATTTGTTTTAAAAGAAAATATAGGGCCCATTTCACAAATTTGTCTTAAGCCCAAAAAATCTCAGGGCCGGCCCTAGAAATAATCAATGTCTGGCAGAGAGGAATAGTAACTAAACTAAGCTGGCGTTAAAATATTGTAGCATCATTTGCTTTGGCTACCCACAAATCAAACCAATATATAAGTAATTTATTCAGCTTCACTTTCGTTCACTTTCTGTGTTGAGTTATGAATTCTTCAATTTCCCTTTTTCAATTGATATTGCAAAAGATTTTATGCTTCTCATTTGTCGCTATCATTTTGTATATACAGTTTCATATCTCATTAACTAGGGTGACTAGAAAATAAAGTATGTCTTACAGAATATTGAACAGAAAGGACTTGTTCCTGAAACAATACAAACAGAGTCCAGATTACAGAAGAAACAACCGACACACTTTGTAGATAACGGCAAGACAAAGGACAGATTATCGCTCACTTTCTAACTTTGGGAATAAAGAGTAAAGGTTGTTCCATCTCCAGTGTTACTCCAAACTTCTCGCTCATGTCTAACTCATTAGGATCAATCTCATCCGGAAGAGACCAATCAGAGAAATGGATCAATGAAGCAAGAACCAACGGAAGATGCTTTGCAGCCATTGGAAGGCCGGGACATATCCTCCTACCTGCACCAAAAGGAAAGAATTCATAGTCATTCCCTTTATAATCCAAAGTAGAGTTCAGGAATCTCTCTGGTTTGAAATGTAATGGGTCATCCCAAATCATGGGGTCTTTTCCAATGGCCCAAACGTTTACAATAACTTGAGCATCTTTAGGAATGGTGTAGTTAATCACTTCGCACGAGGCAAATGCACGATGGGGCAGTAGAAACGGTGCGGGGGGTACAGCCTCAGAGTTTCTTTGACACAAGCTTGAAGGTATGGTAGCTGAGGCAGATGGGATTCTTTTGGGAAACTTTGGTAGATTTCTGTCTCGAGTTCTTGGCGGACTTTGGTCATGGATTTTGCATTTTTTATCAGTTCTGCTACTAGTGTCTGTACCAGCAGTGAACAACTCCTGTCAATTTAAGATTTTAAGTCAAATTGTTGTGGATCCTTTAATGAAAAAAAATCCAAATGTTTATCTTGACCCCAGATCTACTAACCTAGTTAGCAAAGGTTAAAATGGAAAGTTAAGAGTCTATAATTCTCCCCCTATCTATGTTGAAGTTTGACTCCACAAATTCTAAAGGTAGTTCATCGAGGGTTTGAGTCTTGTCATTTGCAAGACTTTCCCATCCCCACTATGCCTTTTAGATTCATTACATTAGCCTCTCCTACATTAGCCTCACTACTCAACAACAATGAGGTTAGCATTTTTTGGCAGTTCTCTAATTAAAGTTAGCACAGTGAGATTGCCTTAGCAGTTCTTTTGCATATGTAATACTAGTTATCGCCTCCGTCAGTGCACGGAGTGTCGTGCTCATTTGTACTTTGCGTTCTTATCCTATGTTATTAATATTTATAATTAGTTTGTGTTAATTTTCCCAAACTAAGCTTTGTAACATAAGTTTGTTTTTCTGCGATCCAGGCTTAGTCCAGGAAGTTTTGGGCTTGGTCAATGTTAGGGCTTGTTCAATAGTGGTCTAAAATGGTTCGTGAGTTCTAAAACTCTTCAAGAGGAACCCCATGCGTCTTGTTCTAAATTTGTGAGGCATGGATTTTGGGCTCAAGACCAATCCATGGACCATTTGCATCTGTTAGAAGGACTGCTGAGAGAATTAAGGCAAGAAGAAGATTGAGTAAAGTTCTTCTCATTTATGAAACGGTGGGATTTTGGATCAACTTATGCATGTCCGATTAAGCTAATTTCTCGCGAGGCCCATCAGAAACATATTTTAAGATGAATGAACGATTCAGATCACTTGTGTAGGACTCACTTGCATGGTCGGTATGTTGGAAGCAAGTATTTTAATTTGTACTGACCTTTGAAAGTGAAACGATTAGATATCTTTCAAAGAGAAGATTTCCTGGGTCTTTTTTTTTTTTTTTGGGCGAGTGACATTCGAACAGATGCCTTGGGTCAGTTTGTGCCTGTGGCTGCCATTCCTATTTTTAATGCTACTTCGGCGGAAATGGTTGAAGCATTGAGTTTTAGATTGACAGTATTATCGGGGCTCAGGAACTCGGAAAAGGATTACATTTTTTATGGTGATGCTCAAAATATAGTCAATCTGCTGCAAGGGAGAAAGAATGCCAAGACTTGCTTGGATGTGATGATCGTGTCGTTTCCGTATAAAAAATAATTAATTAAACGAAACAATTACTACTTTCGAATAGTGACAAGTATTCCGAGTATCACTCCTCAGGGATCAAAAGGCTAAGTTGCAACTATTCCAATTAATTTCTAAATTAATTCAAGAAAAAGTGGTTTTGGTTTGATTTCCTAAAATTATGAAAGCTAAATTAAAATTAAGCAATTAAAAAGTAAAGATATTCGATGAGAGAAAAGTCTATGGTTTCGAATCCACTTGACCCTTCATAACCTAGATTTATTGCGATTGAGGATTCTTATTCGGATTCACCGGACAACATTCGGGTTCGCGGGACCTTACGGTATCTCCTAAAAATATTTATGTATCATCAAGCGGCATAGATTATCTCCGCCTAGCACGAGTCGTCTTACTAGTACGATCCGTCTCTATGACACGGACCGTCTGATAGCACGACGCGTCTTACGATAGTATAATCTATCACAGTCAATTACCACAAATTCAATTAAAACCGTTGTATGAAAACGTATTTGAAACCGCGGATATCAAACACACAATTATATGAGAAAAATTAAACCAATTTCATAAGATGAAATCATCTAATTCACACAACCGAATCCGAAAAATTAATCCAGCAAAAACAATAAAATCTACGTTACTCGGAGTAGGAATCATTGACGCAATTTTCTTCTGTCCAGCCATGTGATCGGAAGAATAATGGGTTAACGGGAATAGGCTCTCGGTTTGGAAGACAGCGTTCTTTTCTTCTTGGTTCTGTAATGCTCTCTGCCGTCTCTCTCTGATTTCGTGGTATATGTGTATATATGTGGTGTCTGTCCCCCGTTCCAAGCCTTATGCCTCCCTTTATAATTGTATAGTGCTGCCCCACGTTCAAGCTACCCAAGTCGGTTATTCCATAGCCCTAGCTGACCTCCATCCTTGTTATTATTCATGGCCCACCAATCACTTATCGAGGATTGAAAGTGGCCCAAAGTTCTCTCATTTACTGACCCATAACTAATTCTTTCTGTGGGTATTGCAATACCAAGCACAACCATCATACATGGGCCCAATTAGACGTGCAATATTATGCTTGGTCCAAAAATTAATTTGATCACGGGCTTGGCTTTGAAAATAAAATCCAACTTTTGCGCTCTTTATATCAAACCCTCCAAATATCTGCAAAAACACACAAACAATTTATTATACTCCAAGTAACAAAATAAATGGACTTAACAAAGATAAATTAGGGGACGCTAGTGTGAATATTTACGCTAGTCCCTAGCAAAGAAAAGAAATAAAACTAAAGAAAACAAATTAAAACAGATAAGTCTTTTAAACCCTCAGGCGGTCCCGGTAGGACGAGTAAAGTCTCGTGAGGGTTTTTAGCAGTGATCACCCACAAAACACACAAGGAATCGGACACTTAAATGCAACTCAAACCCAACCGACAACCTCTCAAAGTACCGCAGTGACTCCCATGTAAGTCAAAGACAAGATGTTTTATTCATGCAAAGATTTAAACAAATGAATTCTCGTATTCAATCTACCAAAAAAATTAGCCCTTTTCACCTACGATTGGATAGTAATTTATCACATAACATGTGTGTAAGTGAGAACTAGGGCTGCTCAGCGGATCATCCGATCCGCCAATCCGACCAATCTGAACCAATCCGAACCATCCGTTGATCCATCCGAGGTATGTACGGATGGATTGCGGATCGTCCAACACATAAGTTCACGGTTCCGGATCGAATTCGGATCGGATCCGGATGAATCCGAACCGCCCGTTGAAAAAAAAAAAAGGCGTATTTTGCAACCCATTGCCATTACCCACAGTCGCACACCACATTACCCAATGGCCAATACTACCCAGTAGTGTACCCACTACGCCACTACCCCAGGTCCCCAGTCACTTACCCTAACCCTAAGTCTCTCTCTCTTGAATCCATCCATGCGGCGCCTCACTACCCAGTACCCTAGTTCGTGAAGCCGAACCAGGTGACTCTCTCTCAAATGGGGTGGAAAAAATAGGCTTGAAAAATAGTCACTCTTGAGAAATGTTTGGGCCGGAAAATGGACTGGAAAATGATTTGAAAATTTTTCTAGATTGACCTAAGTTAGAGGCCCATTTGTCATAGCCCAATCCGTCAAATCCATCCGGAACCGATCCGCGAAATCCGTATCCGATCCGATCCATCCGTATGTCACCTACGGATGGTTCTCGGATCCTAAGAACCCAAATCCGTTATGACCGGATCGGATCGGATCCGTATCCGAACCGGCCAAATCCGATCCGTGAACACCCCTAGTGAGAACCACACATAGAAATTCACTAACCCCGAAAACAGTTTACACAATATCAATAGCCCGGTGTGTCTCTAAAAACTCACCCCTTCCCCTAACGATTAATCTCTTTTTTTTTCACTTTTTTTTCTTATCACTTTTCTTCCTTTTTTTTTTGTGGTCGTGCAATGCTCGGGTCTGTCGGGCTTTCTAGTTGACCCATGTAACGAGCTTTAGGTAGGTCATCCCCAAGCTAGATGGCCTTAGGGTACCAGGTTTAAAGAGACCCCTCAAACTTAATTGCTTGAGTCAAAAAGGCTTTAGGGAGAGACCCAAACTAACCACATTCAACCAATGCCTTCACAAGGTCTATCCATCTTTTGACGCGAACAACACGGTGGGAGCAAACCCCGATTGCCCGGTTACTCAATGAACGCCCGGATACGCAATATCAATTTAGCGCACAATGTAGGGAAGGGGTTCCAATTAGCCCGTGGGCACAATCAATTAATGCCGAAATATCAGTAACATGTAAACCAAATTCAAGGCCAGTGAGTGCTCAAAGTGGGACAGTGCGCGTGAAAAAGCATGAACTCAAGTGATTAAACACTATCCAACTATAGATGATACGGGCTAACCAAGTGTTTTCTATCAACATCCCATTCACAAGCTTAAATCGATTCATGAACTTGTATCAAGATGTCAACTTACATGACAAACCATCACAACACTCATCAACAGCCATCAATCAAGACTAAGTACATTGAATCATCCAAATTCCTTGATTCACCTCTTTTCTTTTCTTTTTTTTTTGAAAATTTTTATTTTTTTGAAATTTCAAAACTCTAAGCATAAATAAGTGACAAAGTAATTCCTCCCCCCAACTTGAATAGTGCAATGTCCTCATTGAACTCCATACACTAAAATATTGGACAAAGAATGAAAAGTAAGGAAAGAGATCACCTCGTGACAATGAACTAAGCAGGACATAAAAAGGTGTGGGGGAAGAGACCCCCCCAACTTGAATGAAAGCAACCTGCAATGTTAGATTGACAACACGAAAACAAAAATGAGCAAAAAGAAAAAGAAAGGGAAAAAAAACTACAAAAAGATAAAAATAATAAAAGAAAACAAAATACACTATGCTCACATTAATATTGAGCGTTTATCAGACCATGAAGAGCTATCAGTAAGAACATGTTTCCCCAATCTAAGCTCTTAGTCAAGAATTGAACTCGACCATGCCACAAAATCAGATATTTAGAGTACTGCAATTGCCTTAATCGCTTGTGAAATTTTAACTCCACCATATACGCTAGTCGAAAGAAATTGATTTTCATATTGTTGACAATGTCCACTAAGCATGGATGGTAAGTCAAGTCAAAATCATTAGCACCGAGAAAATCAATTACTTCGATTCTGTTAAAGTCTTGTATTGGTGGAGACTCAATAAGAGGATTGGTTTCATCTAAAGTTGGGAGTATTTGATTAACATATTCAAGTGGACTTTCAATACTCATGGTCAAGGACTCAAGAGTTTTCGCATCAAGCGACACATCACCACATATATAATTCTCTTGAGGAGAACAATGGACATTAAGCTTATCATTCCATCCTAACTCCAAGACTTTTTCCGATTCAAAACCAACACCTTCACTAATGGCAAGCGGCTCTATTTGCTCTTCTTCCTTAGCATGAGAATTGACTTCCTCACAGTTCATATTGGAAACCCAAATTTGTGATTTTTTAGCAAATTGATCATAATAATCCCAGCCCTTTTCGACAGTTCTATCCAAAAATTCACCATGGCACATCATGTCTACTAATTGACGCGTTTCACTATTTAAGCCCTCATAAAAATATTCTATAATGCGCCAAAGTTCAAAACCATGATTTGGGAAAGAGAGTAACAAACCTTTATAACGTTCCCAACAATGAGAATAAGACTCTCCTTCTGTCTGTGTAAAATTTACGACTTCTTGTTTCCGAAGAACAATCTCATACGCTAGGGAAAACTCTTCCAAAAATATCTTTTTCACCTCTTGCCATGTTCGTATACATGTTAAATTTAAAGAGAAAAACCAACCTGTAGCCTTGTAATGCAAAGGTCTCTCAAAAAATTTAATCTTAACTGCTTCAATTTTTAGGTTGGATAAAGTGGCACAAATCTCCTTAAATTTTTGGATATGCAAATATGGGTTCTCACATGAAAAGCCATGAAATTTGGGAAGCGATTGTATCTCTTCAGATCTCAACTCAATGTTCCAAGAATAATCTCCAAAATAAGCCATAATATGCTTTTTTTTCAAATTAAAAAAAAAAAAGAAAAGAAAAGAAAAGGAAAAACTCTTAATGCAAACTACTCTACCAAAACAAGTAGAGGTAATTAAATAATCATCCTTTTTTTGGACACTGTAAGTTTTCATCCCTGTCAATTTAAACGGTTATGTTTTCATCCTTTTTGTGTGTGAAATACCTTGTTTACCCTTTTTAGTGATACAAAATAATATATGTAAATATAGTTTCCCAATTTAGAGGGATTTGATTAAGATATATATAAATGTTGTTTCCTAATAAAGGGGGATTGATTTGACTATTTCAAACCAAATTTTTGAAATGGTAAACAATTGTGCTGCCTAAAATTATGGAATTTTTGAAATGGTGAAGATTTAAAATTGAGTGGGATGATAATATTTCCAAATATTAGTCCTAAGTACCAAAATTTAATTGGTTTTTGAAAGGAAAAAAAAAAGTGAACATCATATTTCAGTCAGTACGAGAAAAAATGAACCATTACAGTGAACATGGTAAAATTAAACAACTTGCAAAATTGAATCACGGTAAAATATATCTTCAAAACTTCTCATTGTTTATGGTAAATTTATGTAATTCGTTAGCTTTGTTGAACAACTTCAATCATGGTAAAATCATATGCTCAACCTCTACCAATTATCATGGTATAAAATTTGCACAGTAACATGGTAAATTAATATTTGTTAGATTGAATCATGGTAAAATCTTGTTGAATCATGGTAAATCCTGTTCACAACTTTTTTCAATGATTATTACAAAAATAACCAAAAAAAATATGGTAAATTTGCATTGCGAGGGGTTTTTTTAGGAAAATATGGTAAATACAAACTATTGAAATATCAAAATTCTGCTATAATCAGTAAACATGGTAAACTATTTGTGTCTCAACGTTATTCTCCACAACTAGATTCAAAGCCGGTCGAAAAATTCCCAACCCAATCAAAACCATGAAAACCCAAAAAAAATCCTCATCATGAAACCCTAACCATGTTATCTCACACAACCTATTCAAACTGAGTCAAAAACTCCCATCCAGTCAAAACCGCAACCCCACCAAACCTCCAACCGCAACCCCACCAAACCTCCAATCGCACCAGAAATCCAACCAATTCGGAAAAATTAAAGAATCTGGGCAAAATAACTCTGCATGAAACAAAAGAATAATTTAGATACCAAATAAACAAGAAAAAACTAATTTTGATAGTTAGATTCACTTACGAATTTTGGCCAGCCTTGTTGAATCGGCTTCCTCTCATCCGTTTGGGGTTATGTGTAGAAATGAACAACGGCGGACGGAGACGGTGACGGGGACGTCGATCTGGCACATGCTTGAACTAGTTGTGGTTGAGGACCATGGTGATAAACCCGGAGAAGGAAAAATGGGCTAGGGACTGAATTATTGCCGAAGAAGGAATAATGGGTTGACATTCCAGGATTAATTCCTTTATAGTCTGGGTTTTAAAAGGAGATGATGAATGGTAGCATGAATTGGGGGATTGGATTTTATTCCCAATCCCGTAATTGCACTAGAGGACCTCATAATTTTGAAAATGGTCCATTACCTACTGCCCCATATATGCAGCTTTTAATTTTGTTCTCAATCCCTTAATATATTACAATTATATAATTATATATATAAAGGGCCTTTTAGGGTTTATTTGAGTCTCGGGATGGAAACATAACTCCTAAAAATGCTCGGGATGATTTTCTAATTTCAAGTGACTAAAAGGATGATTATTTAAGTGCCCCAAACAAGTTAAAAAGAATATAATAATAATAACTCACAGTGTTATAAAAAAAATTGAAGATCGGAATGATGGGGCTTTTGGATTGTAACTATGCTGCTTGTCTCTCACCTCCGGGCACTGTAACTTTTCACTCCATGTGTCTAGAGAAAACAATGCTAAAAGAGAAAGAGAAATTAAACAAGTATGAGGAAAAAAAAAAAAAAAAGAAGAAGAAAGTACCTAAACTAGGAATTAAAATAAAAATCAACTGGAACAATGCAATCGTACTTGTAATCCCCGGCAATGGCGCCAAAATTTGGTAGGTCGTTTTTCACACCAAAAATAATTAATAAAGCGAAATAATTACTACTACTCAAATGAATAGTGATAAGTATTCCGAGTATCGTCCTCAGGGATTATAAGGCTAAGCTGCAACTATTTCAATTGATTTCTAAATTAATTCGAGAAAAAGTGATTTGATTTTGGTTTCTAAAATTATCTAAATAATGAAAAGCAAGAAAGATTGTGAATTAAATAATATGAAAAAAGGTCTTAGGGTTTCGAATCCACCCTAGCTTTGCAACTGAGTAATTATATTAATTTAGGAAAATCAATTACCAAAATGACAATCACTCGCTAAAAGCTACAAGCCCTAGCGAGATCGAAAAGAAAATAGCATGTAATTGAAAACTAGGTATAACCTATCTTCGGTTGGCACGAATCGTCTTCGATTCTAAAACTAATTAATCTAGGCACAACTCGTCTTCTCTAGGCATAGACTATCCCAATTCACAATTCCATGCGCCAAGAAAATTGTTGCATAACTATGTATTTCCATTCATGGAACCACAAACGCATAACACTAGATGGGAAAAATAAGATTGAATCATAAAAATAAGTCATAAAGTTATACAACCGTCGTTTCGATAATCAAAATTCAAAATTAATATAAAAACAAAGTTACTTGGTTAGGGTTTCATCTACACCCTAAGAAGGATGATTAGCCGGCCATTGGAGTGAGAAACACCGAGCTTTTGTTGAACCGAAACATGGACCGACGTGCTAGCTGTATTTTTTTCTTCCTCGGTTCTGCCCTCTGTTGTGTTTTTCTCTGATCTCGTCGTATCTCTGTGATGCGTCAGCCCCCTCTGCACAGCCCCTGTTTATCCCTTTTATAAGCTATCACATGTGGGCTAGGTTTCAAGGGTTAGAACCGCTGACGTTGTGGCCTCATGCACATGAGGTTCTGACCCTTGTGTATTTGCACCGAATACTCCATGTAGAAAGACTAGAATTTCTAATTGATCCATTTGCATCTTGGGCCCACTCCAATTCTAGCAACGTGCAGAACAAAGTAATAGTAAAGGTGGGTCTCATGGGAAATAATCCCATGCTTTGTTGCATCCATTGAATTCAACGGCTAAAATAACTCCATTAAAGTGATAATCCTCCAAAATACCTACAATTCAAAATTATAGCATAACCCCAAGTAACAATAAAAATGGACTTAGCAAGGGTAAATTAAGGTAGTAGCAATTGAAATCTCGGAAATAAAGGCGTTACCCTTATTAGAGGCGGAAATCTCGCAGCCTTCCTTATCTGGAATACCCAAATCTAAATCGAGAGTTGATGATTTAGCACATGCTAAATTAGTGGCGGAGTCAAGGATCCCTATGGAATACCCAAATCTTATTCCCATAACCCAAATCCCCGAAAAAGGTATTACTCCTTTACAAGAGAGGGCATTACAAACATGGAAAGACAAGAATTCTGTGAAGCCCACCGGCCCAATTAACCCAAGCCCAATCATCAGTATAAACTCCACTAAATCTGCTACACCCAACCCTTCTGAACCCAAACCTTTACCAACTGAATCACCCATTAAACCTATATTAAACCTATAGCCCAACAAAACTTCACCAGCCCAACTGCTAAAGCACCCCTCACAGCCGACCCACAAAATTCTAATCAGCCCACATGTCCAATCTCAACCTCTATAGCCCATACCTTGCCCCACAACTTAATCTCACCGTCCCATATTTCCCCTAACCCGGCTAATCCCATCAGTCCCTCCACCCACCCCACTTCCAATTCCCAAAATATCAATCTCAATTATCCTACCCTATCCTCTCTAAATCACCACATCCCCCCATACCACCTACTGGCCAGTTTCCCAACGAGCTTGATTTGGTGGATACTCCCATTTCCACTATAATTCCTAAACCCCCTGCAGCAGGTTCACGGGGGAAGAAGGCTACGACCTATGGGCGGAAGAAGATTGGACAGTCCCCTACAAGCAAGGCGGGTATTGCCTTGCCCCAGAGGAGCTCCGGGCCCTCTCCTCCCACGCTGGGCAAGCGCAAAACAACTGACTCCGTATTTGATGAGGGTGAAGTTACTAATAGTGATGGATCTTAGTGGCAGAACCAGCAAAACGAAGCAAGCTTTCTATATTATCTACTATTGAGGATGCGACCCCGACAACTGTTATGGTGGAGGCGACCAGCCAAAAATGGTCCCCAATGGATCAATGAGGTTCATGTGTTGGAATGTTCAGGGTGTGGGGAGACCCCTGACGTTCCACCAGTTGAAGGAGTTCTCACGACTCCACTCCCCCTCCCTATTCTTTTTGTCAGAGACGAAGAATGGGGTGACACGGATGCAGGTGGTCAAGCGTGCTTTGGGAATGGACGGGTCTCTGTGGGTGGATCCGACCAGACTTGCTGGAGGTCTGGCCGTGTTTTGGAAAGGCACAAATACAGTTAAGGTAATGAGGGTCTGTTCTTGGTTCATTGACATTCAGGTGAATGCACAATCGGGTACTAATAGTTGGAGGCTGGTAAATGTCTACTTCAGCTCGAGACCAAAGGTCAGAAAGGACCAATGGGAGGCATTCTTGCATTACAAGCAATGTTTGGGAGAGGACTGGGTTCTTTGGGGCGATATGAACTGCATCATTAGCTCGGATGAAAAAAGGGGTGGCCTTACCCCGTTGCATTCAACTGTCCGGGGTTTTAAAGATTTTATTGATCAGTGTCAACTTCTTGATCTCGGGTTCACGGGGTACCCTTTTACTTGGAGAAATAATAGGGATGGTGAAGGGCAAATACAAGAACGTTTGGATAGGGCTTTGGCTTCTCCGTTTTGGCGAACCAAATTTTCCCAGGCAACAATCGAACACGTGAATGCGGTGGGGTCTGACCATAGTGCCCTTATACTCCACCTCAATCCCTATGAAATTCATAGGCGGGCTCCCTTTCGCTTTGATGCACGGTGGGTTCAAGAAGAGGAGGTAGACTCTATTGTAAAGACTGCCTGGGCCACATCAGTTCCTGGATCTTGGTTATTTAAGGTGCATCATAGAATCGAGGAATGCCGCTGCTCCTTACTCAACTGGAAAAAACGGAAACGGGACAACTCAGATAAGAACATTACTGTGCTTAAAGAGAATATTCAGCAAATTCATAACAGCCCCTTCCGGAACCGTGAACGACTTAAAGAGTTGGAGGGGCAGTTACAGTTGGAATGGGACAGCGAGGAACTATTCTGGAAGCAGAAGTCGCGTGTGGATTGGTTGCAGCATGGTGACAAGAACACTGGTTTTTTCCACGCCTCAGTGTTGCAACGGCGAGCAAAAAACCGCATCACAGGTGTTGAGGATTCCAACAGCAACTGGATTAGTGACAGTACAGAGGTAAAAACTGAGTTTCAAAGATATTATCAATCCATTTTTGAAGCTAGTCCGGCTTTAGATATGGGTGATGTTCTCAGTGTTATTCCCACATTGGTTGATGCTGCCATGAATTAGAGACTTACGAGTGCTATTACAGAGATGGAAGTTCACGATGCTCTCATGTCTATGCATCCAACCAAAGCTCCAGGTGTTGATGGTATGACAGCCCTCTTTTTTCAAAAATACTGGCACATTTTGGGGTCGGATATCACTGCAGCCATCCAAGGATTTTTCCATGGTGGTCATTTACTTCATAGCCTTAATCAGACCCTTATCACACTAATACCCAAAATCAGTTGTCCCACCAAACCTTCCCAATTCCGACCTATTAGTTTGTGCAACGTACTTTACAAACTAATAACAAAAATCCTTGCCAACAGATTGCGACTTATCCTTCCTAGAATCATCTCGGAAAACCAAAGTGCCTTCATTGGGGGACGACTAATCTCTGACAACATTCTAGTTGCTCACGAGGTAATGCACTCACTAAAGAACAGAAGGTACGGAAGAAAAGGTTGGTTTGCACTTAAATTGGACATGGCCAAGGCATATGACCTACTTGAGTGGGTTTTTATTGAGAGTGTTTTGCGGAAATTTGGGTTTAGTCAGCAGTGGATTTTTTGGGTGATGGAGTGTGTCTAGACAGTGTCTTTTTCTGTGGTGATTAATGGTGAAAAGGGTGATTTTTTCCAACCGACACGGGGCCTTAGACAGGGTTGCCCTTTATCCCCTTACCTTTTTATTCTGTGTGCGGAAGGTCTTCACCATCTCTTACAAGCAGCTGTGGATAGAGATCAATTGAAAGGGGTTAAGATTGGTAAGGAATGCCCATCGATCTCGCACCTATTCTTTGCAGATGACTCAATTGTATTTGGGGAAGCCACAGTGGAGAATTGTCGTGTAATTAATGGGATTCTGGAACGCTATGAAAGAGCATCAGGTCAGATGGTAAATCGGGATAAATCCTCTCTTTTTTTCAGCCCAAACACCACTGATTCGTCTAAGACAGAGATTGGTAATGTGCTGAATATCCGTTCTGAGCAGGGAGGAGGAAAGTACTTGGGGCTTCCGTCGATTATTGGTAAATCCAAAAAAGCAGTTTTTGCGTACATCAAATATAGAGTTAGTGCAAAGGCTAAGGGATGGAAAGAAGCAAAACTCAACCAAGCAAGCAGAGAAGTCCTTATTAAGTCGATTCTAATGACAATGCCCAACTACGTCATGCAATGTTTTCTTCTTCCGAAAGGATTTTGTCGTGAGCTATGCAAGATCATCAGTCGGTTTTGGTGGGGAAGCAAAGAGGGAGAGCGGAAATTGCACTGGATCAGTTGGAATAGACTATGTGACAGCAAAGCTGATGGTGGATTGGGGTTTCGGGATCTCCATGCCTTTAACCTCGCCTTTTTAGCTAAACAAGGCTGGCGATTGGTTGAAGGACAACCTACCTTATTCCAGAAGCTCTTCAAAGGTAAATATTTTCACAATTCATCCTTTTGGGAAGCCCAATGTCCGGGAACATCTTCATGGGCATGGCGTAGCATTGTTGCTGGTAGAGAGGTTCTTCGTCGGGGTTGGAGGTGGCGCGTCGGCAATGGAAAATCCATCAACATCTGGACAGACCCATGGGCCCCTCGCACATGGTCTTTTAAGGTTATAAACCCTCCGCCATTCGACCCTAGTCTACCTCCCCTCCCTCAAAAAGTTTCTGACCTCATTGACACACACACGCATGATTGGAAGGGTGATCTGATTAGGGGCCTTTTTGGGCCAGCGGATGTTGAAAATATATTGAATATCCGTGTTAGCCAGCATGGTATACCTGATAGAGGGATTTGGCATTACACTGAGGATGGAAAGTTCACTGTTTGCTCGGCTTATTATGTGGCAAAATCAATATCGTTTGCGAGGATTTCGTCGGAACGGGGAGAATCAAGTTCTAGACATTTGAATGGATCTGATTGGAAGCAAATCTGGCGTTTAAGAGTGCCCAACAAGGTTCGGAATTTTATTTGGAGGTGCTCTCATGGCGCACTAGCGGTGGCGGCTAATCTCCATCAGCGAAATATTGGGAACGACCCCTATTGTCCCTACTGCCGCAAAGACCCGGAGACCATTGAACACGTTTTATTTCGCTGCATACGTGCAAAGGAAGTTTGGAGGTTATGCCCAGCTCCGCTTAACTTCTCGGCTAATTGGGAGTGGATGTCCCTTGGTCAATGGTGGATGTCGTTGTCCCGTGGATACACAGCTGATGACAGAGCTCTGCCAGCCTTTATTTGTTGGTTAGTATGGAAGAACAGGAATCAATGGCAGTTTGAGGGCCAACAATGGGATCAGTCGATAACTCTTGAGAAAGCTACGGTGGCGTGGAAGGAATACAACGCAGTCTGTGATCTCACAAAGCAAAGAGGTCACTCTCCCCCACCCTCCCCTCCTCCGGTATGGCAGCCCCCTCCTCATGACTGCTTAAAAATTAATATTGACGGTGCTTTGGATCCTAAGAATGGCTTTGGTAGTGTGGGTTTAATTGCTCGGGACTCTCTTGGAAGGATTGTGGAAACTCGCATGACCAGATTCACAGGCTCTTTTTCTCCACGCCTGATTGAAGCTATGGGATTCCGCTTTGCGGTCACTACAGCTTTGGACAGGAATTGGAACCGGATTATTGTCGAAGGAGATGCGCTTCAAGTTGTTAACGCTCTTAATCAGACTCGCTCCTACATGGATTGTGAGGCCATAGTTCTTGATTGCATGCAACTCGCCTCGAATTTGTCCTATTGTCATTTTACTTACGTCAATCGCTTTTGTAATAGGGTAGCCCATAGTTTGGCTAGATTATCCCTACAGGGCCCTGAGATGATAGACTGGAGGGGCATTTTTCCCCAATGGTTATCATCCTTGGCCCTCGAAGAGGTTAGGGCATTAGCCCCCTCTCCTATTTAGCAATAAAATCATCTTCTCTCTTGAAAAAAAAAAAGGGTAAATTAAGGGGCGCTGTGTGAACATTTACGCGCTTATCATGTGATCATCACAGATTCGATTAATTTAGTTAAAGGTTTTAATTCCTGTTATTTTAATTTTGTTTCAAGTACTTGTAATAGGGTGACTGATGTTATAGCCAAACATGCCCTATCTTAAGATCTTTCTACATCTTGGCGAGGAAATTTCTCGAACTGGGTTTGTAAGAAGGCCTCTCTGGATGTTTCTCAGTTGAACTGATCAATAAGAATGTTATCGGTTGACAAAAAAAAAAAAAAAGACATTCGAATGTCACTGGTTGTTATATAGGCTAAAGCAGCAATCAATTAGTAATACTACAGTACGTGATTATCGCCATGACCTGGGTATTGATAGTCATATTAAATCATTATGCAACTGTCATCCAAAAAAACAGAACCCTCCTTTTCGAAAAGAAAAGCTAGATGCCCAAAGTTGACCAGCATGACCTTTGATTGTTCAAAGCTTTTAATGGTGCGTGTAAATTTTCTTCACTTGTTGGTTGTAATTTATGATGAAAACATCTAGACCTACCATTCAAACATGTCTCTAGATAAACAGAAAAGGAATTGAATACGCTGCTCTATAATCAATGGCATGTGCACAAGTTGTTATTTGCTTTATAGGTAATAAATATAGAAGGGAAGATACTAATATTTATTATTTACCCATCCATATTTCAGATATGAAAATAACCCTCAAAGACATTTGTGCATGGAAATTGTTAGCACCTAAAACTGTGTCGGAAAATATAAGCCTATAAAGAGACTACGAAAAATGTCACTAATTATTCATAACACCTGTTGGTATATTAATTCTTGCTAGATGTATTACTGAAAATTCAAATCTCATCCAACGAGAGAGCATTCTGGTGCAATCATGAGAAAATGTACAACCTCCAATTCCCAAATGTTTCAAGGAGTGTAAATTCTAGTGAATTTTACAAATTATGCATGATGTACATAATGCCATGCATTGCCAGCCGTTAAACCAAACAGAAATACAAAATAACACAAGACTATAACAAGATAGCAAATCTTCCATATATCCAAGTCATAGAAGGACCTAGCAATAGTTACATAACTTTACTCTCTTAAGCAAACAAATCTCCACTCTCCTACAAACAAAAGGGAGAGTTTAAGTTAAAAAATACAACTTCAGATTGTTCTTAGTTCACTGAACCAATAGATACGTACCAAGCATAGATCTTCTCGACGTAGCCTTTACCAAATATCAAAACATGGACATCAATGTCCAATCCAAGAGGGAATACAAGGACGTCATCGACTTGCAGTCCATGATCCCAAGTGAACAGGGTGAAGTAGGAGAGAAAGATCTAGGACGAACACGTTGGTAGTAGACGAGTTGGTAAAACAACTGGACTTAAATTTTTTTCATGCAATTGCAGAGTCGACCTTACCGGTGTATTAGTCTTGAACCAGATGCTGTGTGAGAGGCCTTGTTGATGTCTAGTTCTCTTTCAATCTGCTTTCCTAATTGATTGTTTTTAAGTTTCATTTCCAGTTTTTCCTTCATTTATTTCGTAATTTCTTTTTCTGTTTAGTAATTTGAAGAAATAGAAACTTGTTTCAAAATTGCCCAAAAAAAAAAAAAAAAAAGAAGAAGCTATTACAGTACTGCTTACTGAGAAATAAAACTTGAAACAACAAGTGGTGGCTAGCTCATGTAGTAAAGCTCTTAGATGCCCCACACTACATCCCGGGATCGAGTCTCATTCCCCCTTCCCCCATGTAATAGATTAGGAATGACAAATGACATAAAAAATAAAAGTAAAAACCCTCGAAACATGAAAGCTCATCATCAACTCACATCATGTTCGGAAGAACCAACTGAAGAAAAAGTGGGACATTTTTTTGGATGTATCAAAATCACCCAGAAATGTCGATTCCAGTATTCCGGAGTCAACAGAAATTCATCAGCATGGTGGCTGTGAACTCTGTCTAGAGGATGAATCGGTGAATGCTTGAAGTAACCGAGGGACCTGAGGGGGTTTCACTTCTAGAACCCCTTCAAGAATCTGAACCACCTGACCCATTGTTGGTCTATGGTTCTCAGCATCTTGGATGCACCAACAAGCCACTCTAGCTATCCTCCTTAGCTCCTCCTCGTCAGCATTGTTTTCCAACCTATGATCTAATAGGTTAAACACGTCACCCCCTTCTACGACTACGCTAGCAGCCCAAGTCGGGAAATACATAAATTTCTTATCTTGAGATTGCTCCGAATTCCTCCTTCCGGATACAAGTTCAAAAAGCATCATTCCGTAACTGTAAACGTCGGCTTTGGCTGTTATGGCAACTCCTGATATCCATTCTGGTGCAAGATAGCCTATTGTCCCTCTCATGGTTGTCAGTGCCCTGCTGAATTCTCGGCCAATGAGCTTCGCTAAGCCAAAATCTGCGATTTTTGGATAGAACTCGGCGTCTAATAGAATGTTCTCTGGCTTAATGTCGCAGTGAATAATACAATCCCTGCATTTCTCGTGGAGATAAGTCAACCCTCTAGCCGTTCCCAGAGCGATCTCATACCTCGTTTTCCAGTCCAAGACTTGTCCCTCCTTTTTGCGGAAAAGATGGGAATCCAAGGACCCATTTGGCATGTAATCGTACACCAACAACTTTTGGTTACCTTCAGAGCAAAACCCCCGAAGCCGAACAAGGTTGACATGTTGAATGGCTCCGATCGTGCTAACCTCGGTTCGGAACTGCTTCTCTCCCTGGTTTATGCTTTCAAGCATCTTCACCACAATTACAGTCGAATCGGGTAACGTCCCTTTGAACACAGAACCAAAACCTCCACCCCCAAATTTCTCTGAGAATTTTTTCGTTGCGATCTGCAGATCTTTGTATCCAAATGCAACCAAAAAGCCCCCAACTGCTTTTATTTTTCGAACGAACCTCCTTTGCCACTTCCAGATTCCAATTAAAACTAGGCCCAAAAGTACTACAGCAACTGAACCCGCAACAAAACCAATGATGATCTCCTTTTTGTTTCTACCCTTGGGAAACTCGGAAGCAGCGAGTCTGACATAAAGAGTTCTTCCACTACCATCATTCGATGAGAGTTGCTGCAGCTTCAGGAGTTCCCCAAGCCAAATTGAACACCCGTTACTATCATAAGAATAAGCAGTGCAAGAGCAGTTACTCAGGCAGGAAGATTCACATTTGGAAGCGCTGCTAGAAGCATTAACAGATAGGGAATTCACAGGCAATCTCATGTTGGAATACTTATAAAACTTATCAGTCGAATTTTGATTAGCAACACTTGTATTCCCACACTGCAACTCAGTATCCCTCGCACACCTACCAGAATAATTACTCAATCTCCGATCATCAGCAGACTTATAACTAAACCCATTCAAACAAGTACAAAAGGGTTGTATATTCTGATTGCAAGTCTCAAATGCCCCAGAAAACCCATAAAACTCGCATTGCTCCCTTAAGGTCGGATAAGACCAAACCAAGTTCCACTTCCCAGTGCTTTCAAACCAATTCAGTACCATGAATTGCCCCGAAAAATCCAAAACAAGTCGCGTTATAATCGAAGGACTATACACCCAAGAGATGAAATAACTCTCATTCTCATTATCAATATAGGTGAAATTGTAAATATAATTGGATCGCATCTCAGGGACCAAACTGAAAATCTGCCCATTCCAAGGGCCACTAGACCGATACTGTTCAGACCCATTCCACAATATCACATACTGTTTTTTACTTGCTTCTAAGATCAAAGAAAACAGACCATCAGATGGGTCTTCCGAATTTTTCCAAGAAGTTAGGCTCTGGTGAGTATTTGTTCTCTTATTATATGCAATTTTACTCCCAGGCAACCAAGTATTACCAGGAAAATCAAAACTTTGCCAAATGGGTTGAGTTGAATTAAACCCATCTTTCAAAACAAAATTACCGTCATCACCAAGAACAGCCACCACAGAATTCGAGGCAGTGGAGTTCTGATTTGTGGACCAAATGGGGATCTGTGACTCGTTGAGAAGAACGAGGTTGCCATCTATGATTTTCAACACGGATGAGTACTTATCTGAGATGGGTTTATCCCTATTTGCTACCCAAGCTATGGTCTGAAGAGAAACTTTCTTGTACACCATGCATATGTAGTAATTGGAGGAGTTACCTGGTTTGTGGAAACCCAATTCGAAATTTCCATTTGCTGAGACTAGAGTTTGATCACCGGAGAGAGACTGGTTTGCAGAAATGGTGTCGGACGCAAGGGAGAGGGGGAGGTTGAAAGTGAAGAACAGGAAGAAAATTGAAAAGATTAAAGGTGAGTTGATTCTGACAGCCATATCTGCCCTGAAATTTTTGGAGAGAGAGAGAGAGAGAGATTCTGTTCAGATCACTAGAAGGAAGAATTGTCTTTGGGTCATAACTTGCAACGCAGCTCATGTCATTGAGAGCTCCCAGTCATCTCATACTTAGAGGCAGCCTCTTTTGACATTTTTCATCCTACATTTACAGACAGCGGTGACTACCCCAGATGTGTTGAAAAAGGATCTGTAATTTGTTTTTTGTTGGCGGAGACGGTCTCTCTGACCGATCAAAAAAAAAAAAAAAGGAAGAAAAGGCAATTGCAGAATAATTGGTACCACTTGGCCCACTTACTGCTTGGAAAGTCTTGGTTGCTTTCCATGGCAATTATTGATGACTTTCGTGAGGGTTTTTGGACAGCAATTAATGGCTGGAGGAAGTCTCCAATTGAGAGCCTTCGATCCTTCAGTGAGTTCATTCACAATAATCACCTCTCAGATACGAAGCACTTGATCTCTTCCCCTTGTCGATTTGGACCAAGTCTTATTTCTCTCTTTCGTGCACCAGATATCGCAGGGACTTTTTGAAATTTGATCAGCGTTTGACCCTCTGCAAATTAATCCATGTTCGTGAACGGCCGTCAATCCTCTAAAAACTGATCCTGGCCTGATATTTTCAGGTACGCAAAAGTACGATTTTGATCCAAACTGTAAACCATTCCAATTAGGCTACCAATTTCAGCATTTTATGTTACCTTATTTGATTCAGGTCGATCTTCTTTGTCGGTGCTTGTATATATATTTTTTATTTTTTATTTTCTTACCTACAATTGTTGTTATTATCACTTTTTTTTAAATCACCAAAACTATCATTTTCCCCTTCTTTAGATGTACCTCTATTGAATATCTCAGAGTGTTTGGATAAATTCCCATATAGGCAAATTTGGAAGTTTATGCCCACATGTATTGATTAGCTGTTGGATCTTTGGCGAACAGAGCTCGATTGTGATTTGAGCATGGTTGCTAAAAGCCTATGATATAGGATAAGGCACGTATCATACGATTTGTATCATTTCCTTTGAATGTATACATATCCCACCCGGTATCTTTTTTTAATAGAAAATCCTATGCCATGCCGAGTTATCCTAAGAACACATGCTCGTATTCCAATTCCGATTCAGTATGTAGCCTAGGATTACCACTGTCTCCATTCAAGTACTATTTGACCTCCTAAATAAATGTTTTTTCATCCCCCATTCTTACTGATGCTGAACAAACATAAAGTTGGAAAATCAGAATTAGGAGTATATTTGTGTTAACTTGTGCTGTTCCTTCTGATTTTAGATTTTTGAAGGTGAAAGGAGTCTCTCACAGAGGAAAACAGAGACCTTGGCAAATTTGATCTGACCGCCCAAGGTTAGCTTGTGCACCCCTTTTAGAGTTTCAGTTAAAAATGGAATTATCAAAATTTAGTGCTTATACACATGCACAAATGGCGACGATGAGGAGCAACTATTTTAAAGAGTTTTTGCTTTTCATCAGCAACAAATACAGGTAAAGTGTATGTGCTGATGTGTTGATGTGATTTAAAGATTTAGATTTTCTTTGGTTTAATGAACAAGTTAGGTTCCGTTTCATCAGAACCTGCAAGTGTTTTTCAACGATCAAACTGCTTAGCGAATTGCAATTTTTTTTTTTTTTCAGGTGAGCCCACGGAAGTCACATGTGGCGGTAATGCTTTGAAATTCTACGCTTCTGTACATCTAAACAATTAGGAGGACAGGGCTTGTCGAGAAGGGTGAAGAGGAATTAGTTCTTAACTTCTTATTGATCTGGTAATCTTTTTTGCATGCAGTATGAGAACCTGATTGTGTGGGTGACGTCACCCTCGGGCGCACTACTCCACTCGTGCGCAGAGAACCTCTTATTCTTTTACAGCCACCGAACCGCTGGATCTCCCTTTATTCCCGTTTGGGCAAGGTTGTGACCTGTTCGCTCGCGCTTGTACTGCAGCCAAGCCTCAAAGGGCCCCTCGGGTCCTGCCTTTAGACCAGAGCAAGTATAATTACTTGGGCTAGAATAGACTAGTTCTTCGCGTTTTCGCCCATTTATATGGGCCGCACTAGCCACGTGGCTCATGGGCTTTTCTCCATGTATGGATGGCCCATGGTCAGATAAATATTTCTTCCATATTAAATAGTCAATGTTTGGCAGAGAGGAATAGTAACTAAACTGAGCTGGCGTTAAAATATTGTAGCATCATTTGTTTTGGTTACTCACAAATCAATCCTATATATAAGTAATTTATTCCAACTTCACTTTCGTTCACTTTTCTGTGTTGAGTTATGAATTCTTCAATTTCTCTTTTTCATTTGATGTTGCAAAATATTTTATGCCTCTCATTTGTCGCTATCATTTTGTATATACAGTTTCATATCTTCTTAACTAGGGTGACTGCAAAATAAAGTATGTCTTATAGAATATTGAACAGAAAAGGACTTGTTCCTGATACAATACAAACAGAGTCCAGATAACAGAAGAAACAACCGAAACACTTTCTAGATAATGGCAAGATAAAGGACAGATTATCGCTCACTTTCTAACTTTGGGAATAAGAAGTAAAGGTTGTTCCATCTCCAATGTTACTCCAAACTTCTCGCTCATGTCTAACTCAGTAGGATCAATCTCATCCGGAAGAGACCAATCAAAGAAATGGATCAATGAAGCAAGAACCAACGGAACATGCTTTGCAGCCATTGGAAGGCCGGGACATATCCTCCTACCTGCACCAAAAGGTAAGAATTCGTAGTCATTCCCTTTATAATCCAAAGTAGAGTTCAGGAACCTTTCTGGTTTGAACTGTAATGGGTCTTCCCAAATCATTGGGTCTTTTCCAATGGCCCAAACGTTTACAATAACTTGAGCATCTTTAGGAATGGTGTAGTTCATCACTTCGCACGAGGCAAATGCACGATGGGGAAGTAGAAACGGTGCAGGGGGGTGCAGCCTTAGAGTTTCTTTGACACAGGCTTGAAGGTATGGTAGCTGAGGCAGATGGGAATTTTTTGGGAAACTTTGTTTGATTTCTGTCACGAGTTCCTGGCGGACTTTGGTCATGGATTTTGCATTTTTTAGCAGTTCTGCCATTGCCCACTCCACTGTTGAGGTACTAGTGTCTGTACCAGCAGTGAACAACTCCTGTTAATTTAAGATTTTAAGTCAAATTGTTGTGGATCCATTAATGAAAAAATCCAAATGTTTATCTTGACCCCAGATCTACTAACCTAGTTAGCAAAGGTTAAAATTGAAAGGTTAAGAGTCTATAATTCTCTCCCTAACCTTGAAGTTTGACTCCCTGAATTCTAAGGTAGTTTGGTTGGCCAAAATCCTTAATTGGTCAGGGTTTGAGTCTCGTCATATGCAATACTTTCCCTTCCCCCTATGCCTTTCAGTTCCATCATTAGCTTCTCTTACAATAGCCTAGGTACTCAACAACAATGTGGTTAGCATTTTTTTGGCAATTCTCTCATTTTTCTCATTTAAGTCAACACAGCTAGGTTGGCTTAGCAGTTCTTTTGCTTATGTAATATTCCACATTCTACAAACACAATATTATAATTTGCTAACAAATTCTTAATACGGAGGTCATTTGTTCAACTGTCAATGTCCTAAGTGACCTTGCCTTGAAGGGTTTCGTTGTTACTCGAAAATTGGGGGGGAAAAGGACGAAAGAAATAAAGGAAAGTGGTAGAGACTTGCCAAAACAAAGTACAAAAGAATCTATTTAAATTTAGGCTCTGTTTGTTTGGTGCAAAAAACGTTTTTTGGGGAAAATATTTTCCGTTGTTTGGTAAACCAAAAACAAGAAGTCAATGAAAAATGTCTTCATAATCAACTGGTAAACCAAACCTGTAACATTTCTTCCCCGACTCAAATTCGGCTCACTCCTGATGTACCCTTAATCCGTCATCCCTCTCTCTCTCTCTCTCTCATCATTGTTTTGGGCTAATCATGATCCTTCAATTTTGGAAGAAATAGCTAAATGTGAAAGAATTCTTCCCTTAACCATCTATAATTCAAGCGCTCCTAATCCCATTGAGCAAAATCAATCCAAGGTTGCTAGTTAATCAGAGGTACTTGTGTTGCGATCTTTGTTTTTGTACTCGTGTTTGTTATTTTTCTCGTATAATCGGATTGGATTGACCTCGTGGGTTGGATTATGGATGGGTTTTGTTCAAAATGATACTAGAAACAGATTTATAGAGCTTTTGTATCATGTGATTGAATTGAATTGTGATCTCTGGGTGTATAAAGTTTAGCCGGTGGGGCGATGCCCGTTAAGTGTTTGATGTAATGCCAAAGAAAGAATGTGCTCATTATATATGAAAACATGTTCCTAAACTGTTTGATGTTAAGGCCAAATTAAGGGTGCTTTTCATGGTTTGAAGTGTAATATCCCATAGTGAAAAATCAATATTAAGTAAAAACTAGAACTGCATTATGCTTATAATGGTACATTTATATCTCATGAGTTTTTTCTGCCACACACTACGATGAACAATTCCTCATATCTAGCCAGATATGATAGCTAGAACAATAAGCTAATATAATACTTCATTTGATGATATGCGCAAGTTTGTAGGAATGCTAATGTGGTCAGATTGAGATTTAAATTCGTAGCATGTGTTTTTTCATAGTGAGTCATCTGCTTTGCTTCTCAATCTGTTGATGGGCCAAATTCGGGTTGCTTTTTAACTAAACATGGTTAGGGTTCCACTCATGGTTTTGCCTGTTTTGTGTGCAAGATGGTGTTGGAAATATGTGAATGATTAATGAAACCCAGGCATTCGAAGGGTCTTTCGAGGCAACCGAAGTGACCCCTCATATTCGGACGTTACGGTGTTAGTAGCTGATTAATACACCATGTTAAACCCCCATGATGTGAGGTTAAAGGAAGCATTTACATTTGGAATACATTACGGCAGTTTCTTCCTCTATTGATGTTGCAGCAACTCAAGAGTCTTGGCAAGTCTTTATATTGATCATTCACGTTTTTGTTGAAACACCAGAATTTCACATTGCTCCCAAGTTCCTGAAACTTGTTCTGTGTGTGTGTAAGAGAGAGAAGCAAGTTAGTTCGCCAAGGCAGTCGATGGTGGTGTTCCGTAGGCTTGTGGTTGTAGCCATTTTATCATGTGAGACGGACGTCAGTCAGATCCTACAACACCCAGTACTGGTAGATGGCAAATCCGTTTTAAGGAGACTGTGGTATCACACAAGACTCGGCTCAATTCTATTATCCAACTCTATTTGTATCTCTATTATTGTACTTTTCCAATCCAATTTATGTAATCTATTTTTACTGTTTCATATCAATGAGAATTGTTCTTTAGATTCTATTATTGCCGCAATATTTTCCATGTCAAGGGTTAAGAGCATGTTTAGGTGGTGGTTTGCTTGGAGGTTTTTGAAAGGTTTATTTTTCTGCTGTTGTTCAGTTTGTGCTGCTACTGGGGCTTGGTCATATGGTTTGGTTAACAGGATCCTGTAGCTTGAAGGGCGGTTTTTGTGAGGAGGGTAAGATGTAAGCAGAGCTCTATCTCAAAGGGTATAACGTGGAGGTCTTCATCAATTGCTTGGAAGGGTTTGGATCATCCATACTGCTTTGATTCAGGCTTTCTTGTAACTTGGGTTTGTTTTGATTTTGCTGTGGAATCTTTTCTCCTCGTGTACCCTTATTGAGTTGTAATAATATCTTCTTTTTACGAACCAAAAATAAAGATAGTGATTACTTGCAGTACAGTTATTGATGGATACGCCATCTCTTTAATGGTTTTTATCTAGATCGTGCTTTTGCTTAATGGGATTTAGCTTCTCCTTAGATACTTTGTGAGTCAGCTTAATCAATGAGTTGGCTGGTGGCAATGTTTAAGGGTTAATGACCTGGACACCCCCTATAAGTATACATATTTCACCAAACACCCCTTGCAAGAAAAAAAACCTACAACGACACCCTCTCTAAGTAACTAAACTTTTTGACCTCTAACTCTGTTAACGGAAAGAGTTGAAGGACCATTTTACCCTCCAGTATATATACTTACACTTAAACACAAAATTTCATTTTGCAAGTTCATTTTCAGCCTAAACATATCGGGGGCTTCTCTCTCTCTACAATGACAATCAAAAGAGAAAAAAACCCCTCCTTCTCCGATCGATTACCCTCTAGTATGTGGGTCCTTTTGGGATCTCGAACCATCCATTATGAACCTCAGAGAAGATCATGTTCCTCTTGAAGAAGACGAAGTCACGGGACCCATTGATTTATGTTAGGCTCAAACCGGTTTAGCTCCACCCTGAATCGGCATGAACCTGGCGGCGGCGCTAGCGGCGGATCGCAACCCACGGCCAGCGGGTCCCACTATAGAGACGCTGACATTGACTACGTTCAGAACGTTGATGAGATTGTTCGAAGAAACGGACGGCGAGGATCGAACTGCAGGATTTGTTCTCGGGAGGTGTGGTTGAATCATGGGTCGCGTCCCCTCTGCAACCGTTTGATCACCGAGGTCCTTGATATCTTCTAGAAGAAAGAAAATCACCGACAACTCATTTTTGACTCCTTTGTTTTGGTTGCAGTCAAAATTTGCCAATGTATTTTCTGAATTTAAATAATCGTTTTATTTTGGGTAAATCACACTGACCTCCCCTGAGGTTTCTGACTTGTACACTGACCACCCCTACTTTATCTGAAATAGCACTGACCTCCCCTGGGTTTATATTTTCGTATCAAAAGCACCCTTCTACCCTTCCGATGGGTACCGACGGCGCCGGGGACCCCCTTGTGGGTCCCTAACAGTCGATCCGAGCCGTCCATTCATTCCAGAATCGAATTCCGAGTGGGTCTACGCGGGAATCACCTCAATCGGACGGTCCTAAGTGCTCGATCCAAAATCACCCCATTTAGTTCAAAATTTTTTGGATCGAGCACTTAGGACCGTCCGATTGAGGTGATTCCCGCGTTGACCCACTCGGAATTCGATTCTGGAATGAATGGACGGCTCGGATCGACTGTTAGGGACCCACAAGGGGGTCCCCGGCGCCGTCGGTACCCGTCAAAAGGGTAGAAGGGTGCTTTTGATACAAAAATATAAACCTCAGGGGAGGTCAGTGCTATTTCAGATAAAGTAGGGGTGGTCAGTGTACAAGTCAGAAACCTCAGGGGAGGTCAGTGTAATTTACCCTTTTATTTTCCCATTTTGTTGGTCTGAATTAATTAAGACCATTTTTAATTACCTGATGGGTTTAGTTTTTTGTTTGCTAGTAGACTGGTAGGCTTGTAATTCGTCTAGTGCATTGCAACATTGGAGATTTGGAGGTTAGGGTTTGTTTGGTGTAGATTTTGGGGGGGCTAGGGTTTGTTTGATGTAGATTTCACGTAAATGGGGAGGGAAAAAGGGAGAATGGGGGAAAGGAGAGGGAACATGGGTGGGGGCATATTTGGTAATCATGTCATATTTTTTGCCAAAATTTAACTGTAGAGGGGTCAAGGCCTAACAGAAAGTAGGGATGGGACAATTTTACTACTTAGAGGGGGTGTTGTCGTAGGTCTTTTTTCTTGTAGGGGGTGTTTGGTGAAAAACGTATACTTACAGGGGTGTCCAGATATATAACCCAATGTTTAATGGTTATTCTTTGTGTGGTTGAAGTAGTTGGAATGCAAATTGAGTTGGGTATGCTCAATTGTATTTTGACCATACCAGATTAAAGGGTATGTTGGTCATTTTTATGGGTATGAGTAATTCTGTCATTGCATAGAAGGTGATTTTTTTCCTTGAAAATTAATATTTTGATCATTTTCTCATATTAGTGATTTTTTGTGTCAACCAAACAATAGAAAACGTTTTCCGAAAAACATATTCAAGTTACAAACGAAGCCGGAAAATAAAATTATTATCCATAAAATACTTTTCAAGGAAAACGTTTTCAGCAAACTTTTTTCGCCCGAAACAAACAAAGTCTTTAGCCTCGTCATGAATCCAAAGAGATTCGTGTTAATTAATTACTAAAAGAAAGTATGGGAAATTCAATTTTTTTTGTTAATTACATACACTCTCTCCTTTCTCTCTCATGCGAACAGAAAAAAAAATGGAAGTTTCAAAATTCTAAATTCAAAGTGCAATGCAATCTCTCTCTCTCTCTCTCTCTCTCTCTCTCTCTCTCTCTCTCTCTCTCTCTCTCTCTCTCTCTCTCTCTCTCTCTCTCTCTCTCTCTCTCTCTCTCATATTTGAGCAAACCCACACTTTCATTATTTATCAGGAAAAAAGCTAACCCTTGGGCTTTGAGAGAAGGTTTTTTTCCCTTAGATTGTGTCTTTATTGGTGCATTTTTTTTTTCTGCAAAATTGTAGATTGAAAAATTTGAATGGTTTGTGCATTAACTAATCAAAGTAAACATCATATGGAATCATGGAAAAAAGACTTCATCAAAAGACCTTCTCATAAGCCATGATTCTATCATCTTATAAATAATCTAAACCCTATGTTTTAATTTTAAAGCAAAAACCTAAATCAATTTGGAGCAAAATTCATTATTTTTATGATTTTGGCTTCTTTTTTTGTTTCTGTTTTTGGGATCGATGATTGGGCACTCTTCGTTTAGAATTTGTGTATGTGCATTTACAATTTAGTACTTGCATGGCTTTTAGTTTTTTTTAGACTTTGTGTATGAAGTTAAGCCTCTTTTGTCAGTTAGAAATTAGGATAAATCTAGGTCTTATTGATGCGCTTGATGTAATTGTAGAGAATCCACTTCGAACAAAACTTATAAGCTTTTCGTTTAGGGAAAATTTGCATGGAGACCCCTGACCTTGCGCGAAAATCACAAGGAGACTCATGACCTTCACGAATTATCACATAAACACCCAAACTATTGAAGAACTCATCAATTAAACCCCTACCGTCAACTCCGTCTAAAATGAAACGTAGTGGCTGATCTATGCTTTGAGGGAAGTCTACTAGCTTGTGGAGGGAAAACCTACATGGATTTGGAGGGAAATCCATACCCGGATTTCAAATAAGGGTGCCAAAAATACCACCCCTCAAAGTGTAAGAAAGCAATTCATAGCCCCTCTCTCTCCATTACATCTTCTTCAAAATTCTATACCTTTCCCTCTAAATCACAGCATAAACATGGAATCCCCTTCATCCACCAATAACATCTTAAGCTCAAGCACCTTCAAGGACGACCTATACATCCAATGTGGCTCCAAATGTGATGCGTACCTCCTGACCATTACCCTCTCTCAAACTCCAGACCAATGTCGATTGAAGCACCTTTTCGTCTTGAAATTCCTTCGATATGCACAATGGAACCCTAAATTTCTTGAAATGTGGACTAGTTAATCAAGACTTCAAAATCCCCAAAATTTTCTCTCTTCTATTTAGAGAGATCCCTAAATCAATTGTGTATATCAAATGGAGGGGGTGAGGGAGTTTACGCGCCAAATAAACCCTGCATCTATATATGTCTAGTGGAGTCCAAGTATGCTCCATGTTTCTTCCACGTAACCATAAAAAGGTGAAATGGAGTCCAAGTCAGCCATTCCGTTTCATTTTAGATGGAGGTTGACGGGGTTTAATTGATGAGTTCTTTATTAGTTCAGGTGTTTAGGTGATAATTTGTGAAGGTCAAGGGTCTCCTTTGTGAATTTGGCAAAAGGTCAAGGGTCTCCATGAAATTTTCCCTTCCGTTTATTGAAGGTGCAATCTTTTTAATTTGTATTCAATCTACACTTGATGAAATCTATCTTGGGAATTACAAATGCGTTGTCGCAGGCATTACAAAGAAAAGATCAAGTCATTGTCAATGCCATGAAACAACTTCAATTATCCAAGCAATGGCTCCAATTAATGAGGGACAATGGGTGGAGTTCTTTGATGGAGTCGCAAGAATAAACATTGATGTTACTGTTATGGAAAGTAAATATGTTTCTCGAGGAAATCAAGGTGTAGGGCTCAAGAAATGATAATCTCTCATCCCTATCATGTCGAGTTGTTATACACAGTCGTACATGTGCAACTCCAAGAGCTAAATAATCATTTTAATGAGGTGAACACCGTGTTACTTCTTTGTGTTGGATGCCAAAATCCATCCAACTCAGTTTCAAGTTTTGATAAGCAAAGGTTGAACTAGAACTCAAATTAATTTCTTGTGTGTCTCTCAAATATCTGCAGGAATATATTTATAGATAAAGTCCTAGAGTTTAAGCTCTCTTTAAACTCTTCTTACAAATAGAGATAGAGTCCATCTCCTATTATCCTTCTGACCAACCCAATCACTGAACCCATGTGGACGAACCGTGTGGGTTGGGTCCGGTCGAACCGACCAATAAATACTAACAATTACAAATGAGGCTATCATCAATCGATTTCAAAATATTTGAAACATCGTCGGGGCCAGTTCTAAACGGAATGATATGTTATAGATTGACATAACAC
Organism: Vaccinium darrowii; assembly: GCA_020921065.1. Classification (NCBI taxonomy): domain Eukaryota; kingdom Viridiplantae; phylum Streptophyta; class Magnoliopsida; order Ericales; family Ericaceae; genus Vaccinium; species Vaccinium darrowii. The sequence goes on from CM037162.1 coordinate 15,722,282, forward strand.
TTTTGGTTTATGTATTATGGATTGAACTGGTTTTGTATAGTATTATAATGTATATGTTGTACATACTTTACCCCACTGATAGTAAATTCTAAATCCGCCACTGTTCACGCATATGATGTTCATCAATATATTAGTTAGAGAGAGAGAGAGCAAACCGCAAACAATTGGTTGATTTGGTCGTTTGAAAATGCTCTGTCAAGAAGAGAATCCAAGAAATCTTGATGGCTTGAAACACTGGACCTCCTCCTCTCTCTCCTCCTTTCTTCAATAACAGGCTCCCACATAGCAAACGTTCTCCCCATCAACTCCATTGACCTTTTCTTCAACCCTTGAAGATCTAATCCTCCTAAAATTGGATAAAAATCACTCAAATTTGGAGCAGAAGCCACCTCCATCATTCTCCTAATCAAACTTTTCATCACTCCACTTGAACTCTCTTCCCCCAGCCCGATAAAATCCCTTGACATCATAACATTACTCAACATGTTAAACACAGTGGCAAAAACCACCTCTCCAATTTTCACTACCTCCCCTTCCATTCCTCTCATAAACTCCACCATTTCCATCACTTTTTCCCCCATCAAACATGCTTGTGACTCTATTGCCTTCCCAGAAAAAAGCTCCGTTCGGCAAATAGTCCTCAAGTACTTCCATTTGTCGTTGCATTCAAACGCCCACCGTACCCCATGGACAAGTGATTGAGTTCAGGGGTCTTAGGTGGTAACACATGAGGAACATGTCGTGCAGACAAGATCCGGTCGTGGGTTTTGAGAATTTCCACACCAGCAGCCGATGATGATCCGACGATCAAGAGTTGACTTCCTAGTTTTAGTGACAGGAGCGGACCATAGGACTGAGCAAATTTTGTCAGTGTTACGTGAGGTTTTTTCCCCATTTGGGGAATATTGCCTAGAATTGGCCATGGGTTTGGGCCTGGTGGAAGCAGGGGAGTCTTTGACAGAAAAGTTGATTTGATATGCTTGAGAAAGAGGAGGAGGAGGGGTGAGAGGAGAATTGAGAAAATGATATAGGTTCCAGACATGGCTTCTGTAGGCAAAAATGTAGTAGGATTACCTAACCAATATATGAATACAATCATACGTCTATATAAGCTTACAAAGATGTGTGAACCAGTAAAGCTATGGTATCTTATCTGAGGCTTTGAAAAGGTCGTCCTTTTATAAACAATTGTTTAGAAACTTATGTTTCCATGCCTTGCCGCTTGCGAACAAATCTTGACAACGAAATATCACCTGCTTTGTGAGTTAATTAATGCAAAAAATAACAATGGGTCATGCTAACGGGTGTCATAGTGCACCGGTTAAGGGTACAAAAAGTACACTTTTGTGGGTCTCATTTGTACAAAAAGTACACTTTCAAAGTACACTTAAAGATGTACTTTAAAGTATAAATGTATTTTTAAATTGTACTTTTTTGTACTCTTAACGGGTGTACTATGGCACCCGTTAGCTTTTCCCTTTTTCTAATGTTTGTGCTTGCAAACATTAGAATACGAAACATTAATTTCCTCTTCATCTAGTTGCATCATCTGCTCCAATATTAAAGTAATTCAAAATATACAGAAAACAGATGTGCGGAGAAATGCATGTATCTCCTCATGTCGCTTCACTTATGCTATGTTTGGAACTCAAATGTTAAGCAAAGAAAGAGGAAATTTAAAAAGAAGATGAAGTGAAAAGAAGTTTAATTGTCTGGTTTGTTTGTTTAGTTTGGCAAAGAGAAGAACATGATTGCTAGTTTGCTATTGTTGTCAATCAAGAGGAGGCAAATGCAAGTATTACAACAATTTTATAAAATTGAATAATTGAACTTGTAGGAAAAAGTTACTAGAGTCTTCACATCTTAACCGAGTCTTTTTTTTTTTTTTAGTGACTAGTGTCACCAAATTAGTAACGCTGCATAGCTTGCAAAACATTGGCCCGTAACTTGGTAGAACTTTATAAGAAAACCCAAAATGCTTGAACCCATGTCGTTCACAGTTTACATGGTTGATTACTCATGGAAACTTTTCAATTGGTGCAGTGAATTACTGAATTATACCAAGAGTAACAAACCAATACAAGAAAGAATCTTGAGAAAGTCCCTAATAGTGGAGCAATAATCAAATGTCTGGCAACTAAAGCTGGCGTTAAATATTGTAACATCGTTTGTTTTGGTTACTCACAAATCAAACTTGTACATAAGTAATGCTATTCCAGCTTCACTTTCTTTCACTGACAAAAATGATGATCCAAAATTAAACAGTGACGCCGAAAGTAAAAACAGGGAATGACTGTTTGATTTTGGGGTTGATTCTTTCCCCTGGCTTTCACCAATTAAAATTCTCTTTTTATTTTGACAACATTTAAAATCTTGATTACGACATTTTCCATATACTTTTCACCTCTCACCTTATCTTGTAATGGAAAGACCAATTTTTATCTATAACTCAGGTCTCCGGGCCAGCTTATGTGTATTTTTGACTAATCCTGAGGCCCAAGGTTCGAGCCTTTGTAGCGTGCGTGGGTATTCACTTTTATGCATTTTACCATTTTCTTTTTTCCTTTTTCACATGGGACAAGAACAAGAGTACAGATATTGATCCCGGTCCCACTAATTTTGAAAACAAAAAATAATTGAAAACAATCTTGGTGATCATTATTACACTTGATTTAATTTTTTTGTCACAAAGATTAAGGCTTGGTTTTCCATTTGCTAAAATGGAAATTTGCTAAAATCAAGTGGATGATTTTAGCAAATGAAGTGGGGAGGAGATTTTAGCAACAATGAATCTGGACATATACCCCTAAGAATCAAATAGTTAACCGAGCAATCATAATTCTATGATTTCTTAAAAAATGAGCTTATCAAGAGTCTTTGAGCTGGCATTGACAATATAATTGAAGTAAGATGTTTTTAGGGGATTAGTAACGAAATAATTATGCAGAACTTTTGAAAAATGAAAACTTGTCGGGGTCAATTGTAAATAAAATTACCAGCAAATATTTATTTATTTTAATTTTTGCTTATATTTAGAAGCATTATAAAATATTATGCTACAAACTTTTGTGCTTAATGGAGAATGTTTGAACTTTTGTTCTTGGTGCTTATTTATTCCCTCTTTCTTACTATGATTTTTTTTATTGTCATAAAGTGCCCCTCTGAATGGAATTTCTGGCTCCGCCACAAGTCATAAGTATAGTTGGCATCTTCTGAGGAGTATTATTTTTTGGGAAACGATTTTTGACACCAACAAAAAAGGGTGTGTTTGGGGATAAAAGGGGGTGTGAAAATTATTTTCCTATTTTTGTGTTCATAATAAAAAAAAATTGAGAGGCTAACGGATAGGTTTAGATTTCGCGAGTTGCAACACTAGGAGAGAGTCTTGTTTCACTTTGAAGCTCTCTCAATGCATATCTTTTCCTATTGTATTGATTATATATTGTATTTTTCTGATATATAAAATTTCTTTTGCCGATAAAAAAAAATCCGTATGGATTGGTGCCAAAAGAGTTGATCGCACCTAATATATTTTTGGTCTAGAGATTTTAGAAGGAAACAAACTCTTAAGTCAAAGACATTGACTAGTGACCGCGAGACCAACCCCTTGGTATTCATGGATGGTACCCCACTTAAACTTCTATCTGCCGTACGTTGATGTTCACATCCAATTCTACTTAATCAATCCAGAAAATGAAACCCATCAACATAGACAAATAAGGAAGAAGACATTACTCCTATTACGAATGAGTGTGTACGTGCCTTTGTTTCACCACAACATTTCCGGGCCCCGTCCTGTCGTTTCAATGTTATAGGTACACCACATGTGCATCCCAAATGCACACTACCCTGAGGTGGCAAATGAGGAGAGGCCCATTTTTTGGGTGAACCCCACATTTGGCCTCTCCTCATTTGCCACCTCAGGGTGGCATACATTTGGGGTGCACATATGGTGTACCCATATCATTTTCCTATTGTTAGGCTTCTTTAACTTTTTGAACGTATCTCATAATCTATGATGTTTTTGTCATTCTGGTAACTTTTTTCAATAAAACTAATTGAGATCTATTAAACAAGATCTATATTGAATATAAAAAACTTACTCCCTCCGTCCCTTTTTAAGTGATCCACTTGGAAAACGCGTACTTTTGCGAATGTTTAAAAATGTACTTACCTATAATGTTTTTAAATTTTTTTGGCACCAAATTAAAAAGTTATATAGAGAAATATGTTTTTCAGAGGTTTGAAATTACACATATTCCCATATGAATCATTTTCAAAGAGACGAAGAGAGTAATAAATAAGAAATTATAGACAATTCTTTAAGACATCCAAAAAAGGAACAAAAATGATTGTGATACAAACTTTGTGCCACAACCAACCACAACCCCACTCACATGGGGTGTGGGTCCCACATGGGCCCCACGTGCGGGCCCCACATCCCATGTGAGTGGGGTTGTGGTTGGTTGTGGCACAAAGTTTGTGTCACTATCATTATTCAAAAAGGAAAGGAGCCCAAGAAAATTGAGAATCAATTTCTATAGGACCAAGAAGTACCCAACACGGATTGGAATCACCTGTCCCCCTCTTCCTGTCCCCATCTCCTGCCCCCTTAATATCACGTCGCCATGTGTCTCCAACAAATCTCAACCATTCGTCCAATTCTCTCCCTCTCTCTCTCTCTCTCTCTCTCTCACACACACACGCACACGCACATCACTGAGTTCCCAAAACATTAGAATACCAACAATAATTTCCTCTTCATCTGCTCCAATAGTTAAGTAATTTAAAACTTACAGAAAACACGTGCGGATAAATACATTTGTCACCCCATGTCGCTTCACTTATGCTCTGTTCGGAACTCAAATGTTAAGCAAAGAAAAATGGAATTGAAAAAGAACATGAAGTGAAAAGAAGTTTAATTCTCTTGTTTGTTTTTTTGGGTTGCCTAAGGAGAAGAACGTGATTGCTAGCGTTGTCAATCAATAGGAGACAAAATCAAGTATTACATTAAGAATTTTATCAAATTGAAGAATCGACCTTCTAAGAAAAGTACAATAGTCATCACATCTTAACCGAGTCTTTTTTCTAACGACTAGAGTCACCATATAAGTAACGCTGCATAGCATGCAAAACATTGGCCCATAACCTTATAAGGTGACCCAAATGCTTAAACCCATGTCATTCACAGTAGTTTACATGGTTGATTTTAGATAACAGAAAATTGGTCTAAACGACAAATTTGAGGCTTTAAATGGTGTTTAGTCTAGCATAATTTATTTTAAGGCATTCAATACAATGATAGAAAAATTTTCATGTGTCAAGGACAACACTAGACAAAAATACCCTTAATAAACCACACCACTCACGCATGCGGAGGAATTTTCCGCGGGCAAAAGCAATTGCCCCACGGACAAAAGCAATTTCCCGACAATGACCCAGGAATTTCCCGACAATGATGACAATGACCCATCATTGTCTGCAGTCGGTCAAACCCTCTTTCTCTCTCTCTCTCTCTCAGTCTCTCATGTCGCTGTCAAACCTCTCTCTCATGTGTGGCATTAATGAATGGGACCAAATTAATTTCTCTCTTCAATTTTGGGGGTGGGTTCAATTTTTGGGGTTCAATTTTAGGGAGTTCTTTGGGGTAGGGTATAGTGGGTTTAGGCACTTAGAATGCACTTTCCAATTATAGGGTTTTAGCTATTTAGGCACTTTCATAGGGTACCCTAGTATTTTAGGCACTTTCATAGGGTACTCTAGGGTTTAGGTTTAGGGTGCACTTTTCAATTATTTGGCTTTAGTAGTTTAGGTACTTTCACAGGATACCCTAGGATTTTAGGCACTTTCATAGGGTACCCTACGGTTTTAGGCACTTTCATAGGGTACAATGGGGTTTAGGTTTAGGCACTTTCATTAGGTTTTGGGGTTTAGGCACTTTCATTGGCTAGTGGGGGCATTTTTGAAATGTGTAGGTGATTTGTCCTTTTGGCATTAAAGAAAAAGTTGATGTCCTTATTGAAGTAAACATCCCTTTACTATGTCCTCCCCAAAAACGGACCCTTTAGATAAAACTTCAAAAAAAGCTGCCAAACTTTGAGCGCAATGCCTCATAGGCCTCCAACGTTAATGAAATGTTAATTGCACCTCCAAACTTTACACATTTCCTTTAGCGAGGCCCACGTTGTTTGGGTCCGATAACTTCTAGTCGTAAATTGATGACGTGTCGTTTTGGGGGCAAGTTGGGGAGGCCATTATTCATGGTTATGTGGGGCCCACTTCGAGGTCCCGCACAAACGATTTGAACCATAGAATAATCTTAAATTAATTATTTGGTTTTTTGTAATTTTAACCCAATCGGTTATTTATACGTAATTGATCCAAGTGTTCAGTTTTTCATTCAGAATTCAAGCCCTATAATCTGAAAGAATTTTAATAAAAGTTACTATTTCATATTGATCTGACCGCATATATTGAAGGGATTGTTACGAAGAACATCCATTGAAATAATTATTTTGATCAGACATGGATATATCTCAAGATAATTTTTTTGATAAATGTTCTTTTTTTTTTTCTTGAAGGGTGATTTGATAAATGCTCTTTTTAACAAGCTCTCTATGATATCAGCGGCCCAAATCAAAATGATACCAAGCACACAAATGTCTAATTTTTTTTAAAAATCTTTCAAATTATACGATTCACATCAATAGCGTATAAATAACCAACTGGGCTAAAATTACACAAAAGCACTCAAATAATTAATTTAAAATTATTGGACGGTTTGGATCATTTGTTTGGGATCCCAAAGTGGGCCCCACTTGAACATGTAAAATGGCCTTCCTAACTTGCCCCCAAAATGACATCGTTTTAGGGGGGAAGATGTACACATCATCAATTTCCGTCTGGAACTTGACGGACCGAGACGGCGTGGGCCTAATTGAAGCAAATGTGTAATGTTTGGAGGTGCAATTAACATTTCATTATGTTTGGAGGCCTATAAGACATTGTGGTCAAAGTTTGGAGGCCTTTTTAAAGTTTCCTCTTGATTTTATTCCTAAGATTACACATGTAAACTTTCAATGTGGGACAATGAATTACACCAAGAATAACAAACCGATACAAGAAAGAATCTTATAATGGGGAATAAACAAATCACGCACTTAAGAAAGTGCCTAACAGGGGAGAAATAATCAATGTCTGGCAGAGAAGAATAGTAACTAAACTAAGCTATAATTGTTTATTATTTTAATTATAGTGATTTGTAGCCTCATTTGTTTTGGTTACTAAAATAATCAAATATTGTAGCTAGCCTCATTTGTTTCGGTTACTCACAAATCAAACCTATATATAAGTAATTTATTCCAGCTTCACTTTCGTTCACTTTCTTTGTCGAGTTATGAATTCTTCAATTCCCCTTTTCATTTGATGTTGCAAAAGTTTTTCTGCTTCTCTCATTTGTTGCTATCATTTTGTATATACAGTTTCACATCTCCTTAACTAGGGTGACTGAAAGGTAAAGTATGTCTTATAGAATATTGAACAGAAAAGGACTTGTTTCTGATACAATTCAAATAGAGTCCTGATAACAGAAGAAACAACCGACAAACATCGTAGATAATGGAAGGAGAAACGATAGATTATCGCTCACTTTATAACTTTCGGGATAAGGAGTAAAGGTTGTTCCATCTCCAATGTTACTCCAAACTTCTCGCTCATGTCTAACTCATTAGGATCTATCCCATCCGGAAGAGACCAATCAAAGAAATGGATCAATGAAGCAAGAACCAACGGAACATGCTTTGCAGCCATTGGAAGGCCAGGACATATCCTCCTACCTGCCCCAAAAGGTAAGAAGTTGTAGTCATTCCCTTTATAATCCAAAGTAGAGTTCAGGAATCTCTCTGGTTTAAACTGTAATGGGTCTTCCCAAATCATGGGGTCTTTTCCAATGGCCCAAACGTTTACAATGACTTGAGCATCTTTAGGAATTGTGTAGTTCATCACTTCGCACGAGGCAAGTGCACGGTGGGGAAGTAGAAATGGTGCAGGGGGGTGCAGCCTAAGAGTTTCTTTGACGCAGGCTTGAAGGTATGGAAGCTGAGGTAGATGCGATTCTTTTGGGAAACTTTGGTTGATTTCTCTCACAAGTTCTTGGCGGACTTTGGTCATGGATTTTGGATTTTTTATCAGTTCCGCCATTGCCCACTCCACTGTTGAGGTACTAGTGTCCGTACCAGCAAAGAACAGTTCCTGTCAATTAAGATTTTTAGTCAAATTGTGATGGATCCATTAATGAAAAATGCAAATGTTTATCGAGACCCCAAATCTACTAATCTAGTTAGCAATGGTTATAATAGAAAGGTTAAGAGTCTGTAATTCTCTCCCTATCCATGTTGAAGTTTGACTCCACAAATTCTAAGGTAGTCCCGGTTGGCCAGAATCCTTAGTTGGTCGAGGGTTTGAGTTTTGTCATTTGCAAGACTTTCCCTTTCCCCACTATGCCTTTCAGATTCACTACATTAGCCCCTCATACATTAGCCTCAGTACACAACAACAATGAGGTTAGCATTTTTTGCCAGTTCTCTCATTTCTCCCATTAAAGTTAGCGCAGTGAGGTTGGTTTAGCAGTTCTTTTGCTTGTGTAATAGGAAACATTTTACAAACATTTTAGATTGAAAAACTTGAATGGGTTGTGCATTAACTAATCAAAGTAAACATTCTATGGAACCATGGAAAAAAGACTTCATTAAAAGGCATGCCCATGAGCCATGATTCTATTATCTTGTAAATTATCCAAACCCTAGGTTCTAATTTGAAAGAAAAACCCAAGATCAATTTGGGGCAAAATTGATTATTTTTATGATTGTGACTTCTTTTTTTTGTTTCTGTTTGTGAAATTGAAGATTGGGCCCTCTTTGTTTAGAGACTATGTGTATGTGCAAATCAAGTTAGTACCTGCATTGCTTTTGTTTTTTAGACTTTGTGTAAGAAGTTAGGCCCTCTTTTGTTAGTTAGAAATTAGGATAAATTCAGGTCTTATTGATGTGCTCGATGTAATTGTAGAGTATGCACCCACTTCATAACAAATGTTAGATGCTTTTCGTTTATTGAAGGAGATGCAATATTTTGAATTTGTATTCAATCTACATTTGATGAAATCTATCTTGGTAATCACAAATGAGCTGTCGTATGTATTACAAAGAAACGATCAAAGTCATCATCAATGCCACAGAACAAGTTCAAGTATCCAAGGAATGACTCCGACCATTGAAAGGCAAGGGGTGGAGTACTTTGATGGATGAAGTTTCCGCTCTTTGTCACAAGAATAAACATTGATGTTCTTGACATGGAAAGGAGATATGTTCGTTGAGGAAGATCAAAGCATAGAACTCAAGAAACGACACTCTCCCATTACTATCTTGTTGATTTACTACACACAATCATTGATATGCAACTCCAAGTGCCAAATAATCGTTTTAATGATAGGTGAACACCGCATGCTTCTTTGTGTTGCATGCGAAATCCATCCAACTCATTTGCAAGTTTTGATAAGCAAAGGTTGAACTGTCCTAAAGACTTCTCGGGTATTGAACTTTTGGCACATTCAGATCAACTTGAGAATTTCATCATTGATGTGAGCTCTAGTGCCGAGTATTCACACTTAAAAGGAATTGGCGATCTCACTCAGAAGATGGTTGAGATCCAAAAAGAGATATTGGATATACATTGATGTACAAGCTTTTGACATTAATTAGCCCTAGTTTTACCAGTTGCGACTTCTACAGCATAGAGGGAATTTTCTGCCATGAAGATTTTGTACAACCGACTTCGTAACCGAATGGCTGACGAATGGATGCATGATAGTTTGGTTGTGTACATTGAGTAAAAGATTTTCGATAGCATTACAAATGAGGCTATCATGAATCGATTTCAAAATATGAAAAATTGTCAAGGCCCGTTAAAAACAAAATGATTTGTTATGGATTGACATACCACTTTTGGTTTATGTATTATGAATAGAACTCTTTTTGTTTAGTATTATAATCTATGTGCTGCAAATACTTGACCTCACTGATACTAAATGATGGATCTGCCCCTGTTCACAGATATAATGTTTGGAGAGAGAGAGAGAGAGAGAGAGCAAACCACAAACAATTGATTGATTTGATCATTTGAAAATGCATTGTCAAGAAGAGAATCCAAGAAATCTTGATGGCTTGAAACACTTGTCCTCTCTCTCCTTCTTTCTTCAATAACAGGCTCCCACATAGCAAAAATTCTCACCATCAACTCCGCTGACCTTTTCTTCAACCCTTGAAGATCTAATCCTCCTAAAATTGGATAAAAATCACTCAAATTTGGAGCAGATCCCACCTCCATGACTCTCCTAACCAAACTTTTCATCACTCCACCTAAACTCTCTTCCCCCAACCCAATAAAATCCCTTGACATCATAACATTACTCAACATGTTAAAGACGGTGGCAAAAACAACCTCTCCAATTTTCACTACCTCCCCTTCCATTCCTCTCATAAACTCCACCATCTCCATCACTTTTTCCTCCCTCAAACGTGCTTGCGACTCTATTGCCTTCCCAGAAAAAAGCTCCGTTCGACAAATAGTCCTCAAGTACTTCCACTTGTCGTTGCATTCAAAGGCCCACCCCATGGACAAGTGATTGAGTTCAGGGCTCTTAGCCGGTACCACATGAGGAACATATCGCGCAGACAAGATCCGGTCGTGGGTTTTGAGAATTTCCTCAGCAGCAGCCGGTGACGATCCGACGATCAAGAGTTGACTCCCTAGTTTTAGTGACAGGAGGGGACCATAGGACTGAGCAAATTTTGTCAGTGTTACGTGAGGTTTTTTCCCCATTTGGGGAATATTGCCTAGAATTGGCCATGGGTTTGGGCCTGGTGGAAGCAGGGGAGTCTTTGACAGAAAAGTTGATTTGATATGCTTGAGAAAGAGGAGGAGGAGGGGTGAGAGGAGAATTGAGAAAATGATATAGGTTCCAGACATGGCTTCTGTAGGCAAACATGTAGTAGAATTACCTAACCAATATATGAATACAGTCATACGTCTATATAAGCTTACAAAGATGTGTGAACCGGTAAAGCTATGGTATCTTATCTGAGGTTTTGAAAAGGTTGTCCTTTTGTAAACAATTGTTTAGAAACTTATGTTTCCTTGCCTTGCCGCTTGGAACAAATCTTGACAACGAAATATGACCTGCTTTGTGAGTTAATTAATGCAAAAAATAATAATTTGAAGTTTGTCAGGTACATTTCATGATAAGAGGTTTATTTTTTTTTAATTTTATCTTGTGATAAATATATTGACTAATTTTGCTAGAGAAAACAGTATTTCCCCCGCCGGCGGAAATAACTCACTCTCATTTTGCTAATGTTTGTGCTATATTGTTCTCTATTTGCACTCTTGAGTCTTGACTTTTCAGTTTGCATTGCAACTAGCAAACAATAAGTCTAGATACACACCCTTTTGGGTCACACCCGCTCACACTCTCCATGTGGCGCGTTTTCTCTCTCTCTCTCTCTCTGACTTTATCTGCCTCTCTCTTCTTAACTTTCTCTCTCTCTCCTCCACTCACTCCCCCACTTTTCTCTCTCTATTTCTCTCCTTTTTATTTTTTTAAAAAAGATTTATAAGTATTATTTTTCATATCCGATATGAAAAAATATAAATTTAAAATAACCTCGACGACATCTATTAAACAAAACCAATATTGAATATCTAATTATGTACAAAATAATAATTTTTTAAGCATAATCTCTTCTTTTCCCGTTAACTTTGAACTCATGAATTTAATTTGATTTGAGCTCATAAATATCATTGCGTTTGAGCATGTGAATTTCACTGAGTTTGAGTTTGTGAATTTTAACTAGTTTTGAGCTCGTGAATTTCACTTAGTTTGAGCTTACGGCTCGTTTGGATGGCGTATTAGTTTGAGAAGAATTAAATAGTAAGTGGAGATAAAATAGTAGGGGTGATTAAATAAGAAGGGTGGACCCACATTGATGTGATAGTTAAGAAAGGGTGATTAATAGTCCATGGTTTGGATGAAGGATTAAAAAAGGGGGATAAGGAAGGTAGATGATGTAAAAATCTATCAAAAGACTATTTTGCCCTTGATAATTCATATATATTAAATTATGTTTTTACGTAATTGTATAAATACTAAAAATTATTAATTTGGTATGCATGTTCACAATAAAGTTATAATACTTCGCGGTATTATTATTTTATAAAATAAAAATATAAAAATTAAAGGTCATTTAATTTTTCTCCCCGCTTGAAATCTTTGTTACCGAAATAATTCCTCTTTTTGACCGTTGGAATATTTTTGCTACCGTTGAAATCCAACTGTAATTTTGGACCGTTAGATTGTTTACTACAAGATTACAAAAAGGAAGGTGCATGAAACACTGGATTCTTTTTCTCCTTTATATCATCAACAAACTGCTCCTCACGCAAAAAACCCATCTTTATCTCTTCTCTGTTTCCTGTTCTCTTCTCTTCCCTCACCCAAAAACATCGCAAAATTTTCTCTACCCATGTCTTCCATGGCCGACCAAGATGATCAAAAAAACGGCGATCAGAAAAACGAGATGGTCCGATGACAACGATGATCGAGATGCAACCCCTGCTGCTGCACAAAATCGAGATTGTGTCCGAAGTTTTATTTTTTTTCCGACGATGATGATCGAGATTGGTGCATCTGTCCCCCACGGTTAGGACTTTTCATATAATTAGTTTGATTTTAGCTTGGTTTTAGGAAAGGTGAGAGCAGATTTTTAACTAGTTTTTCGTGTAATTTTTTTTATCGGCAGTTTGATTTTATTTTCTGGATTTCTTGTTAACATGACATTCAAGTTTGTAATTTCCAAAATATTTGTGCAAAATCTGAAATATCTTGTGATTTTGTTTGAGGGTAAAAATCAATTCTTGTTTTTTTGGATCGACAAATCGGTTCTTGTTCTTACATTAGGGGTAGGGAGGTAAAAAGGGGTTGGATATCACCCCAGACCAAACATCGATACCCCCTCCCCCTGCTTCTATTTAGTCAGGGTTGTCCCTGACTATCGGAGAAGGGAGATGAGCGAAGCAGGGGCAATTTTGTGTTGCCAAACGATGGATATAGCATGGAAGAGGGATGAAGGGAAGAGGGATTATTTAGTCAGGGGCTATACACTGCATCCAAACGGGCTCTTATGAACTTCATTGAGTTTGAGTTCGTAAATTTCACTGGGTTTGAGCCTACACCGAAAAAAATCACTTTTTTTCTACACAATTACATATTCAATATTTATCTTGTTTGATAGATGTCGTCGAGTAAATTTTAAATATATATATTTTCTAACATTGAATATAAAAAATAAAAGTTATTGGCCTTGTTCGTTTCCCTGCTTAGTTTTAGTTTTAGTTTTGATGACATCATCATTTCCTTCATTTCTCTCTCTATCTCTCTCTACTTATTACACCTGCTGACATCATCAAAACTAAACTAAATTATCTAACCAAACACAGTCATTAACATTTTAGTTTCTCTTAAAAATAAAAAGGGGAGAAAAGTGGGGAAAGAGAGAGAAAGAAGGTCAGAAAGAGAGAGAGAAAAGAAAGTCAGAGAGAGAGATGGTCCATTGGTACGGGGAGAGAGGTAGAGAGAGTGTGGGAGAGGGCCACATGGGTGTGAACCTAGGAGTGTGTACGTATCACCCAAGGTTCTGAATCTCGTACCGGACAGGGTACCGGTTTTCTTACTGGTACGGTACGGTACCGGTACCGGACCAGTACCGGTACCGTTTCGAATTTAGCGGTATTACCTGCATATATATGTGTATTTATATATATATCAAAAAAAAATCTCATATAATTTCATTTATCATAAAATTCATCATAAAATAAAATAACTCTCGTAACAAAATACCTTCAATTAGCAAAATACAAGTATTGGAATAGTACCAAAATGTAATTACAAGGCCTTAAATGTATGGGGTTACAAGTATTGGAATAGTACCAAAATGTAATTAATAAGGCCTTAAATCTAATTCCTTTTCGGGGAAAAAAAATGAAAAATCTATTAACAATCAAACTCCATTTTAAAAAAAATAATAATCTAATACCCATATATATTTGCCAACTACCAACGGGTAGAAGTAGAACCGGTAAAAAAGGTTAAAATGTGAGATTCAAAGGGTTAACTTGGTAATTGTGTATTTTGTAGGGTTCTCATATATAATGCCTTTTTCTATTGTTAACACCTTCCACTTCTTTTCCTGCTACCAGACGAAAACCCACCTTTTTCTATTGTTAACACCTCTCTCTCTCTCTCTCTCTCTACCAGACGAAAACCCACCATCTCCGACACCCATCTCCGGCGTCGTCATTCAAGATCTATGGCATGAGAGACAACCGTCTCCGTCGTTCTAGATCTATCTCGTTCCCACTTGGCGTTCTAGAGGTGATGATTTTTAATTTTCCGGCGTTGTTATACTCTCTCGAGTAGATGATTTTTTTTGCAAAATCTCGATCTAGATCTGCAAAATCTCGGGCGGTACAGCCGGTACCTTCATACCGTCCGGTATTGTCCGGAATGGCCGGAACCGACCGGTATTGACCGGAATTGACGACGGGACGGAATTATAGGGTGACATTACCGGTTTTATGTACATCCGGTACGTACCGGCCGGTACGGTATGAGATTCACAACCTTGGTATCACCCCATTAATTTCCTCTTCATCTAGTTGCATCATCTGCTCCAATATTAAAGTAATTTCCTCTTTCTCTCCCCACGTCGCTTCACTTATGCTATGTTTGGAACTCAAATGTTAACCAAAGAAAGAGGAAATTGAAAAAGAAGATGATCATGATTGCTAGTTTGTTATTGCTGTTGTCAATCAATAGGAGACAAATGCATGTATTACAAGAATTTTAGTATCAAATTGAATAATCGATCTTGTAAGAAAAGTTACCAGAGTCATCACATCTTAACCGTGTTTTTTTCTAGTGACTAGTGTCACTATATCAGTAACGCTACATAGCATGCAAACATTGGCTCGTAACTGGGTAGAACTTTATAAGATAACTCAAAATACTTGAATCCATGTCGTTCATAGTAGCTTACATGGTTGATAACTCATGGAAACTTTTCAATGTGGCACACTGAATTACACCAAGAATAACATGCCAATACAAGAAAGAATCTTATAATGGGGAATAAACAAATCACGCACTTAAGAAACTTTTCATTGTGTTCAATGTAACATCGTTTGTTTTTGTTACTCACAAATCAATTTTATTCATAAGTAATGCTATTCCAGCTTCACTTTCTTTCACTCACAAAAATGATGATCCAAAATTAAACAGTGACGCCAAAAGTAAAACAGGGAATGACTGTTAGATTTTGGGGTTGATTCTTTCCCGGGCTTTCACCAATTAAAATTATCTTTTTATTTTGGCAACATTTAAAATCTTGATTACGACATTTTCCATATACTTTTCACCTCTCACCTTATCTTGTCATGGAAAGACCAATTTTTTTCGATAACTCAAGTCTCCAGGCCAGCTTATGTGTATTTCGATTAATCCTGAGGCCCATCAACATAGACAAATAAGGAGGAAGACATTACTCCTATTACGAATGAGTGTTTCCGGCCCCCTTCCTGTTGTTTCAAATCAAAAACATTTTATTTTATTACCCTTTCCATACCATTTTATAGGGCTTGTTTTACTTTTTGAACGTATCTCAAAATCTATGATGTTTTTTGTCATTCCGACAACTTTGTTCAATAAAACTAATTGAGATCTATCAAACAATATCTATATTGAATATAAAAAACTTAACAATTATAGACAATTCTTTGAGACATCCAAAAAAGGAAAAGAGCCTAAGAATATAGGACGGAGGGGAGTATTTGTTATTTGAAATTTATGAACCAAGTACCTAACACTAATTGAATGAAATTGATAATTTTTTGCTCTGTTTGGATAGCAACAATCTTGAGGGGGAATGAGAATGTGATACCTTCTTTTCATGATTTCAATGTTTGGAACAAACAAGAATAGGAATGTGATTCCATGTATTTTTTATTCCGGCGTTTGGAACAGTCAAGAATAGGAATGTGATTCCTAATGACACATTCAACCAGAAATCACATTCCCAAATTGAGTGGGAATTTGATTCCTCCCTTACCCAATGGGAATCTCATATTCCAGGCACATTCATTAAGAAAAGGAAACGTGGACTTTAATAACTTTCCAAAATAATTGTTTCCCACGTAAGATTACTGAATTAATCTAAAAGCCGAAATAAAATTACTTCAGGTATCAAATTCCTAGGAATTAGATCCTCAGTAATCATATTCTTGTTCCCACCCAAGACAATTCTCAGGAATTTGATTTCTAATAATTATATTCCTATTCCTACTCAAGATTCTGGTCATCCCAACACAGCCTTAAGTATTCTGTATTCTTTGTTTGCGATCGAGGATCATCAATATTATCATTTTGAACCATGTAGGCATGTACCTCAAATTTGAATTGAGATAAATGAAATGTCCCGTTTGCATATGTTAAAGTTATGAATTCTTCAGTTTTCACTTTCTATTTGTGACGTTGCAAATGATTTTATGCTTCTCTCTTTTGTTTCTTTCATTTTGTATGAACGGTTTCATATTTCCTTGACTAGTGAGACTCGAAGATATAGCATATCCTCCAGAAAATCTGAACAGAAATGGACTTGTTTCTGATACATGTCAAATAGATTCCAGCTAACAGAAGAAAAGACCGAGAATAGTAGATAATGACGAGAGAAAGAACAGTTTATCGGTCACTTTCTAACTTTGGGAATGAGGAGTAGAGGTTGTTCCTTCTGCAATGTTACAGCAAACTTCTCATTCATGTCCAACCCAGTAGGATCATTTTCACCTGGAAGAGACCACTCAAAGAAATGGATCAATGAAGCCAGAATCAAAGGAACATGCTTTGCCGCCATTGACAAGCCAGGGCATATCCTCCTACCTGCACCAAATGGTAAGAATTCATAGTCATTCCCTTTATAATCCAGGGTAGAGTTCAAGAATCGCTCTGGTTTAAACTGTAACGGGTCATCCCATATCGTGGGGTCCCTTCCAATTGCCCAAACGTTTACAATGACCCGAGCATCTTTAGGAATTGTGTAGTTCATCACTTCGCAGGAGACAAGTGCTCGATGGGGAAGCAGAAATGGTACAGGAGGGTGTAACCTCAAAGCTTCTTTGATGCAGGCTTGAAGGTATGCTAGCTGAGGTAGATGGGATTCTTTTGGGTTACTTTGGTTGATTTCTGTCGCGAGTTCTTGGCAAACTTTGGTCATAGATTCTGGATGTTTTATCAGTTCTGCCATTGTCCACTCCACTACTGAAATACTAGTGTCTGTGCCAGCAGTGAACAACTCCTGCCAATTCAAGATTTTAAGTCAAATTGTGATAAACTCGTTAACGAAAAAATGCAAATGTTTATCTTGACCCCAGGTCCACTAACCTAGTTAGCAAAGGTTCAAATGGAAAGGTTATGTGAGTCTATAATTCTCTCCTTGCTCTTCAAAATCTAAGGTAGTCTGGTTAGGCAAAATCCTTAGTTGGTCGAGGGTTTGAGTCTTGTCATTTGCAAGACTTTCCCTTTACCACGATGAATTCCTCAGGACTCAGCAACAATGAGGTTAGCATTTATGTAATAATCCGCATTCTTTAAACACAACATCACAATCTGCTAACTTAATTGTTAGCTCGAAATCTTTTGTTCAACTCTTGATGATGTCCAAAGTGGCCTTGAAGGGTTTCGTTTTTACTCAAACAAGGGAAAAAGAAAAAGGAAAGTGGTGATACTATAGCTTTAGATGTTCAGGACTTGAAACATGCCTTTCCTGGTTATCTCAACCTGGCTTGATCTGGAGTAGGGCTAGAGAACATTAGCTAGAGACTTGCTAAAACAAAGTAGAAGAATATGTTGGAAATTATTCATTAGAAATTCTGTAAATTATAATAACTTGAGACAACAATATGAAAATAAAATTTTGAGATAATTGTTTAAGCATAAAAGATAGGGTTTAAGAGGAAACTTATGCGGATCGAGTCACGCATAAAGCGATGTACTAAGAGAAGATAAATTCCCACTAGCACCCAGTTGTGTGGCATTCCACTCCCAAGATAAAATGATCCTACAAAGATTTGTGTGTAGCTTAGACTTTTCTCGAACCAAGAACCGCCCGTATGATCAAAATATATAGCTTCCAACTAAAATACATAATTGAATCAGAGATGATGTGTATATAGGTCTGCAACTGCTTTGGTTTTTATAGTGGAAGTACGAGTACTTGTTTTTTATATTTCTCTGTATCTTTTTTAGGAGGAAGAAGTTCACCTACTTATGACCACAACTAGACATATGAATTAAAGGAGGAATAGTGAGCCTGCCTAAATATACAACAATGCTATGATTTGGGTACACCAACAAGTGTACCCCAAATGCACACCACCTCATCCAGACCGTCGACGGTCTGGATGAGGTGGTGTGCATTTGGGGTACACTTGTTGGTGTACCCAAATCATTTTTGCTAAATATAATGGCAGCTGAAGTCCAAGGCATTAAATGAGATTATGAGAACATGGGAGGGAGCTCCTCCTCCATATTTCAACGGGAAAAGGAGAGTAAATGAGGAAAGGAAGCGCCATATGCAATAAGTGATATGTAAGGAAACCAAAGGTCCAAAATAAATTATATGCCAAAATTTTAAATTAATGACATACGTATAACAGAATGTATTTAAGCTTAGCCTCTTCATAAGACCAAGTAGCTTCTTGTTAATTAGTAATTATGCTTAATTAATATGAGAACAGAGCCTTTTCTATGACAGTGTAGTATATTCTCTATCCCGATTAGGCGTTTTTTCTTTTTCTTTTCTCCAAGTTTAGAGTAAGGTTTTAACACGACAATTCTACGAACACAGATGTGTCAAAGGCAATCGATATCATCGAATGCCCTAGACCCATCAGTGTCGAAATCATTTTGCAATATTCACAAGAATGATATTCGTCAAGATATTGAGAGAAAGAGAGGGAGGGAGGGAGCAAACCCCAATCAAATAGTTGATTTGATCATTTGAAAATGCGTTGTCAAGAAGAGAATCCAAGAAATCTCGACAGCTTGAAACACTTGACCTCCTCCTCTCTGCCTTTCTTTCTTCAATATCAAGCTCCCACATGGCAAAAATTCTCACCACCAGCTCCTCTCCCCTTCTCTTCAACCCTTGAAGATCTAATCCTCCTAAAATTGGATAAAAATCACACAAATTTGGAGCAGAAACCACCTCCATGATGCTCCTAATCAACCCTTTCATTCCTCCACCTAAATTCTCTTCCCCCAATCGAATAAAATCCCTTGACATCATAACATTACTCAACATGTTAAACACAGTGGCAAAAACCACTTCTACAATTCCCACAACTTCCCCCTCCTTTCCTCTCAAAAACTCCACCATTTCAATCACTTTCTTCTCCCTCAAAACTGCTTGTGACTCCATTGCCTTCCCGGAAAAAAGCTCCGTTCGACAAATAGTCCTCAAGTACTTCCACTTGTCGTTGCAGTCAAACGCCCACGCGAGCGACACGTGGTTGAGTTCGGGGCTCTTAACCGTTAGCACATGAGGAAGGTGCCGCGCTGACAAGATTTGGTCGTGGGTTTTGAGAATTTCCGCAGCAGCAGCCGGTGATGATCCGACGATCAAGAGTTGACTTCCTAGTTTTAGTGACATGAGGGGACCATAGGACTGAGCAAATTTGGCTAGTGTTATGTGAGGTTTTTTTCCCATGTGGGGTATATTGCCTAGAATTGGCCATGGGATTGGGCCTGGTGGAAGTGGGAGAGTCTTTGACAGAAAAGTTGATTTGAAATGCTTGAGAAAGGGGGGGAGGAGGAGGGGTAAGAGGAGAATTGCGAAAATGAAGTAGGTTTCAGCCATGGTTTCCATTAACAAGAGCTTGTTTATGCTGTGACTTGTATTGGAGATACTGAAGTTAAATCATGTAAGAAAAAAATGCAGGAGTAGATAGATGAGTGAACCAGGAAAGCCATGCTATCTTGGGATAAGAAAATTTGCTCTTTTGATAAACAATTGTTTATAGAAACTTGTTTCAATGCCCATGCCTCTTGGTATAAATCTTGACAACGAAACATGACCTGCCTTGTCGGTTAAATAATGTAAAAAAGGGAAATTGAAGTTTGACAGCTACATTTCATGATAAGGTGTTTATTTTATTTCCTTCTATTTGTGATTATCGACCAAGTTTGCTAATTGTCAATTGGTTTCATTCTATTTTTTGTGTTCTGTCTGATTGATTTTAAGCTGAATATCACACTAAGGCTAAATTTCCGTGATCGTTTAAATGGGCTAAACGGACAAAAACAAACAAAATTACAGATTTTGAGACTTATTATTCTTCTCATCTATCAACTTGAAGTCCATACCGAAAATAACTTATCTAAAGTAAATAAGCTATAGACGGATTTTCTTTACGGAATACTCAACTTAAATATTGAAACCGGTGGCCCTTGGTAGAGTGTTGACGACTCACGGAGTGTTTGAGCGATGGCTTTTTGCATTTTCAACTTCTCGTTTTGACTTTTGGGTGTTTGGCAACCAAATGTCAAAACACATTTTTAGATTTTGATTATGCATATATTTCTTCCAAATATTCCTATCATTTTCAGAACATGTTCTTACTATAATCTAAAAATGACTAAAAAGTTAAAAATGAAAAATAACAAATGAGACTCTCAACATACCCTCAGTCCCACGTGCCTTCTTGAGCTACAATAGTCAATAAAATCCTTATAGATTATATGTCACCTCAATACCAGCGAAGACGGCATTAGCAGTTTGTTTGCTGGTGGATGGGACTGTTTGATGCGCATCCTCTGAAGCTAAGTTCTCCAAAAAAATTTAGCTATGTCCAGATTGATTGGAGATAAAATCACCTCCCCACCTCAAAAGATAAAATCATGCTTGATTTTAGCAACTTGGTTGCTAAAATTTTTTGGAGAACTTAGCCTCACTCTCAGCCACCGGCTCCCCGTTATTGACCAGTAAATCATCGGGGACAGACCAAAGTGCACAGATGGTGCACAGATGGGTCTCGGGGACCCACTTTTGGGTCCCAGGTGAACGATCCGAGCCGTTAGATCATCTTAGAATAATTTTCCTAGGAGCCCCGCGAGAAATCACCTCCATCGGACTTGTGTAAGTGATTGATCCAAAAACCCCCCTTTTCATTCAAAAATTTTGAATGAAATGGGGGTTTAATTTTGAATGAAATGGGGGGTTTTTGGATCAATCATTTACACTAGTCCGATGGAGGTGATTTCTCGCCTGGCCACTGGGAAAATTATTCTAAGATGATCTAACGGCTCGGATCGTTCGTCTGGGACCCAAAAGTGGGTCCCCGAGATCCATCTGTGCACGGTATGTGCACTTTGGTTTGTACCGGTAGAAGGGTTCGTTATTGACTACTCACAGCCGTCAAAGTATTTGCATTTGTCTTAATTTGAATTGGACCCTGCTACACGTACAGAGCGTAGTGCACAAAAAATGCACAGATCGTGCTTGGAGGCCCACTTTTGGGTCCCATACGAGTGATACGAACCGTTCATTTTTCATAGAAAATTTTTCCGAGTGGGCTCACAAATTTTTTTGATTGAAATAGTGGGACTTTGGTTCGACCATTTCTTATAGTCTGATTAAGCTGAAATTTTGTAGGCCCGCTCAGAAAAATGTTTTAAGAAGAATGAACGGTTCGGATCACTCGTGGGACCCAAACGTGGGTCCCCGAGCACAATCTGTGCATTCTATGTACATAGGTTCCTCCCTACAAACCTTTTCTCTCGTTGCCTCTTTAAAGTACCCAATTTTAGGAAACCACATAAAACTGTGTTTCTTTGTGTTTGTGTGTGTTTAGCTCAGATTAGATCCTAGGAGCACAACATGACTACAACAAAAGTCAGGTTCTATTGGAAGTCATATGTATTGTTTTAGCTAACACTATGGTAGCCGGCATTATAAAAAAATAAAAAAAGGTCAGACTTTTTATCAGTGGCAGATCCAGAAATTCCATCTAGGGGTCACACTTCAAGCATAACTGGGGAAAAAATTTCACAATCCATTCCAATAAAATGAGAAGAAAAAATGTTTAAAACATTGTTTTGGTGGTCGAGAATTATCATCATCCTTTTGCAAATTAGGCACTTGAACCGGCAAATTAGGCACTTGATCCGACAAATTAGGCACCTCTACTGGCAAATTAGGCACTCCTACAGGTTTGTAGAATCTCTTCATAACACTTACTTATAATTGTTAAGAGAAAAAAAATTCTACAATTATCACATACAACAATTATTCAATCACAAGTGACAAATCACAATAAGAACAAAATGTTTCAATTGACTGACAGAAATCGAAATCAGTCACAACAACTCAACAAGAACAAAATGTTTCAATTGACTTATAGAGAGGAATTACTGACTTACCATGAGTTTGAGGAAGAGAAGAGAGGAAATCATTTGGCATCCAGAGTGGGCAGATCACCTTTCGTCTGATAGCCTCTTGGCTCTTCGTCTGATCGCCTTTGTAATTGTACGTCTGAAATGCTTTTGTCTGGAAATGGGAGAAATGCCTCTTCTTACTGGTCCATTTGTATTGTATACCAATAAGTGGAGGACCAACATGCAACTAACAGCTTATTCAATGAAAAGAAAAGCCCATTAATTTGGTTGGTCTTTTAAAAGAACAAGTCCATCAACAAATTCACTTTGGGCTTTGATTGATAGTGAAGACCCTTTTGACCTTTTACAGATTTTTAACTCCCAAAAAAAATGCCTTTATAGCCTTCATGAATCCGCCCCTGCTTTTTATAGCCTTTCGTGCCTCCTATGTAATTAATGCCTTTATAGAATTTTTTGCACGCTATTTATTTTGTAGCTTCTATAGCGTTCATTGCACGTTATTGATTGTATACCTGCCAATGACGCACGGGTACTTCAAAAATGTCATCATGCAAGTATCGGGTACGGATATAGTTAGGTAAGACAAAATACGTACCGGGTATAGCAAAAACGTTTTGGGTATGTTTGGTACGGGAGGAGGTCCTCTTCTACTATGTTTGTGTATGGTCTTGAAGTCTCTTCAATTGGTCGACTATCTCTTCTCTATTTCTCTTCTTTGACTTATGTATTTCCTAGAGGACCTCCACTAAGAAATAAACTAGTAATGTTTATTTTAACACTAATATTATATTAAATCACACCACTTGTTGGAATTGTTTACTCTTTCACTAGGACTACTTTAATATTTTATTCATAAATTTAATATTTTAATTTTTATACAGAATTAGACTTTTGGACTTATTATTCAATTATTTATGTTTGGAAATCGGAACATAAACAGTTATGCGTAATAAAAAAACGGGAAAGAAAAACGAGAAACAAAATATACGTGGAAAACCTTAACGCAAGGAAAAGCCACAGAAGCCACACCAGTCCACTATGAAATAGAAAACAAGAGTACAAGTCTTCTCGCAATCTCTCTGAGATATGCATTTTCTCTCACCTCTTTGTTTTCCTCTGAAAAACTGATAACCCTGAATTTAACAAACTGCTAAATAGATATGTCGGGCCCTATGGCCGAAATTACGCCTCGAGGTCCAAAGGGAATCCCCCCAGTGGGGGCGCTGCCCCCTACACCCCTAGGATAGACCACTGCTGAAAGTTGTCTGCACCCCAGCAATCTCCCACTTGAAGATAACCGAAGTATCAGCAAACAAACAACTAAAAACCCCAAAATAATCTCAATCAACATGGACGTAGTCATCTGACTCCTCTTGGTGTGGCTCCAAGCCCATCATCTCTTCAAGCATGAAGGCCAACTGAAGTTGAGCACAACTTCAGTTTCTCAACAGTAACAGGCTTGGTCAACATATATGCCGGATTTTTGTCCCTCAAAATCTTCTCTAGCAACAAATCCCCATCCTCCAAAAGTGAACGAATGAAATGGTACCTCAAATCAATGTGTTTCGTCTTGGCATGAAACCTGAATTTTTTGCAAGGTGTATAGCACTTTGGCTGTCACTCAAAAGAACACAGTTCTCTTGCTTCAAACTCAACTCCTCTAAAATACTCTTCAACCAAATCATCTCCTTTGCAGCCTTAGTCACGGCCACATACTCAGCTTCTGTCGTGGATAATGTCACTAATTTCTGCAGACGTAAAACTCAACTCACCGTTGTTGAACCCATAGTATAGATATAACCCGTGGTGCTTCACCGCGTACCCTGATCACCAGCAAAGTCTACATCCACATATCCCTACACCGTCAACTTCCCTCTCCCAAAACAAAGTGGCAAATCAGTGGTACCTTTCAAATATCGCATAATCCACTTTATTGCTTCTCAATGTTGTTTCCCTGGATTGCTAGCAAACCTGCTCACAACTCCCATCGCATGGGCAATGTCTGGTCTCGTGTTCACCATCGCATACATTAGGCTACCAATGGCCGAGGTATACGGAACCTTGGCCATGTACTCTCTTTCTGCATCTGTCTTGGGTGATTGCCCCTGAAAGTTTGAAGTGACTTCCCAAGTGTATGCCAATTGCCTTAGCACTATGCATATTGAACCTTTCCAGAACCCGTTCAATATACTCAGCCTGACTCAACCGCAAAGTCCCCTAAGTTCTATCCCTACTGATTCTCATCCCAAGCATCTGCTTAGCTGCACCCAAATCTTTCATAGCAAACTCCTTTGCCAACTATTGCTTCAACCCGTTGATCTTCCTAACACAGGATCTTACTACAAGCATATCGTCTACACAGAGTAATAAAATAATGTAGCTAGACTCAAACCTCTTGAAGTAACAACAGTGATCTCCATTGCACCTTGTGTAGCCACTGTGCTGCATGAAACCATCAAACTTTTTGTTCCACTTTCTGGCAACCTGTTTCAAACCATACAGACTCTTCTTGAGTCTGCACACCATCTCTTCCATGCCTTTCACAATGAAGCCAACAGGCTGCTTCATGTAGATTACTTCATCCAAGTCTCCGTGAAGAAAAGTAGTTTTAACATCTAACTACTCAAGGTAGAGATTCTCAGCAGCAGCCAAACTCAACACCACTCTGATAGTGGTCATCTTCACAACCGGCGAAAATATCTCTGTATAATCGATCCCCTCCTTCTGTTGGAAACCCTTTACAACCAATCTTGCCTTGTACCTTTTCTTACCATCACTCTCTTTATTAAGTTGATAAACCCACTTGTTCTGCAAGGCTTTCTTTGATGCGGGAAGTTGATCTAACTGCCAAGTACCATTGGAATGAAGAGAATCCATCTCTTCCTGCATTGCAGTCTTCCACTCAGCTGACTCATGGACCTGCAAAGCCTCGTCATAGCACTCTGGCTCTCCACTGTCCGTCAAAAGCAAGTAACCAAGCGAAGAAACGTATTTCAGATTTGGTTTGTGTACTTTGGCTGGCCTCCTCAACTCTCTGACTGTTGAACTAGTCCCTGTTTCTGGAGCTACCCCATCTGAAACTGTCCCCTCTGAAACTATCTCATCTGAAGCTCTCTCCTTTGCCTGACCAAACTTCAGCTCAACCCCACTGTCATCTGGAAGATCCTCCAACCCAAAGTACTCAAACGTATCCCCATCCGAAGTGGTACTCCCACTGCTCTGTTTGTTATCTCTGTCTTTGTACATCACCCTCTCATCGAATACAACATCCTTGCTTCTGATTATCTTCTTGTTGTAATCCCAGAACTGATAACCAAAATTATCGCAGCCATACCCAATGAAAGTACACTTCTGTGATTTAGAATCAATCTTAGCCCTATCTTTATCGCTAATATACACATAAGACACGCAACCAAAAACACGTAAATGTGAGAAATTTACCTTCTTACCACTCATAACCTCTTCTGGTATGCCAAAGTTCAATGGAATTGATGGCCCAAGATTGATCAAATATGTTGTTGTGTTGACTGCATCTGCCCAAAACATCTTAGGCAACCCTGCGTGTATCCGCATGCTCCTAGAACACTCAGTCAAAGTCTTGTTCATCCTCTTTGCCATGCCATTATGTTGCGGAGTCCTTGGAGGTGTCCTTTCTAATCTAATCCCGAATAGATCGCAGGCTCTCTTAAACTCCCCCAACTCATACTCTCCTCCATTATCAGATCTCAACCTCTTCACTTTCAAATCTGTTTCATTCTCAACCATGGCCTTTCACTTCTTGAAGACTTCAAAGACCTCTGACTTATGCTTCATGAAGTATACTGTGGACGCCCCTCTGAAGATTTCGTCAATTTGGAGTCGCCACCCGGGTTTTAGTGGATTGTCCTGAAGAACCGAACTCGATTGACTCGTGCCTCATCTTTTGGATAAGGTCTGGATACTGGCCCATCATCACAATATTATCTTAGGTTCGGGAGCTCAGTTACGAGAGGGGAAGGGTTTTACGGCATCCCATTCGCCCAGTTGGAAGACTGGTCTCTACTAGGCTTTTATGGGATCATATAAAATGTATGCAACTCAACCTTGAACAAGTAATGGGGAATGGGGGATGGGAGTCAAATAATAACATTAAACACAACAATGGATTACGGTGTATGCTTGTTTATTGTGAACTACATGAGTGATAATGATAATGTGCTAATATTAACTACTAAAGCAACAAACAACAGAGAACAATGTCAGTATACAATGAACAGTAGCAGAATGACTTAAAATGACACTACAAGCTACTGTGAAATAAAAACCGATCTGATCTCTGAAAAGAGTTCGAGCGCTCAATGCATAGGTTCGCACGCTCAAAGCCCCTTTCACCCACACATGCCTTTGATGATTCTGATTTATTAAAAACATGGTTTGAACACTGTCACTTGCTTGAAATGTGGTTTTGATGACTTATCAGAGTCGAATGATCATGTTAACATGCATTCCAAGGTCATTGATGAACCAAACAAAACAATAGAGATAAAATGAATCCAAATGAAGCACTGGAGAGCCCCCAGATTACTCATATCACAATATTTGAAGACTATATGATGAAAATGTTTGACTTTCAGAGAATCAGTTTGAGCGCTCAATGTAGGTTCGAGCACTCAATCCCTATCCAAGATCTATGTATTCCAGTGCCTTCCAGCCCATTGTTTGATCATCAACAACCTCAAAACATCATATAACAATGATATTGGACATGATTTTTCAGAAACATCCAAGGATAAACTTTTATGAGTAGATTATAAGTCATGAATCAACCATAAACATGGATTGAGTGAGAAAGATAGAGAGAATTAGACTGGTATTTTTTCCATAACAACACACACACACACACACACTGGAATAAACTTGTAACATGATCTAGAGTCAGAATAAGCAACAAACAGAGACAAATCAAGAAAATGTTTGAGCGCTCAATGAATAAGGTTTGAGCGCTCAAACCCTTTTCATAGGATGAGAGTTTTCGTGATTTTCTGACTTCTTCTAATACTCTTGTGAACTCAAACCATCTGATCATTGTTCAAAAGAGTGAGATGTTTATGTTTGCTTCATAAACATGTTAACTTATTACTAGATAATGACAAACATCCTTTTCATGGCTTTTGGACTCATCAAGCTATAATCAAAGGAACAATAAACTGATTTTATAAAGTATCAATCTTCCATAAGCCACAAAAAGGTGTTTCCATCACAAGAGAAGACTTGAAACCACAAAAACATAAAAGCGACCAAAACAGTTTGAGCGCTCGAACCATTTCGAGCTGAGATTTTTGAAGTTTGTTATTCTGGATATTTAGGACCTTGTGAGCTCATAGAAGATATATAAGACCTCCATGAACTCACTGGTCTCCTTCAGGATGACCAAAACATGATTTTTTACATGTTTTTCTACCTTTTTGGCTATGATCAAGGCTTGAACTTGAACTTTTGATGAAGTTTGAGTGTAATGACTTGGTTATAGGATATAGATGAAGTGTTTTGGATAGAGGAGTGTGAGTGTATGGCTGATTGAATGATCGTTTGGATAGATGGGGTGTATTTGGGCTTAAAATGGTGATGACTTGGATGAAGTGGGTTTTGATGGAGGACCTGGGTTTGATTGAAATTGATGGAATGCATGGGCTATAAATGACTTATTAGAGTGAGAGAGGGGCTATTGTAGTTGGTATCTAAAATACCCATGTGTATTTAGTCTTAAAGATGGGATTTTTGAGTGTTTGAGTGCTTGAAATGAGATGATTAGTGAAGAACAAGGACTAATTGAAATGAGTTTGTGGATTTGAGGAAGGTTTGAGGGAAGCAAGCTTGGTATGAAGTGATTTCTTCAAAGACCCATGGAGTTTAGGCCTTTTAAAGAAGGTTTTTGGGTGTTTTGGAGGTTGAAGATGATGGAAATGGATGAGCGAGAGGCTAAAACGTGATTGAAGGATGAGACAGAGTGGTTAAGGTCTGATGGAGGGTGTGTGAGAGAGATAATCAATCAAGAACCTCTAAACAATGGGTGGATGGTGCTTTATATAGAGAGAGAGGGAGAGGGAAAATGGGTTTTGAATTTGAAATTCAAATTGGAGAGGGAGATGTTGTTGGAGGGATTTTTGAAGAGAAAATGAGGCTTGGAAACCAGGAGGAGCCCATAGTTTAGGTGGAAAACTAGCTGAAAAATGCCTTTAAAATTTATGGTTCGTGCAGGGTTTGAGCGCTCAAAGGGTCTACACAACAGATCAAACTTCAAAGGGCTACTCCGGGTGCTACCAAACTCTGTTTTGTGCGTGGTTTAAAGCATTGAAAAGCTTATCGAGTCTACTTTCTAACCCAAGTAATTTGAACCCAAGATAATTTGTAAATCCAAGTGAGTGACCATTTTACCCTCTGAAGTCGTTTTTGGTAAAACGAGCACATCTCCCTCATTTTAAAACGGATTGAGACGTATCATATATCAATAAAGAGGGTTTTGAATGTACTAGAAGATGGTGTATGATTGGGTTTATTTCAAAGAGTGTTTTGGATGGTTTGAAGGGTATTTTGGTCATTTTAGTTGGTTTATGGTTGTTCTAGAAAGATTTATGGGGGTGTTGGATGGTTTGGTAAGGTCAAGCCTTGTTCTTAGCCTTGAGGTATGCATGGTTGGTCTATCTCATCGTCGGGAATGCTTAATAAGTTTCTTGGGTCAAAATCGAGGTGTCTACATATACCCATACCTTCCTCGAGTGATCGTCAACAAAGGTAACATAGCAATAAGAACCGCCAAGAGAAGATACAGTAGCTAGACCCCAAACATCTGTATGGACAAGTTCTAGCTTCTGAGCCCTGGGTGGTCTGCCGCCTTTCTGAAAGGTAACTCATTTCTGTTTACCGAAGATGCAATCCTCACACATGTCAATATCCACTGACTCTAACCCTGGTAGCTTCCCATTCGACTGCAAAACTTTCATTCCTTTCTCACAAATTTGAACTCTCCTTGTTGTCTACAACTGCAAGTGTGTCGCTACCATGTGAAGTCAAGTAAAGTGTACAAACTTTCTTGCCTTTAGCCGCCGCCATGGTACCGTTGGAGACTTTTCACGTGTCCCCTGTGAATGTCGATGTATAATCTGCTGCTGCAAGCTGTCCAACAGAAACAAGATTCCTCTTCAAATTCGAAACATGTCTGACATCTTTCAGACACCATTTGTACCCTTGCATCCCAATCTGAACATCTCATCTTCCCACAATACTCCATGGCTCATCATCCCCCAAGTATACTTTGCCAAAGTCCCCTACTACATAGTTCTGCAGAACTTCCCTGTTAGCATTGGCGTGGAATGAGGCACTCGAATCAATCACCCACGATTCGGCGTCGCTGTTCATAGCAAGAATAAGTGCATCGTGCATAACATGAACCTCCAGCCCACCGTTATTCTTCTTCGATGTCTTGCAAGTTGTGACATATGGCCTACCTGACCACAATTCCAACATTCACCTTTGATGGGTCGAACCTGAGATTTAGCCCGATTTCCTTTGCCTCTCGTCAATTTCGACCTATTCCTATTCTGATTTTGACCACCCTTACTTTGGCTTCTGCCCCTCTACTACTCAAAACTTAGGGTTGAACCTGAAGTGCCTAAACCTGAACTGTCAATCGAATTTTTCCTGACCTCCTCAGTCAGAATCAAACTAACAACCTCATTCAGTTTCAACTTCTTTTTCCCTATCGAATTACTGACTGCAGTAACAGTACCCTGCCAGCTCTCTCTGGCAACTGAGACAGAATTAACAAGGCTTGAACCTCATCATCAAACTTGATATCTGCAGACGTAAGTTGATCAACAATCGTATTGAACTCACTGAGATGTGACATAAAGGAAACCACTTCTGCCAAAGACAGGTTGAAAAGTTTTTTCATGAGATGTACCTTATTCGTAGCAGACGGTTGCTCGTACATCTTCTTCAGCGCTGCCATAAGATCCTTCGTGGTTTTCTCCTTCAATATGTTGTGGGTGACTGACTTGAAAGAGATAGGCGAATAACCACTAACGCCTTTCTGTCAAGAACGTCTCAATCCTCGTTGCACTCTCTAGTCTTCTTCCCCTTTTCTTTACCCAGCAACAACCAGTAAAGATCCTTCTAATACAGATAGTCCTTTATCTGCATTTTTCAGAATGTGAAGTCTAACCCATCAAACTTGTCGATCTTCTGTTTGCCTTCTTCAGAACCCATAGCTCCCACTGAAACCCTAGCCTTCCTGAACGAGATTAAACCCACAAACCCTACCGTAACCGCGGCTCTGATTCCAGTTGTTAGGAAATCAGAACACAAACAGTGATGCGTAATGAAAAACGGGAAAGAAAAATGAGACACAAGATATACGTGGAAAACCTCAACGCAAGGAAAAATCACGGGAGCCACACTAGTCCACTATGAAATCGAAAATAAGAGTACAAGTCTTCTCGCAATCTCTCTGAGATCTGCTTTTTTCCTCACCTCTCTCTGTTTTCCTCTGAAAAACTAATAACCCTAAATTTAACAAACTGCTAAATAAATACGTCGGGCCCTATGGCCGAAATTATACCCTGAGGTCCAAAAGGGCTCTGCCCCCCCCCCCCCCCCCCCCCCCCCGGGATCAACCATTGCTGAAGGTTGTCTGCACCCCAACAATTTACTCCTCCACTGTAATATTGGATGGTTGTTGTTTTGTGGTTTTGTTGGCAAAATTGGTTTATTACTCTCTTTGTCCCAATTTGATAGAGAGAGTGAGGAAGAATCTACACTACCTCTCGCTCGAAGAAACGAGCTAAATGAAGTTTTAGCAAAAAACAAAGTGTCGGTGGGAACGCGGGTGGATGTGGCTTCTCGGTTGGAGTTAGCTTGTTCGATGTGATCAGTGTTTATGAACCTAGAATGTGGGTGAGGAGTTGTGTAGCTCGAATTTTTGAATGGTTGGGTGAAACTAGAAAACCCAACTTTCTCTCTCTAGGATTCCATGGTTGGTACCATAATCCTTGTCTCTTATGTTTTTCTGTAAAATGGTTTTTGCTTGTAGTGGTGAGTAAGAGGGAGGGACGTGGTTGGCTTTTATAGATATGGGAGTTGTGTTTTTAGAGGGAATTTCGAAGGGAGACAAAGCCATGTGGGAAGAGGTGGTAGTGTAAATTGATGGGATAGTTTTACGATGATGTGGTAGTGTGATGATGGTGTTGGAGGGTGGTGATGGGAGAGGGTGGAAAAGGATAGAGGAGAAAGATTTGACTAGGGAGAGAGAGAGAGAGAGAGAGAGAGAGAGAGAGAGAGAGAGAGAGGGAGTGGTGAGGAGGTGATGGGATGAGGAAGAGAGAGAAGAAGTTATTGTTATGGTTTATTCTAAAATCAGTCCACTAGGTTGACAATAATACAACTCTTTGACCAGTAATAGTGTATTTTTACCGTTAAGACTGCAAATACTCTTACCATTAAAATATACTCTTACCGGTCAAAGAGTTGTCTCATTTTCAGCCCGATATTGTCAGCCTAGAAAGATCCTAGGTAATTAAGGTTATTAGTGCAAGTTCATGTAATTAGGGATCGTTGGCGTAATTAAGAAAAGTAGAAATTAAATAATCATAATTAAGGAACTAAAATAATCTTAATTTTTATTGCAAAAAACTCGGGTAATTACACATAAACTCGAACCCCAGACCTCTTCCATGAACATAGATTAAATATTTGACCCCACCTTTCGATGCTATTGCCATGCGTTATATGATGCTATTGCTAGATCAGTCTTTCCATATCGCCGTCGATATACTTCTAGCTTGGTTACGTGGAATCAAGCTAATTTTAAGAGTGGCAAGTTATAGAGCAAAGATGATCTAAAAAGATAGCAGGCTCATTGCCGATACATCTCTCAAAACGGATCGAGGTGGGTGTCTCTCGGCCCATTTAGGATGACTACCTTGATCCATGGACCATAAGGAAGGCCAATTTAGAATCCCATTCTTAAGGACCCATCCCCCATCAATTCCCTTGGACGAATCACTTCCAAATGAAAAACACCAACAATAATTTCCTAATCATCCAGTTGCATCATTTGCTCAGAAATTTAAGTTAATCTAAAAAATACTCCACAAAAAACATACGTACGTAGAGAAACACATTTACCACCACTTACGCTACGTTTGGAACTCAAATCTGTGGGAAAGATAAAGGGAATTGATAAAGAAGATGAAGTGAAGAGAAGTTTCATTGTATTTGTATGTCAAGTTTTTTGTTTGGGTTGGCAAAAGGAGGACTGATTGCCATCTCCAGTTTCCATTCTTCTGATTACTAGTCAGGATGACACAGTAATCAAAACACATTTGAGTCGTCTAAAACACAATTGGACGGCTGAGGGGCGCACAACAAGATCGGACGGCCGAGAGGTGCTCAGCACCTGGGTTCACAGCAACCCCCAGATCCGTTAATTTATTTTGTTGTCAATCAATGGAAGCAGGGACGGAACCCAGATTTTATCTTTGTGGTGGCGAAAATATATATACTTCAAAAATTTAGTGGTAGCGAATCTATAAAAATCAAGGCTAAATTTTTATTTTCTATTTAATAATTACATTTTTTGAAAACTTTGTAGTGGCGACCGCCACCACTTGATCTCCTCCGACTTAGGGGGTGTTCCACTAAGGTAGTTTTGTTTTAAAACTGTCTTGGTTTTTGTGTTATGTGATGTATTGTGAGAGGATGACTTGTCTTGGTTTTTGAGAAAAACTAGTTTTTGGAAAAAACTAGTTAGTGAAACACCCCCTTAATCCTTAAACAGGAGACATATGCAAGTATTACTAGAACGATATCAAATTGAATAATCGACTTTGTGAGAAAAGTTACTAGTCACCACGTCTTACCCGAGCTTTTTTTTTTTTTTTTTTGAACAGAGTGACCACAATAACACTTCCTGCAGACAATTGGCTTAGAGCAAGTCCAATAGCCTCCCTATATCGATACATTTAGGTATAATAGGGAGCTAAGCGTCAAATCAGTTCTCTAGGAGCCTCAACAAACATATCTCTAAAATGGCTTGATAAACAGTGTCTGAACAAATACCCCCACTTTTGGAGAGGCATTATTCACTACCCTTCCCCTTTTCGGCCAATTGTTGAGGGACACATGTCTCTCTCTCTCTCTCTCTCTCTCTCTCTCTCTCAATAAATATACATATTTTAATAGAAAGTAAGTAAAATATAGAGTGTTGTTGGAGTGTTGATAGAAAAAATGTCAAATTATAATATATATGTACATTGTTCACGAACTTTTTTGGAGAGTTATTATTTGGCATGCTCGCAGTAATTGGGTAAAACTTTAATAACGCAACCCAAAATTTTTATACTCAAGTTGTTCGTAGCCTTGTTGATTTTTCGAAGAGGGATTCTTTGAGAAAAAAAATAATCGAAGTGGGACAATGAATTGCTCCAAGCCTCCAAGAATAACAAACCAATACAAGTTCAGAATCACTAACGGGGAATAAGCCAATGACGCACTCAAAGAACCAATACCGATGCTCACTTTTTCTAGGTTGTACCATTATTTGTTTAAAGGTATGTACCATATGCACTTATTGTATGGTTCAAATTATGTCACTTTATTGGTAATCGTAACTTTTTTTAGTGATTCGTAACTTTTCCGCAATATGATTCGTAACATTTTGGTGTGTCTCGTAATTTCTATAAATAATAATAATAATAATAATAATAATAATAATAAAAAATTAAAACAATTGTAACTTTTATTAAAAAAAAATTGTAGTAACTTTTATAGGGAGTGTGTATTGCAGCATTTTCCGTTTAAGAAAATATGCAAAAGAAACCTCTTTTTTTATATATATAATTTAGGCGTTCGAGTTAGTTTACGCGCCCATCAACTAATCTTGAAGGCTCAATCCCACCGCCCACTTGCAAAGAGTCTAACTAAAGCCAGAGTAAAAAGCTTCATATAAACTGACTCCAAATGAGTTGATAACACTTAAAAGGTTTCGGATTCGAAACCTCGTGTAAAGGAAATAGGAAACCTCGTGCAAAAGAAGAACTCACTTTTTTTTTAGCTTTATAAAAATATATTATATGTATAACAATTTCAGCTTCACTTTCTTTCAATGAAGAATATTGATGATCTAAAATTAAGCTGTGACACACTGACACCGAAAGTAAAAACAGGGTATCTGATGCATACTTTTTGCTTGCTCCATTGAACATTTGACAGTTAGATTTTCAGGCTAGTTATTTCCAGCAGTACTTTCCCTAATAAAAATCATCTTCAGATGTTGACAACATTTAAAAGCTTGATTACACATTTTAAATGAGGTTTCCATCTCTCACCCTTTCTTGCCATGTTTCGTCCAACTTGATATTCATGGATCATACCCCACTTAAACTTCTATATGCCGTTGATGTTCACATCCAATTGTACTTTAATCAATCCAGAAAATGAAACCCATCAACATAGACAAATAAGCAAGAAGATATTCCTCTGCATTTTATTTTTATTTTTATTTTTGATAAGAAGATAATCATTTGCATGGATGATATCTTTTCCAATGTTTGATGAGGCATTTAATAATCAATGCCATCACTTAAACGCTAAAAATATGAATTGTTTTGATACCTATCGATGTTCAATCAAGATAGTTATTTATTGAATGCTCTTCTCAATAAGCCGTATGACACCTGCGGTTCAAATCAATGATCAATGATTTACCAAGCGCATAATTCTATGATATTTGTTGAAGATTATTTTGAATTATAGGGTCCTGAATTATAAATAAAATTTGAACGTATTAGATCAATTACGTAGAAATATCCAATGGGCTTTATTTTTTCCAAGACCACTTGAATAATTATTTTAAAATTATTTAACAGTTCGTTTGTGGGGGATGCGGGAGTGTGCCCCGAACCCCACAACACCCATTTGTGAAGCACTTAGCTTGCGCACCAAAGTGGACCGTTTTTTGTGTGCTACACTGTTCAATGCATCTGCTGGAATTCAGGGTCCCGGCTCCCCTCTCTTTGCGAGAGAAGAAGAGTCATTAAACTACCTAATATTGTACCATCATTTATTTATTTATGCAAAAGTCTTTTTTTTTTTTTTTTTTTGATACTACTCAATTGTTCGGCCAATTTGCACGCACATTGACTAATCTAGGAGGCTAAATCCCATCGCTCACTTGCTAGGAGCCGAACTAATTAAAGCCATAGTAAAAAGATCTATATAGATTGGCCCCAAGTAAATTTGGTATATAGCACATAAGACATTTCAAAATTGAGACCTTATCCAAAAGTCAAACTTATACTCCTAGGTTTTTTTTTTTTTTAAGGGGTAAAGAGATCGAATTTCATTTAAAGGAAAGCGCAATTACAAACTACTGGAAATAAAGACAACAAAAATATAATACCATACAAATAGGGTATCTGATGCAACAGAACCAAAACAAATGAAGGATATAAAATTGGAGAGAGCTTGTTTCGACTGTCAGGTGTCCTTGATCAATATACGCTACCAATATGCTGTTGTTGTATGTTAAATTTATTTCAGCTTCACTTTCTTTCACACGAGAAATTGATGACCTAAAATTAAGCAGTGACACCGAAAGTAAAAACAGGGTATCTGATGCTGATTTTTCTTTTCCAGCAGGGCTTTCACCAATTAAAATCATCTTCTTCTTTTTTAAAGCAAATGAAAATCATCTTCAGATGTTGACAACATTTAAAATCCTGGTCACAACATTTTGCATATATTTTTCTATTTTTCTGTTGATGTTCACATCTAATTCTACTTTATTAAATCCAGAAAATGAAACCCATCATCATAGACAAATAGGAAGAAGATATTATTATTAAAATTTTACTATTAATAAAAAAGGGGGAAAGAGAAAGGTTGTGCAAGAAATGGTATTCCTTTGCGTGGGTGATGTGATATGTTTTATGAGACATTTGATAATCAATCCCATCAATTAAGCTTAATGACTAATCACCACGGATCACTAATAGTTAAAATTTTTCACTAATCACCACGGATCACTAATGTTCTGCATATTTATGGTTAATTAGTTATAAATTTTGTGATTAGTGTATTATGCATTTTTATGGCTCCTTTTGTTAGGCTAGGTTTGGCTAAATAAGTTAAGTTGCTTTTTACTGTTCCTTTTTTGTCTTTATTCAATTTTTTTTTTTTGTATTTTTAGTTTTGCGTCAAACTTTTGTGACCTATTGATCCGTCTCGGCGAGAAGAATCGGAAAAGTAAAAAATTTTGACCAAAACTCTTAAATTTTTTCAAAAATACAGAATAAGTCAAAATAAGCAGCTTATTTTGACTTATTCTGTATTTTACTTTTTTGGGGTTATTTGTTACAATTCGTTTGTATTTGTTTAAGTTTGATTCTGGTTAATTACGTATGAATGTGTACGATATGCACCGAAATATTATGAATTATTATTTTGAATAGTTACAAAATTATTGAGTGATAGTTATCTCGATATCAATAGGGATACACAGAGGAAAGTCTAGAAAATAACGGATTTACTCTGACAAGACAAAAGACTCGTCTTCCACAATAATTGTTAGAAGTTTAAAATGGGAAAAATGCACAATCATTTTCAGCTGTACTATAATCATCGTAGCATTCGAAGTGTACCTATCATCTTATATATATGTAAATATAGCTGAGTACAAATTATTTTGATCAATTACCAAACTTTTGAAAAGTGTGATCCATATAGTAGTTTCTTCTAATAACTTTGTGCATCACGTATTTTCCATCATACAAGTCACGATTTGCTATAGTGTGTAATCCCGGTTATTCGAGTTAAGAGGTATTTTGATAAATCTATGTTATATATATATCACGTGCCTTTGTTTCACTACACCTTTTTTCTGTTTGTCATTTCATATAGAAAACGTCTTAATTTTATTTGTTGTTATGTGAAATGCATAACCAAAGTATCTAGGAAATGACGGATTACTCTGACAAGATGAATGACTTATCTTCCACAATAATTTTCCCGCTCCACAATAATTGTTAGAAGTTTAACATGGGAAAAATGCAACATTTTCAGCTGTAAAATAATCATCATGGAATTCGAAGTGTACCTATCATCTTATATATGTGGAAATATAGCGGAGTATAAATTATTTTGATCAAGTACCAAACTTTTGGTCCATAGGCTTCTAGTAGTTTCTTGTAATTGTGTTTTGGCCAAAAAGTAACTTTGACATATTTTTCGTCCTTATTTGAATTTTTTCCCGTTAGTTAGTTTTGTGTCAGGTTTTTTTGTATTATTGGTTCGTCTCGACTAAAGGAATCGGAAAAGTAAAAAATTATGTCTAAAACTCTCAATTTTTTGAATAAAACTTAAAATAAGTATAAAGATCTGTCTTTTTAACTTATTTTTTTCTTTATTAAAAAAATTGAGTTTAGATCATAACTTTTCACTTTTTTTATTCCTCTCGTTGAGGCAAACTAATAAGTAATTCACAAAAGGTTGATGAAGATTTAAAAAACATGAAAAAAATCAAATAAAGACGAAAAAAATAAGTCAAGTGACTTACTAGGCCAAAACACATTTTGCCTGACGAATTTTCCATCATCCAAGTCTCGATTTGCTATAGTGTGTAATCCCGGTTATTCGAAAATTTAGTTAAGGAAATTTTAATTAGGCATCCTGTACCAATATTACCATTGTGATTTCATCCTATAAGATTCGAATATTTATGATTTCATCTTGTAAATGGATTATCGGACTATTATGCCCATAATGACTTTGTACACACACTACCTCCATTCTTTATCTCATTTCCCCGAGAATCATGCTCCATTATATCATTTCCAAATTCAAAGGTTGGCCCGAGAATCATGTTTAATTATCCCATTTCCAAATTAAAAGGAAACAATCCCCTCTTCGGAACAAGGGTCCATATCCGACAACGTAGCAGCGTCACGAACCATGACGGGGAGATAGTTGATGGAGTTAGACCCACTCCGCCATCACTACTAACCACAACGCAGAGGTGCTGTGAGCGATCTCCGCCATCAACGATGCAGAGTTATATAATATACTCCCTCTGTCCCAATTTGTTGTGTCTGTTTCCTTTTTGGGCTTTCTCGAAAAATTGTCAATGTTTCACAACCTATAATGTTTTTTATGAATTCGAAATCTTTTTTTAACAAACTAAATTGAGAAACAAAATCCATATTGAATATAAAAAATATTGTACTATAAATTAAAACTAGCGGGAAACCCGTGCTATGCACAGGATGAATTTAGATACACGCAATTAGTTTAAATTGTCAAAATTCATTAACCATTCAACACCTATACCCCAAAAAAAAAAAATTGCAATTTAGCAAAATATCTAAAAAGTAACCTTACAAAGAAAGTTCATTTGGAATACTTCAATTGCAATTTAGCAAAATAAGCATTGAAGTATTCCAAATGAAAAGTAAATGAGCATTGAAGTATTCCAAATGAACTTTCTTTGTAAGGTTACTTTTTAGATATTTTGCTAAATTGCAATTTTTTTTTTTTTGGGGTATAGGTGTTGAATGGTTAATGAATTTTGACAATTTAAACTAATTGCGTGTATCTAAATTCATCCTGTGCATAGCACGGGTTTCCCGCTAGTAGTATTTAAAAAGTGAAAGTGATTACCTTTGCTGTAAAGATCTCTATGTCTTTCCCTCTACACAATTAATTTTGCTGTAAAAAAAAAAAAATGTCAACCAACAGAAAGCTTATTGACCAACAAATAAAAGTAGAGAAAAGAAGATAAGATAGTGGTATAGCAAAATGACAACGGTGATAAAAAAACAAATTTGATGTTTTATGTGGACAAAATCATTCCTTTTCTTTTGTACGAAAGAAAATTTACATTGATTAAACCCAAACCAACTACGCAATCCATCTTTTTTTTGGGACCGTTTCACATTCGGATTATTGTTCTCATGATCCATCTTGTGACGTTAACAAAATTTACATAATGAATCACACTCATGAACCACACTTGACAGTGTCTTATGTCCAAATAAAGTTAAGCATCAATTGGGATACGGTTTTGTTAAATGATTTTTGTTTTGTACTTTGAATAGATAAGAAAAAAAAAATCTGACTTTACTCGGATAAAAAAAAATGCATATAACTTTTCCATTTTTTTATCCATATTTTTGCTTTTTGCATGGATCATCAAATTAAACTTTTATGCGGAATTCATTGTTTTCGGAGAGAGAAAATCTTGTATAGTATTTAAAAAGTGAAAGTGATTACCTTTGCTGTAAAAATCTGTATGTCTTTCCCTCTACACAATTAATTTTGCTGTAAAAAAAAAAAAATGTCAACCAACAGAAAGCTTATTGACCAACAAATAAAAGTAGAGAAAAGAAGATAAGATAGTGGTATAGCAAAATGACAACGGTGATAAAAAACAAATTTGATGTTTTATGTGGACAAAATCATTCCTTTTCTTTTGTACGAAAGAAAATTTACATTGATTAAACCCAAACCAACTACGCAATCCATCTTTTTTTTGGGACCGTTTCACATTCGGATTATTGTTCTCATGATCCATCTTGTGACGTTAACAAAATTTACATAATGAATCACACTCATGAACCACACTTGACAGTATCTTATGTCCAAATAAAGTTAAGCATCAATTGGGATACAGTTTTGTTAAATGATTTTTGTTTTTTACTTTGAATAGATAAGAAAAAAAAATCTGACTTTACTCGGATAAAAAAAAATGCATATAACTTTTCCATTTTTTATCCATATTTTTGCTTTTTGCATGGATCATCAAATTAAACTTTTATGCGGAATTCATTGTTTTCGGAGAGAGAAAATCTTGTATAGTATTTAAAAAGTGAAAGTGATTACCTTTGCTGTAAAAATCTGTAAAAAAAAATGTCAACCAACAAAAAGCTTATTGACCAACAAATAAAAGCAGAGAAAAGAAGATAAGATAGTGGTATAGCAAGAAGAGAAGAGGGAGAGAGATAGCTGGGAGAAATATTAGATTGTAAATCACCAACTCATGTAAAAAAGCTTAAAATGTTAGAAAAAGAGATAACTTTATCATTTATATCTTCAACAGAAAAAGAGCAGAGAGAGATATATACTTGATTTTACCTTCGCCGGGATTGCCTATCGTTCAACTTTGGCAAAGCTGCTGAAGGGGAGGATTAGGGATGGTACTGATACGTAACTCAATTCTCCTTCACTAATGGGGATATAGTTGATGCAAAGCTAGACAATTAATTTGATCATATAATAGCATGTGATTAGTTAGGCAAAGCACGGGATATAGTTTCTTGAACAATTTCCTTATTACTCTCCTCATTTTCAGACTTTCTATTATTCTTCTATGAAATTAGTTAGGCAAATTTCGTAAACAAATTCCTTTTCGGAATTTGTTACCATAAGACTATTTTTCCTTAAGAAATTATATTTTCTTAGGAAATTAAGAAGTGTTTTCCTTTGTCAACGACATGTTTTATTAAGAAAGGAGAAGTACTTGCTTCCTTTCTCAACGAATAAAATCATTCCTTTTGTCGTTAAAAAATATGTACGTATAAGTAAAGAATCATTCCTTTTCCTTTTCTTTTTACCCAAAAAAAAAAAACACATACCATTCTTTTTGTCATTCAATTTCGTTAATATAATTTTTATGGTAACCTAATACAAAAATTCGGGAAAATTGGAAAATTTTCAAATTGGAAAAATTTCGGTTATTGTATTGGAGAAGAATTTCCTTATTACTCTCCTCATTTTCGGACTTTCTATTATTCTTCTATGAAATTAGTTAGGAAAATTTAGTAAACAAATTCCTTTTCGGAATTTGTTACCATAAGACTATTTTTCCTTAGGAAATTAAGAAGTTTTTTCCTTTGCCAACAACATGTTTTATTAGGAAAGGAGAAGTACTTGTTTCCTTTCTCAACGAATAAAATCATTCCTTTTGTCGTTAAAAAATATGTACGTATGAGTGAAGAATCATTCCTTTTCCTTTTCCTTTTCTTTTTACCCAAAAAAAAAAAAAATACACACCATTCCTTTTGTCATTCAATTTCATTAATATAATTTTTATGGTAACCTAATATAAAAATTCGGGAAAATTGGAAAAATTTCCTTTTGTCATTCAATTTCGTTAATATAATTTTTATGGTAACCTAATATAAAAATTCAGGAAAATTGGAAAATTTTCAAATTGGAAAAATTTCGGTAATTGTATTGGAGAAGAATCATTACGGCAGCAAAGCTTAACTCGGTAAGGAATTAAATACTACCATTTAGGACTTTGCTAATTGCTTAAAAAGTGCAAAGGATTGGGGGACACGTGGCAAGCTCAGGAAGCTCCATTCACCAAAAGTCATTCTGCAATACTATAATAAATATATAGATAATTTTTTGAAACGTCCAAAAAAAGAAATAGACACATTAAATTGGGACGGAGGAAGTAAAAAAGAGGCAACTTTATATAGCAGCACATCCCAATCAAGAAGGTAAAAAATACAGAATCACATCAATGTCAACATCACTATCACGTGCCTTTGTTTCACTTTCACCACAACTTTCTCTATTTCTGTCATTTTATATCGAAAACGTCTTAATTTTATTTGTTGTCATGTGAAATACAAAACCAAAGTATCCAACATTAATTAATTAATTAATTAATGGAGCAGCA
This sequence comes from Vaccinium darrowii, assembly GCA_020921065.1. NCBI lineage: Eukaryota > Viridiplantae > Streptophyta > Magnoliopsida > Ericales > Ericaceae > Vaccinium > Vaccinium darrowii. Next base: position 15,764,554 of record CM037162.1, read on the forward strand.
AATAGACAGCTCGTGACGTTAGTGTGGATGACTCAATTTGCATTATCGGAGCAAACTAGGGCTTCGTTTTTCGATTGAATTTTGTTTCATAAAATCTCATATTTTATAATACTCTAATCTCAACACATAAAATGTAAAAGTGATTTTATAAGATTTTCATAAAATCCTCATAAAATTTATAGGAAAATCACTACATTTTATCAGTTGGAAAAACAACTTTCTTTTATTACTCCTCCATAAAATATTCATTTTATGAAATTTTCATAAAATCTACCTAAAATCTATTGGAAAACAAGGCCTTGGAATAACACAAAGAACGTAATTTTAACTAGTAATTACAATGAAGAATTTTGAAACCACCAAAGCTGTTGAGCGGTGTCTTTCGTTAAACTATAGTAAGGTTGCTTTCCAAGTGGTAAATATCAGACCGCGAAAAAATCAGCCCGCATGCAAAGCTGACCCAAACCGGTCGGCCGATTACCTAAAGGTCTTCGACGAGCAAATATTGTTCAGTACTCCTCTGTTGTGTTTGGTTTGGATTTTAGGTTTTGACTTTTGGTATTGATTAGAGATAGAAATAGAGATAATAATGAAAAATAGAGATTAATGATTAGAGAGAGATAGAGAAAAAAAAATGAAAATAATATTTAAAAATAGGAGTTATGATTATATAATAGTAATGGAGAAAACTGGGTTTTGAAACTCAAAACGAACTAGGCCCTCGACTCTAACCCCTCTACAATCACATAAAGACAATTTATTATAAAACGACGTGTAATTTTTAGATGAAAACATCAAAGAGATAGGAAAGACCAAACTCCATCCACGTAGTTCTAGATCGAAAGAGAGAGTAAATTTCAAGTGGGTGCCACAACTTTTAACCCACCCGCAAGGATCACAAACCCACCAACCATTCAAGCAAAAACATCCCAAGGAGCTCTAACTGACTTCATCATCTCCAAACCCACTCCTTCTAAAAACTTCCAAATTCAAGGTAAAAACCTATTGCCCTCTAATTCCAAGTATAGTATGAATTAAAGTAGCCCAAATATAGTTTAGGGGCCTAAGGAAACGACCGCTAAGGGATTTACAAATCCCGAATCAAAAACTTAGTGTACTCTGTTCTCAGAATATCTTGTCCGGACGGAGTCATGTCCGTACAGACGGTCCGGCCAGTTTTTTGCAGATTCAACTTTTAAATCTCTTTATTACGTTTATCACCGGCACTTGCTATATCATATTGTTTTGACCCTGAGTTATGATCCTATTACATATGGAACTTCCTAACTCGATTAAATTAGTCATTTTATTTGATCTATTTGTTGTCCTGAAATTGTTACCATCAAATTGTAATATTTGATATCTTGCCAACTAGAGAATTTTTCTTTTGGGGTTTTTTATTTCTTTCTTTCTTCTTGTAATATTTTGTTGTCTTTAATGAAATATTACTTCTTCGCTTTTCAAAAAAATTTACTATCAAATTGTGGTAATAATCATGTTATGAAATGCTAGTATAAATTTATGGAACATTATATAAAAGAAAATAGACTTTAAATTGAATAATCACTTTAACTTTTTTAAAGATATATATTGAGTATTACTGAATTCGTCTCATAGATATAATCATGAGAATTACAAAGTTACCCTAACCCAAATGAAATTACCGTTTTCGCCCTTTAGTTAATTAGTGTAACCTCATTTGTCAAAATTTCCAAACTGACCATGTGTTAGCAAAATTTCATAAATACCCTTAAATATGGTTACTAAGCTACCCTACACTCAGTTTGGTTACCAATTTAACCCTTGATAAGCCCTCAATAGTGTAAATAATGGGGGCTTATCTCTCCCATTTTTGTCACACACGCATGCATGTCATAGCTTTAATCGAATGATTTTTCACTTAATTGTATTTTTGTTAGTTCAGGAGAAACGCAATAATAAGGCGTATTTTGACGCCGTAGATAGTCCAAGGGGTGCCCAAGCACCCAAGGCCATGTGGCACTCCGCCACCAAGTCAAGGGAGCTAAGGAACGAAGCACCGGACAAGGCTAGAGAGGCCAAAGGGTCAAGAGAAGATCAACCGAAGGAGGGCAGCAGTCTGCCCTGCAACTATCAGTATCGCACTAGACCTTGATACTGGTATCGAGTGATCAGAAGATCTAGATATTGGTATCCCACATAACCTTGATATTGATATCTGCTGCACGTTTTAACAGCTTTTTGTGTCTGATCCAGGTTTAGTCTAGGGGAATTTAGGACTTTTGTAACACGATTTTTGAGGCTATAAAAGCCACCACCAGATTTTTAGGGAATCACTTAATTTCCCCTCTCTCTACCTCAATCTCCCTTCTCTCTTCATTTACTCCCATTCTCTCGGATTCAGCGGGTCTTGTCCTCTCAAAACTACGTTGTTTTGGGACATTTTGCTAGAGGGAGAAGGGATCTGTTTGGGTGAGTTTTTCCCTTGTTTCTCATTAATTTAACCCACCAAAACGACGTCGTTTTGGTGTTTCAAACAAAAACCCTATTTCCCCCAAATACATCTCAACGCTTTTACTCTTCTCCCGCCAAACGCCCACACACTTTTACTCTTCACCCAACGCTTTTAGAAATGGAATGCTTCATTTAACTTGTTTATGTTAAAATTTCTTAGGACATTCAACAGTCCGGGGCAGAAGTACTTCTCCAAGTCCATCTTCAAACCAACCAATGGTAAAATTTTAATCTTTATATCGACTATAGTTTGAAAAGAAGAAAATGACAACATCCGTATCATAGTTATCTCATTGTATTTAATGTAGGATGGCGAAACACTCTATTATCCACAAACGGCACATTTATCATGTCAACCATCTTGCAGTGCACCAATTTCAGAGGTCTTCAGTGTACTTATATTTCGATTAATGTTTCGTTCCAATTGCTAGATTAAAATCTTACCTCTTGTTTGCTAGGCTCTTTTTTTTTTTTTTTAGGAGATGACATTTGATCGAGCAAGACATTCATCAATCCAAATTCCTACAGAGGCCAAGCAATTCTTCCATGATGACGAGTTTATTGATTTTTGTGTCAATTCACAACCACCATCGCAACATTGATTTTTAGGATATTGTCTTTTTTGGAGATGATTAAGTTATTCGAGGATATTTGTTTTTGTTATGAGGATTTGTTTTTGTTTTTGTTATATATATTTTATTTTGCATTTGCCGGCAAGCCTAGAATTATTGTCTAAAACATTAACCTCGGAGGGTTCATGGACATTCATATTGGTTTTGCTTGAAGATAATTTTTGTACGTGGCAATAAATTTTAAGTTGCATTTTTTTAACAGCCAAGTGTAGCTTTGTATTCTTATGCCTGGTATTATTTTCCTTTCTCCCTTTATACGTGGCAGTAGATTTGAAGATGATTTTTGAATGTAATGAAGCAGCAGCTTTACATTCGGATCATGGCTGGGTTTTTGTTTGAAACACCAAAACGATGTCGTTTTGGTAGGTTGAATTAAGGAGAAACAAAGAAAAATAGAGGGCCAAACAACTCCTTTCTCTCTAAATATTCACCTTATAACCTTTGGATTCAAGGTTTTTGCCTTCATTAAAGTTGAAAGTACTATTCCAAGTTATATAGATCTACCTAATTTTGTTTTCGGTTATTTCCTTGCCATTTCTTTACATATTTTCTTCATTTATGAGTGAGTGGTAGCATAGGCTTGGTCATCGGATGAATATCACTCCATGACTTTGGTGTTTCAGTGGCTTATCGAGTATTTATGTTTATTTGTGGGTTTGTGAATGGATAGAACACTCATATTTTCGGTCTAAACTTAGGGTTGTTAACTTCTTTGATTGGGTATAGACAAAATCACTTGGCACACACAATGCTTTGAACCATTGCACTTTAGGTGTTCGATAAAATGACTGAATGAGTTTCTATCCATTGTCAAACCCCAAATCTTGTGAAATTGTGGTTTTAAATGTCAAATCTTTCACGTGGGAGCCATTAAATATCCTAAGTCATGGGTGGAGACCTCGCCCCTTTTAAATTATCATGAAAACTTCATTTTTAATCGAATTTAAGGTAGAGAGAGAAATCCATCAAAAACCAAACCAAAAGGTCGGTCATTCTAATGTCAAAAGTCTTCGTAAAACAAGCCTCCAATTAGCTCCGACACATTTCCTGTGGAAATCGACCTCGGATTTTCAAGTATCATGCTACAATCGGCCTAGCTCAATGCTTAGGACGACGTTGTCTACAACTCAAAGCTAGGTCGCAAGCAACCCTCACCTAGTCATTTTACCAAAATACCTTCATACGCCATATTTTACCAAAATGCCCTCATCCTCATTCAAATTACCAAAATACCTTCATATGTAGTATTTTACCAAAATACCCTTAGAGTGGATTACGTTATCATTTTCCACTAAACTTCAACATATTGGATTGTCGAAATTTAGTCCGAAAAATAAAAAAAGGGGTGGTCCTCACGGAGGAGATCTGTAAGGGAGTCCTTAGGAGATCATAATTGTATGTGTGTGTGTGTATAATTAAATAAAAATATTATTTAAATCAGGCCAGGTTGGGCTGGGCCTCAGAAGAATTTCTCAAACTCGGCCCAATTTGTAAACATACTTAAAATGTCAACCCAGTCCGACCCTATGGACCTAAATATTTTTTCGAAGCCCTAAAAAACCGGATTGAACCGAGCGAGCTACTGAGCCGATTTACACCCCTACTTGTAAGCCTCGACATATCCACGTGATTGGACTACACCTGTAGGAATGCGTCAAAAACAACGCAGGATCCGGAAAAAAAGGTAAAGATTGTAGTGAAAATCACAAAAGTTTTCACGTTAACACTAAATTAATCAAAACACCAATAAAATTGATTAAAATGTTTATCTACCCTCATTAGTGTACTCATTCATAGTACTTACGGGGGACCCACGTAAGATTCCCAAGTTGGGGCACTTCCATGTATCTTATTCTTTGCTTGCCACTGTCACATATGGACAATAGATTTTGCATCCCTTTTGTTTCACAAATCACAACCCTTTCGGTGCCAAACACAAATTATTAAGGTCTTGGATTTATGAACAGCTTTAACGTGCGTAATTTTACTTACACACTTCTCAAAATACTATCTACTAGTGAGCTCCATCACGTATTTTAATCATCCGAACCGTTTATTTAATAGATCTCAAAATTCATTTTAGTCAAAGAAAAAAAATAAGTTGATCAAATATTGTTAGCAATAGCAAACATTTAAATTCTTCTCGAGAAAAACGGAGCCGTTAAAGTTCTTTTGATTAGTCATTGATTTGAATCATGCACTTACCAATATCTGATCGATCTAATTTTTTGTATGCATGATTTACATACTGAGCTAAAAAATGGACATCTCGAATTCTCAAAATAGATTGTGAGACTACACAATATTGAGTGCTTTCATTGATAAGTATGTTCGAAATAATATTTATGTAGCAAGGCTCCAAACTTTTATGAAGGGTGAAGGCAAGGTGAGCTCACCCCTTCTTTTTTTTTTTGGGCGGGGGCTATTTTTTATGTACCTCAACTAAGTTTTGGGGGATCAATTCCACTGTTTTCTAACTGAGGGTTCAACTTAAAGGAGCAAAGTCCCATATGACCTAGCCACATAAGAGATAGCACCAACAAGGTTTTGAATATAAGACCTAAGAAGGAGCAAACTTAATTGCCTTGTGCCTCAAGACTTGACCCCCCAGCCTACTCTTTGGGGTTACCTTAATCATGTATAAGTGGTGAATGTAATCTCCAGTCGTGATTGATTAAATTATAGAAGGGATTACAGTTGGATTGATTCCAAGAGATTAGTCGAGGTGAGCACGCATAAGTTGATTCGAACACCTCGAACTAAATAAAAATAAAAAAGATTATAATGAAGTTATTCCAATAAGTAACATCAAACTAGGATAGGAAAGTAACACTTTTGATAGTGTGAACAAAGTTAGATGTTTGTTCCATACCTCAGGAACTAGCATTTGATTTTTTGAGTTGATGTATTGTGAGAGAATGACATGTCTCATTTGGGAATAAGTCAATTTCTGAAACAAACCCTTAACACTAGATATTTTCTAAAATGAAAATGTAACTGGAAAATTAATTTACTTTTCTTGATTTCACTTTCCTAATTCTTTGTTTTAAGAATTGGATGTTAAATAGAACATCGTCAATTGGGTATCACATTTAAAAAAAAAAAACTCGCGCGGGATCGGGCTCCTGGGGGATGTTCCACTAAGATGGTTTTTTGAAAAAACTAGTTTTTCACGGTTTTTTATGTGATGTATTGTGAGAGAATGACCTGTCTCGATTTTTGGAAAAAACAGTTTTTTGTTAGTGGAACACCCCAAAATTTGGATTAGTTTTGGTTAACCTTTGTAGTTCCATCTACGCTTCATGACTAAATTCAAAGAAAATAATCAACTTAACATACTTATTGTATTGGTTCACAATTATTATCTCAATATATAATGTATTACTGGTAGGAATCAAAGTTATATTAATAGAAAATGTAAAAATAATTATTTAAAATTTTCGAATATAAAATTTGATTCTGCTCCTGCTTAATTCGTTTTCATGACTCGTGATATCACATTAGATGCTAAACATGAAGTGTTAAGATTATTTTCGTTCGTTTTAAAGGAGTTGTGCGTAACGCTGTGGACTTCAAGGAAAATTATTTTTCATTTCTCAAATATGGATATGATTTTAATAATCTAATATTCCAATGCGTGTAATCCATTTATTGATCTCGATAATTATTTCTAATAAGATCCGTAAAGAAACTTAGTTATCTCAATAGTCAATATTCAGCCCAAATATGGTACTTCCTCCGTTCCTTAAAAAGAGTAGTGTATTCCATTTTGAACTGTTTTTAAATAAGTGTGATGTTGAAAAGTTAGTAGGTAAAAATTGGTACATTTCCTATTTTGTTCTTCAAAGTAGATTCTTTTTTGAAAAGTTAATGGTTAAAGTTTAATAATGATGTTTCCATCAAGGGCAATAGTAGAACGTGAACGTAAAAGTTGATGTGAAAGGAGTAATGTAGGGAAATGGGGGTACTCCTTTTCTCCTAAACGACGTCGTCTTACTCATTTTCTTAGCACACCTTCAAAACTTTCAAGACTCCTGTTCGGAGAGTTAATTTTGGGTTCAATTTTAGGAGATTGGGGCTATTTGAGGTAGTGTATTGTTGGTTTAGGCACTTTGGATTTAGGCATTGGATTTAGGGTTGAGGCACTTTAGGAAATTAACTCTCCAACAAGGCCCTTGAAAGCTATGGGAGTGTACCAAGAAAATGAGCAAAGCAACATCATTTAAGAGAAAAAGAGGGGAGAAAAGGAGCATCTCTGGATCCGTTATGATGATGTTTTCTTAATAATTTGCAGTTACAAAGCTACACAGTTAAAAAGAAAAGGAGGGAGTAGATATCTTTCCCTAATCCGCTGCTAATTTTTCTTTAATTATATTATATCCATAGTCACTTTATCTCATTGATTAAAGATAAACATTAATTATCCAAATCCAACAGTTTTCTATCCTTCCTTCAAAACCAGTTGCACTTCAACGATATTCTGAAATTTCAAAACAAAAAGATTTCCGAAATTCATGACCGTATTTTGCAAATAAATTCAAGGCTGCATTTGGGGTGTCCGAAATTTGACTTTTTGTCCTCAAAACACTTATTTGAACCTCATGGATTTTTTCTTCGATAAGGCTGGGTTTTGCCTAAATTATTTTTTTCTTAAAGACAATCGGTATTATTTACTTTTAGGTTTTTTTTTTTTAGTTTTTCATTAAAAGTTTTAAGAACAATCATTCGTCAAAAGTAAAAAAAAAAAAAAATCAGATAAGATTGACAAAAAAAATTCATTTGAAAGTTTTGCACTCCAATAAGTCTACATTTACAACCATGTATAACCCCTCACATGCACGTGCATACCTCACGTATATATGAGGGGATTGTACATGTAGACTTATTGAAAAAGAAAAGAAACCTTTCAAACTTTTTCTCACATTCAAACCTTCTTCAGTAATAAGATCTCCGCAGAATGTTTGCCTCTCAATGAGGCATAAATACCATTAAAAATAATAGAAATTAATCCAAAAATGATATTTGCAAGGACCACGTAGGGAAGGCCCTGCAGGCTGCGGGTCCAATATTGATTCCGAATGGCTGATTCAAGTCGCTCAAAAATTTTAAAATTACATTTTGAGTAGGTCCTCAAGAAAGCAGTTCCGTCCGATATGTGTAGAAACTCGATCCAAATTTCCATTCTTTTCTTTTTTATCCGAGCCATTCAAAAATGGAAGTTTGGATAGAGTACCTTCACATATAAGATGAATCTAGTTTCTTACAAGCCACTAAAAAATGTGGTTTCAAAATTTTTGAGCGACTCAAATCAACCACTTGGATCCGTACTAGGCCCCGCATCCTTCCCTGGACTTTGTTAATTGTTAATTGAACGGAAGCGGACAACAATCAAAAAGCTAATCCAAAATTTAGTACGCGTAAGGTGGAATTGATATATACTACCTACCAAAAAATGCGAAAGCAGAGGGCAGAAAGCAAAAAGATATATTGAGGTTTTTTGGGGGAACAATTACTACTAACCACTTTTAAAAAAATAATTCTCACCGAGTCAAGTTCAGATATTTTTTTCCTTCTTTGAAAGAGGCTAAATTCAAAGTACCTAAACCCTAAGCTCAAAGTGCCTAAACCTAAAGGATTTACAATCTCTCTCTCTCTCTCTCTCTCTCTCCCCCTCCCCTCTCTCTCCTTTTTTTACTCCACGTTTTAAATTTTAAAACCCTAAAACCTCATGAAAGTACTCAATCCCTCAAAACCATATACAACCGTATAATACCCTTAGTGCCTAAACCCCCAAAACCCTATGAAAGTGCCTAAACTTTTATAACACTATAAAACCGTATGATATACCCCAAAAGAATTGACCTCTGAATAATACCCGTGGTTATTTCGGTTTTAAGAAAAACTTGACCGGGTTGAAATTAAAGTTTCCAAAATATGTGTCACCACAAAGTGTGCCAAAATGGAAAGACGTAGCAAATACGGCCGAAAAGTTTGACACGCACACTGAAAGTATAGTGGGGTAGGGCCCACAGAATCCATATTTTTAGAGAGACTAGAGGCATAGGGCCCAGTTTTCCAAAAGATTTTAGCACTCAGGTGCTAAAATCATGATTTTTCAAATCAAAAAATGAAGTGGTTTTGTGTATCATTTTTCGATTTTTTTTGCACCAAACTAAAGTACACGAGGAGTACTTTAATTTGGTGCGAAAAAAATCGAAAAACGATACATGGAACCACTTCATTTTTTGATTTGAAATATCATGATTTTAGCACCTGGGTGCTAAAATCTTTTGAAAAACTGAGCCTAGGTCGGTTACATACCAGCCACACTCATTCTTGTGGAACCTACTCTGAGGTGTTACACGAATGATCGGAGTCACTCAATTTATTTAAAATATTTTTTTAAGGGTTCTTGAAAAAAATCAGGTCAACTAAATATCGGGAAATACTTGATGAGTTTGTTAAAGTTTTGGTCCATTCGGTTCAGGAGCTGAAACTTTAATGGATCAATCGAGTCTTTACCGGTATATAATTGAGCTGATTTTTTTTCAAAAACTCTTAAAAAATATTCTAAACAAATTGAGCGGCTCTGATCACTCATAAATCCCACATGAGTGAGTGGCCGGTATTGAATGAGTGAGTGTGCCCTTAGACTTTTTGTATTTTTATCACTAATAGTAAGTACTACTATTATTTTGAGTATTCCAAATGTAATTAACACAATACTGCTTTATAATCTGAATAGTAAGTTGTGGCTAGCTCATGTGGTAGAGTTTTTGGACGCCCCACACTATATTCCGAGATCGAATCTGATTCCCCCTTCCCCTGTGTAATAGATTAGGAAATGACGAATGACAAAAAAAAATCTGTAATAGTAATTATATATTCTATTCAAAATTCAAGTAATTTTACATGGCCCTATGAAACTATCTCAAATACTTTACTTTCATGCATAATGAACAAGTACTTGCAAGTGGTGGCGAGCTCATGCGATAGAGCTCTTGAATGCCCTACACTGTATCTCGGGATCAAGTCCCATTCCCCTCCCCCGTGTAATAAATTAGGAATGACGAATGACAAAAAAAAACAAGTACTTCCATAGTAACATAGATGCATAGATTTCGTATAAATCGGTTGTGTTGGCCCCACTATGGTCACACAAGGATGATCAGAGCCGTTCATGTTTTTCAAAGTAATGTTTACTAGTAACACGTTGAAAATCAGCTCAATCAGATATTGATAAATACTCTGTCGGTTTATCCAATTTTTTATTCTGAAATAAAAATTGGATGAACCGGTGGAGCATTTTCGATATTCGATTAAGCTGAATTTTCATGGAGAACTAGTAAACATTATTTTGCAAAACATGAACATCTCCAATCATCTATGTGAGACCCAGAGTGCGCCTAACACAATCAATCTCTACGAAATCTGTACATCAACTTCTGTATGAATAGTACTGCTTTTTATTGTTGTACTAGCGATAGCCCCTACCTAAAGGCACAAAGCAACACGTTCTAACCAAAGTTAAAATTCGTGTAATTTTTACACAAAAAAAAAAAAAACTGTAGTACTTCAATACACAATTTCTTAAAAAATTTCTAGACCAATTTAAAGAACTAATTGAGATATTTAAATTGGTGCAAATAAATTTAAAAATAACGCAGAAAGTAAAATTACACCATTTTTTTGCCTATTGCTAAGGGCATCCACAGTGGGCTCTTAGAAAAGCTCCTAGGTGAGACTCCTAACGTTTAGTAATTCATTTGCTCAATTATTGTCTTCAATAGGCTATCCATAGAAGCTCTTAAGGATGGCTCCTTAACATGGCTCCTACAACATTAGTTAAATTTAGGGAGTGAGGAGAAGAGAGAGAGAGAGAGAAGGAGGGGAGGGAGGGGGGAATGGGGTACCCATCTACATTTTTGTGTCCATAAATAATCTTAGGGCATAGTCTAGGAGTCAATTTTAGAGAGTCTATTGGAGTGCTCTTACACTCCTAAATTAGCAAGTCCTTAACAAACAAAATTGGACCCCACTTTTGCTTATATGTCAATTTTAGTAGTCATTTTTGGAGTCAAATATAGAGAATTCACTGTGGATGCCCTAACGTAGGAATAGGTAATGAATGGGAAACATAAAAGGAAATGATTTAAAGGTAATCAACCCTCTTTCAATGAAACCAAAAAAAAAAAAGGGAAAAACTTAAAAGACAATCAACTGAAAAGGAATGTAGATTCTAAAAGGCAATCAACTGAATAGGAAATATAGTTAGTAGATCAAAGCTTGGAAAACTAATTCATTAGTTTCAGTTTATATGTAAGGAAACATTCTCTTAATCGAGATTGACAGTAAAGAAGAAATGATTGGACGGCTAGAATCTTAACGTAGAGGCGATCCAATGGCTGTAGAAGTGCTCGTATTTGTATGTGTGATCACAACTGTTATCTCAGTATATATTGTGTTATTAGTAGAAATTTTGATTATGCCCTTGCTTAATGTTCATTTTCATGCTCTATGATATCTCATTAGATGCTAACTGTAAAGTGTTTAGATTATTTTCCTCGTTTTAATTTTAAAGGAGTTTGTTTGTAATGCTATTGACTTGAAGGAAAATTATTTGTCATGTCTCAAATTTGGATACGATTTCAATAATCTAATATTCCGATGTGTGTAATCCGTTTATTGATCTCAATAAAAGACCTACAAGGACAATTAATTATCTCAATTATGGCAGGAATCTCTCCCTAATCCGCTACTAATTTTTCGTTAATTTTATATCCATAATCAGCTAATCTCATTGACTAAAGATAAACATTAATTATCCAAATCCAACAGTTTTCTGTCCTTCCTCCAAAAACAGCTGCACACTTCAACGATATTCTTCAATTTCAAAACAAAAGAAGACCGAAATCCAAGGCTGCATTTGGGGTGTCCGAAATTTCCATGGTATTGGAAAAGTTTATAACTTTAAAGCTTTTTGGTTTTATAGTCAATTGAAAAATCCAAAAATCATAAATATGACAACTGTTTGAAAGGTTTTCATCAAAACGAGTTATTATGCCATAACTATAATTTAACAAGAAAAATACTGAAATAACCAGAAAGGGGGAAAAATCAAGCTCATTGGACACCCCAAAGAAGCCAAATACAGGCTTTAAAATCCTCCCCTCCTTGTCCTTTTGGGAACCACCTTCCCCTTTTCCATCCAGAACCCTCTCTCTCTCTCTCTCTCCTCTCTCTCTCAAGACAAACCACAGAAACCAATCCCAACCCACCAATTTCCACTCTCTCTCTCTCTCTCTCTCTCTCTCTCAATGGGTTCTGGGTTTTCCCACAACAGACCGAAAACCCCGTCGCCAGAGCCGAGTCTCGGAAACCTGCCGGAGGGTTGCGTGGCCTCCGTTCTGGTCTACTTGGATCCGCCAGAGATTTGTAGGCTTTCTGTTCTGAACCGTTCTTTTCACGGCGCTTCATCGGCAGATTTTGTGTGGGAATCTAAGTTGCCTGCCAATTATGACGCCCTAACTAGACGAGTTTTCGATGATTTTGTTCCAATGGAATTGTGTAAGAAAGAGTTGTATACGAGACTGTGTCGTCAGAATTCCTTCGATGGTGGCACAAAGGTATGTCCCTTTTCTTTCCCCTCCTTGTATCTTCTTTTTGTTTCCGTAGATTGTATTTGTGTTCTGTTTGTTTGATTTCTGGGATTTTTCTTTTGTTCTTGTTTCTGGGAAATTTTGGCAAAATGAAAGTAAGGACAGAAGGAAGATTTTGTTTTCTTTTTATGGAAGAAAATAGTTATTTGAAGACATTCTGTATATAATGATTTCTACCCTTTGCCCCGTTTTGTTTGTTTCCTACGGGAGAAAGTAAGTACTCCATTTTAACCTCCAAAAATAAATTATTGTATGAATTGGATTTTTTATTTTACCCTTTGAATTGTACAATAAAGTTCGGAAAATTATTATTGGAAGTATTTTCTTTTTCGATATCGAAATTCGCAGAAAGCAAACAAATGGGATGGAGGGTGTGCTTATCCCAAAAAAACCTAGAAATTACGTTGTGATATCCATTGATCAAACAAGTTGGTGATAAGTGTTCATCAAAACTGATGTCAAATCCAACCACCAAACAGGAAGAGGGTTTAGAGACTGTTTGGAGAAATTTCCCGAAGAAATCTAAACGGGTTTTTTTTGTTGTTGAATTGGAAGTAGGCTTGTGGTTTTTGGATGTTAAGTTTTGTTTACATGGTTTATGTGCAGAAAGCGTGGTTGGATAAGAGTACAGGAGGTGTTTGTTTATCAATTTCTTGGAGGGGGTTGGCGATAACGGGAATAGATGATCGGAGATACTGGAACCATATTCCGACGGAGGAATCTAGGTGAGGGTTTAGATTCGTTGTTTTTGTTGTGGATTCCTTCAAAGCAAAATAGCATATGCTAATTGTTTTAGAATTGTTGGATTTACTCAACTGTTAGGGGCATTTCTTCGTGATCACAGGAAATAGGTTCTTTGTTTTGGTTGCGAGTTTATCTGATCTCTGATTCTTTTGCTATGGTTTCCTCCTCAAGAATTGTGATCTTGGGGTTATGGTTTCTCTAGTTCAATTTAGACAATTTGGATTCATAAAGACATCCGCACGTATATTTTACTGAAGAGCTTACTTTTCATCATATGGGATCGAATGTGCTATTTGCTCTATTTAGCAGGTTGTATCTTTTGAAACAATCGCAATGTTTCACTAGAAAAGGAAAAACGTTTAGAGGGCATTTTTTTGTGGCATATCAGAAGATTTGTGTTCTTAGAACGAGGAAGCCTCTGTGGTTTCGGATCATTTTTTACTGTGGAAGTTGGATCCCAGATCTTTGTTCTGTTAGGATTTGGGTGTCAAGCTCCTAACAGTTCCGGATTTGATGTCTGTTTTGGCAGACAATTCCATATTAAGTGGCGTAGCTTGCAAAGGCAAGGTTTGGGATTAATAGAAGAAACCATAGATAACAGAAACTAACCTTGTGGTGTTTAATTTGCAAAGCCGTTTTCTCTTCTATTAAGATATATTTGCTCCTTATGACATTGCAGTTGTTATTTGCTAGGGTTTTCTTTTGTCTCTCTTTTATGCTCTTTTCTTTTTCTTTTATTTTCTCTCGCGGGGCTTGGATATAGAATTTTTTTAATTCGGATTGGTGGAATGGAACTTCTCCTTACTGATGAGCCGACCGATACTGTCCAGAAAAGAAGCTTTTCACGTGCTTGAGGATCACTACTCTTTTGTAACTGCATTATTGGATGAAGAGGAATTTGTGAGATTGTTGAAGGTTCTCAAATTGTCTTTTTATAGAAAGGAAAAAGGAGAAAGAGGAGGGTTGAACGTGACGGTTAAAGCTGAAATCAGGTGGATGGTTAATGTGCTGCATGAGATCTCTCTCTCTCTCTCTCTCTCTCTCTCTCTCCAAATAATGTTGCCATTTCATTTGAAGGCAATTTCTCCTTCGTTGTCACATGAAAGCCATTTTGAAGACATTACCAAGGCAGCACGAAAGCTATGAATATTTGAGGACAGATCTTTCTTTCGTTCTCGCTAGTGTCAAATGGATCTTACTAGTTAGCTCTAGTTTCCTAGTCATGTCTCTTTCTTTGATTTTTCAGTAGCGTGGACCGCGTGGTCTTTGTCAATGAATAGTACAAATAGAGATTGTAATGGTTTTTGTGGTGGGCTGGTGGGGAGATTTTGTGAAGTGGATGCCTGCTAGACGCACAACAAGCTGAGTACGACACGACCTCTAGTAGCTGGGCTCATTTAACAGCCCTAACTCAACATGTTACATAACGATTTATCCTGTCCTAACTCAACATGTTCTATAACGGTTAATCCTGTCCTATCAACTGTGTGTGCATAAAGATGAATATCGAGAGAAAGTAGAGCAAGTTGTTCTTGTACATGTTTCCCGTAATTGTTAGTTTTTTGAATTGCTTCTGAATATCATAAGCTTCCATTTTTGGCCCTCTAACTGAACGGTAATAGTGATTGGCGTAAGGTTATTAGGTAGGTAAATTGATCTGGTTTCTCTTTCCTGTAGATTTGGCACGGTTGCGTATCTCCAGCAAATCTGGTGGTTTGAAGTAGATGGAGAGGTGGAGTTCCCATTTCCGCCTGGGACCTACAGCTTATTCTTCAGGCTGCATTTGGGCCGAGCGGCCAGGAGGTTTGGTCGACGGGTCTGCAACTCCGAGCACGTCCATGGTTGGGACATAAAGCCCGTTCGATTCCAGCTGTCAACATCGGACGGGGAGGAAGCCATTTCTCAGTGCTTGCTGGAGGAATCTGGAAAATGGATACACTCTCATGTGGGCGATTTCGTCGTCGATAATTCCGGTGTACCGACGAAACTCAAGTTTTCTATGACACAGATTGATTGTACGCACACCAAAGGTGGTCTGTGTTTGGACTCTGTAGTTATATACCCAAGTGAGTTCAGAGAAAGGTTAAAGCTTTCTTGATTGTCTTAACCTTCAGAGATGCAGCGGTAGTTTTTATCAGATGGAGAGATTTAGGACCTGTTAGATCTGTGAATAATAGACTAGTGGGTTTGAGGGATAGAATCATTTAGTATCCGAGGTAGGCAAAAATGTGTATAATGTAGCCTTGTTTGATGGTGTGGTAATTGGAACTTGATTATGGCGTTTTTGTGTCGGATCGGATAACCTTGTCTTTGCGAAAATGTTACGGACACAGACCATAGATGACTTCGTGACTGTCCAATGTTATGGGTTCCACGTGCATCAAACGGCTGCAAAACCATATGCGGCCGGATCTGTGGTCGACGGCTGCAAAACCAAATGTGGCCAGATCTGTGGTTGGAGTCTACGGTTGTCTTTGTGGAACTTTTGGCTTAAGTTGCTACTGTGAATAAAACTTTCCTAAATCCATGTGTCGTGTGCCGTCGAGGAAGTGTGGTGAACATTAATGCTAAGGGCTCGCTTGTAATAGTCTACAAAAAGACGTGCAATTTTCAAGTAAAAAAATAGTATAATAATTCGGTTCATAAATTTTGAATTTTGTTGCACCAAATTAAAGAACTAATCGAGATATTTAATTTGGTGCGAAAAACCTCAAAAACTCGTGTGCAATAGTACCTTTCTTTTATCCGCAAATTGTAAAGTCTTTACGTAGGACACTATCAAAATGGGACAGAGGGAATAGAATCCTTAGAACATGAGTGAGCTATAAACTCTCTTCGTCACACACCAGAGTTCTCGTTTCCGGTTTTAAAATGGCTAGAAATAGTGGAGTGAAAAGAAATCCGGTGTGTTTTGGTTGGAATGGTGACCAGCATTTCTTATTTTACCCTCATGCAAACTCTACAAAGGGCAAAATGGAGAGTGAAACAGTTAAAGATTTAGTAGCTTTTGGAGGGAATATAGAATCTGATCTTCCCCATGAGACATCATATCTCGGGATATAGACATTGTTGGGATACGTAATCCCTTCCATAATGCAATAGCAAACGCTCGAGACCCATGACATTACATATCCAATCTCAGCCTCAAATCCCTCAAACAAACAAGCCCCATGTGTAGTCAAGATATTCCCTCAAAACTGTCCTCAATACAAACCCGAAGTTCGAATCAATGAAGCCTTGGCACCATCATCACCATCAAGAGTGCCAACATTCCTCTATATTCGTAGAAAAAATCAGCTTGGAAATGGGCACATTTCAAATAACCATAATCTGTATTCACATAAGTTGTTTATATAGCTGAACATTTCTAGACTGGGATGATCTATCAACACTTCTTTTCTCTGATAAACTTCAGACTTTGCAAGTATAATAACTATAGCAAAATATTAATACGATAGAGACAACAGGAAGCCCCCATTAACTGCACTATACTGTATGATGGGCAGACCACTTTTTTTTTTATTCCCCCCCAAAAGAGAACACAAAAACGAGTAGATTGACCGATTTATGCCCTCCAGTCATCATTCAGAACTCCATTTTTAAAGAACTCATAATCCATGTCACGAACCGCTTCACGCAAATCAAACCTCTCAATAATATCAGTTTCTCTCTTGACGATTGTGTTTTCGCCATTACTCCCAGAGAAGTTGCTGTTAGAGCCGGCTTTGAAGTAGTCGATCCCCCCCATAGTACTACCCAACACGTTTGCAGGGGCCAAGGCTCTTGTTGACAATTTGCCTACTGGATTTCCATCGAATTCTTCTTCGAGGACTTCTTCCTTCACTTTGGTATTAGCACTCTGCGCCCTTTTTGCTCTGCTGTTGTACATCATTTGCGGCAGTAGTATTTGAATCATGCGCTGATGTCCATCCTCTGTGTCTTGAGGGAGCTGAGAAGTTGACGAGTCACAGGCTGGGGAGCTTTGGATTACTCGCAGACTTGAGGATTGAGGGCCTACAATTGGTAAAGGGATTGCAGTCGGGATAGAAGAGTTGGTTGAGGACTGAGGGCCTACAATTGGTAAAGGGATTGCAGTCGGGATAGAAGAGTTGGTTGAGGATTGAGGGCCTAGAATTGGTAAAGGGATTGCTGTCGGGATAGAAGAGTTGATTGAACAAGAACGCTCCTGCTTCATCGCCAACCCGGCCTTTTCAGAGACGGTTGTCGTTCCATCCTTGTTCATACCAAAGTTTCTACTCATATAGTTGCCAGAAACAGGAGAAACCTCAGCACTTGTTAGCCACCCTGTTTCATGCATTTGCTTGGCCTGGTTATTTGTTGTGGTTTCTTTGCGATGGTATATCCTCAAGCTTTCTGCATTTGTATAGATAATAATGTAGAACATACATGGCCAATCAACACAATAGTAAGAAAGGTCATAGGAAATTGAGACCAAGAATAGTTGATTCATCGGATAGTGAGAAACATCACTTCACGTCCTCAAAGTTTCAATATAAGACTATCTGTGCAGACAAAATAGAAGAACACCCTCTTTGATCTAGCTCGGAGGTAATGGACGGAAAATGAAGAAATCTTGGGAGCCGGCATTTGGTGTAGCAAAATATACTATGAGAGCCCAAATCTCTTTCTTGTCACCCCTTTTTATCTTCTCAGCCACAAGTGTGAGTTTGAAACGTAGGGATAAAGGTAGTGACGTAGTGTTGACTTGTTCTAGTAATTTACTCTTAGCAACACATGGAACATATAACCGATTTTAATATGGATTCGTTAAAACTTATGAATACAACATAAGAATGCAAAACGTACTAAAGGGCAAATAGAGCCAGGTAAAATCAGTACGTTAGGTATGGCCAGAGACAAATAAAACGCAAAAAGAACAAAAGAGTATGAAACAAAAGAAGCAAAGACAGAGCCAGGGACAAAGCAGTTGGCTCCCTGTATCAAAAGGGGTTAAGAAGTTAAACTTGTACGCAATAGTCGAATCATTTGAAGCCACGTGCACAATGTATCCATGCATCAATGGGGGCCAGGAACACAAAACTAAGCAAAAAAATCCACCGATTGAGCAGTCATGGTAGCATAGAAGCAGTCGGGAACCAGGTGAACTAAGGTCATGCTAAGTCATCATTTTTTGCTTCTTAGAAGCGAATGTTCTGATCCTTACGGAGACAAGGGCAAGAAAAATCTCACATGGATGATAAAAACAAGTGATCCTTAACAGTTGTGTGTTCATACCTATAGGTCCAATTTTGTTGTCACAACTGAAAGTCATCAACTCTTGCATGTTATTGACAACTTCAGCTATCTGCCAATAGGAAACTCTACATATAAGATGCTGCATAAGAATACTAGATGGAAAACATGTCATTTCAAACCAAGACAAATTAACCTCACAGATGTACCTGGAAGCACCTGATATATCTCTTGGAAAACCCCAAGTCATTCACCAATAATAACTCCAAATTTCCTGTGAGCTGGCTCCCTGCTTTTACGAACCTACATCAAGAGGAATAATCAAGTACCCAACCAATGTACTTTAAAGTGCCTGGTTATATTCATCTGTCTTCTGCTACCAGTCAGTTTCCAATCCAATTAGAGCTAGCAAAATCTAACTTCAAAACATCAAACACTCGTGCTGTTGGGTGGGGCTTCTTTGCTGAACTGATTGTTTTTTCGCAACCCAGATACAGCATGATCAAAGCTATTTGGCCTTGGTTCATGCTTCTAGATCAACAACCAAAAAGCGAGTAATTTTTGTTATTTAGTCCCCCATAGTACTGTAATATCCGTTTTATGTATGACATGATAATATTTGATTACCCTTTTTCTACTGATGTTGCAGTTTCAGAAAAGATCGGGTGTATAGACATGGGCCATATTCAATATGCTTAATTCCAGCTCCACATAACCCCACAGCCACCCCGGTAAATGGTCATGATTGAGTTCCTTCAGCACCATCACATAATTTCTCCTCCGAAGTCTAAACCCAGTCTTGTCTGAGTAACATTTTCCATGGAGGGGACCGCAAAGTACAAATAGGTGGCCAATAGAAGAGAGAAGGCGCAATAATGAGGAGCTCTCTCCGGACGGATGCAGGAATTAGAAGCTACATGCCTTCATAGGGAACTCTTCAAGAGACATTTTAACTTTCTTTAACTGCCCCAATTAGTTCCCATTCCTAGGAAGCATGGAGAAGTTAAGAGTTGTACTCATGATGTTGTGCATATATTTGGAAAAAATAGTTTTTGTGATCATTATCACAGGAATAAATAGAAACCCATATTCAAGTGAAAGATAAAACTTGTGTACAGAAGTAGTTTACTTATGGCCGTCTCCATGTCCTATTTTCTTATTGCATAAATCAACAAAGAAAAGGGGGGAAAGGAGTTTCACTAATGTAGGAATATTAACCATCGATGCCTGACTTACACATTGCAACTAGATTGTAAAGATTGTGCTGAAACGGCATTAGATATAACATCTTGAGCGGTACTTTGACACTTTTGTGCAGCCTCAATCAACTGATTTACCTACATATACAAGCACAATTGCAAGAGTGTAGAGATCTGAGCTATGAAGCACCAACATACCTAAGCTGTCCAGGACCAAGGGATACGTAAATAAAATGGAGAAGACCATTTCATAATTTAAAGCATCAGTACAAGTACCGCAACAGTCTAATAACGGCACAATAGTGGTACATAAGTTACATAACAAATGTCTGGAGGCAAAATCGGTACCTGAGGAGCAACCAAATTACGAGGCACAAGTTCTTCATGGTGCCGTGCACAGAACTCCCAAGACAGTATCTAAAGAATAAAGACATTTAGTTTACCAAAATGTGGCTAAAAGTATCTTATGGAAAGCATATATTGAAAGTAGTAATGCTTGGGTAAAATCAGCCATAATATGAAGCTTTTCACGCGGTGGAAAACCTCACATGGGATGAAACTTCAACTCACCTTTAAGTCAGGGCTGAAAATTATACGAAGTTGACCGTCACGTACAACGCGAAATTGCTCATAGATGCTTTCTTGAACTGCCTTTCCATATCTCAACATCATTAATCCAGATGGAAATCGAACCTCGTGTGGAAAATCAAGGAACAGAAGTTCATCGATAACCCCACTCTCAAACTTTATTTTACTAAGCCTTGGAAGTATTTCAAAAATAGCCTCTGCCAAGAAAACAAAAGGCATAGAACCCTATCAGATGCTTTCAATGAAATTAGAAATCTGAAGAAGTAAAAATCGATGGCTTAAAACATCATAACCATGGAATAAAAGATGACATTAGATCAAAATGCAACAAGTAACTGTAATCATAGCATACAATAAGATTAGAGTCATTAGACAGAGGATAAAAACAGAAATCGTAGTCACTCTCCACCTGAAAAGAAAAGGATAAAAATAACGAGCAATACTGATGCACAACATTGATCCCATAGCAGAGTTTGAAGCAATTCGGTCTATGGGTGCGGGCCGTGCCGCATTACATCCGGCACCATTGTCAAACACTTCCTCCAATCAAGACCAAAAAAAGCATTAATGATCAGAGAATGCTCCCAAAACACTCAATTGCTAAATGCTGTGTTCAGGCCACCTCCCCAATATTCGTTAATATAGTCGCCTGGCGGAAGAGTCCAGCATTTTTTAACCTAATTACATCTCCCTTTACACCAGCTCGGATTGCACTTACCATAGCACATACAACTAACATAACTAAAAGATCTTGAAAATGACATCAACAGCCCACAGTTATAACCAAATCAAAACCCTGACTCAGCCATCCCAATCTAATCTTCGGTATCATGTTCTCATCAATAGTACAAGTTTGAGATCAAGCAGAAAAATTTGAACTTACGCAGCATTGGCTTTCAGTAACATGTAGAAGTTAGAACCTCCATTAATTTCTCAGTTTCCCCAGTCACACAATAGTTCTTTACATTATCCCATTCCACATCACACATTTAATCAAACTTCATTGACCCTAACTTTGAGAAAAGTTCAGTCCACAAATGCTAATAATCCTTCAAATATAGATCACCATCCATGGTTCTAAGACTAGTCAGGAGAGAATACAAATATTGTGTCCATAGATCCCGGAAAAGTACACAATAGTTACACGTAAAACATAAATGTTAACAAAGCCAGCATCTGAACAATACAGAAACTTCACCAAGATGGTAAGTTCTAGCATCCTAACCCACTTCGCAATCAAAAACACCAATATGACAAATGAGTCGGAAATGACACAATTATGAACCATTGCGATTCAGGACAACTCAAGAAGTTTACATGTTCAACTTACAAAATTGAAAGATTGATGTTTAAATTCACTACATTCACCAAACCCCATTTGACGTAGGATTTAGCAACTTTCTCCACCACATAATATCCGACAAGTGAAAGAAATAGAGCAATCCTCTACCAAGGGGGGTTAAGAGAAACATAAAATCAGTTCTTAACATCAACAAAAAGAAGCTCATGCACACAATAAGAGGCTAGAAGAGAAGCTATGAATGAAAATGAGTCCCGGTCCAAGAAGAAAAAAGCAATTATCTCACCAAATCCCTTCCCTGACTTGGAACCACAGATGTCACACTGCCATGCCTGCTGAGATATACAAAGAAGAAAAAAGATCAAACTGAAGAAGGGAAGAAATAAGATGAAGCAAATATAGAAACATGTAGGATAAAAATAAGCATTACAGCCAAAAGACTGTACTGGAATAAAAAACACTGACCACAGCTGAACGGGAGAAAACCCCAAGGGCATGTCCTCCTATATTATCATATAAAGAGAGGCACCACCTTTCCTTAGCACCAGGAGCATAATACTCTGCCACAAATTTCCTCCAATAGGATATGCTATTGTCCTATAGGGTATGCGTCAAGAATGAGTCTGAATGATCAAATTAAGTGGCACTAGGCATATTAACAGATTGCAAGTGTAGAGGAACAGAAACTAAGTAAGCAATTCTAAATTAACTAACTCACAGGTGGTCGATGTCGCAGGTGATATATATACTGCATCAACCGTCGAGAACAGATACCACCATCATGGGGCTGGACTACAGAAATTTGACGATTGGCCTGCTGTTGCAAATGATGTCTCACCTGTTGTTGCTGCAATTTCTGCAAAATATGTCGCTGCTGCTGCTGATTTCGTAGTTTATGCTGCTGCATCAATGCCTGTAGCAGCCGAGCATGATCTTGTATAGGCATGGCTCTGGGATCCTGTTTCTGCAGTAGTAGATGTTGAATAATATTCTGGTGCAGAATATTCTCTTGGTTCCTATCTAGCCGAGCTTTCTTAGACATTTGAACCATACCAGGCTCCTTTCTTTTTCCAGTATGATGTGAACCTCGTTGAGCTTGTGATGTTGTTTGCGATGTGGCAGTACCACCCATCTGAAGCTGAGGGCACGACTTTTTCTCTCCTAGTTGGCTGCTTTGGCCTCGAAGGGAGGATGTGGGTTGCTCTTTGGAGGAAGCATGAATGACTGAAGGGCTGAGGTTATTCGACGAGAATGACAAAGGTGAAGAGGGTAAGTTAAGGTAAGAGTCGATATTCGTACTACCACCTATATGGAAATGAGAAGCGCCCACAAGGGGCGATTTGGCATCCATAACTAAAGAGCTTGATCCGACACTTAGTCCTGAATTTGTACTGTTGTTTAAGACTATTGAGTTTCCATCTGCAGATACCAAATTGGCGTTTAGGTATGCCATTCTATCAATGTAAGCTGACAAATTTCCAGATGACATATCAAAGTGAGATGTTGCTGCAGCATCAGATAGGCCATCACTTATGACCGGTATGCCACAGCCCAAGGAATTCAAGTAAGCCTCCAGAGACATCCCTGATTAACTCTAAGGTGATGAAAATGGCCTTGATGAAATTCAAAGAACCTTCAAAAACATGCAGAAAGCATGCCAAAACCACAACAAATTTAATTAACACTCGTTTCCACTACAATCATGGATCACCAAAAGAAAATTATGTAGATACATATACATGTACGTAAAATAACTATGAACTAAAATCAACGCTCTGTTGGTACCCATTAATGGGGATCTGGGAAGGGGAGCGTTGAGTTGCAAAAACCTAATTCGTGACCTCAAGAAGCTAATGATCTGTAAAGTATATCAATGTACATCCTGCAATCTATAGAATCCATAGGAAAAGTTGAAGTGCAGTCGAACAGTTGCAATAGTTAACCGATACAGACCAAGCCAATAATCAAAATGACAAGGGCAACATTCCTGCCAACTTATCAAACGACTAAACATGGGAACAAATAACAATTAGGGCTTTGCCTTTGTGGGTGACAACGCTCTATCGTCCCATACAAAGAGAGAACCTATCTTGTCTCTTTTTTCTTCTTTTTTTCGTCGTAATTTTCCACCGATTTCACTACCAATCAAACAGAGTCAATAAACCTGAAATTCATACTCAAAACTGAACTTGAGCATCACCACAAACAAGTCAAAACACCACATATAACAAGGAACCACTACAAATGAAAATCTAAAATAACAAAAAATTTATAATAAAAAAAAAAAGAAGGAAAAAAGAAAGAAAAAAAAAACTACAACCCTCGTTTGTTTGTTTGTTTGTTCCTGAAAACACAGGAAATGGACGACGAGGAACGAAAACGCGAAAACAGATGCTGGTCCGTCAGTTAATCAGTAGAAATCTCGAGGAAACTCGACACATTCAAGGCAAACGAGGTGTATATTACTAGGTCTAGCCAACAGAGAGAGGCTTGTTTGTTGAGGTCCCACAAAGAAATGACTAGGATCAAAAGTGCAGTTTTCGTTCTTCTCTTCCGTCACACAAATTTTGGCAAACAAGCAGAAATACGTCGGTGGCTGGTGTCTCATTTTCCGAGAAAACAAAGCGCTGTACAAAAAAATGCGGAAAGTGGAGACGAGGGAAAAGGAGAAGTAGCAGTAGAGGAAAGAGAGAGGAGAGCAAACCCTAGAAATCGGAGCTCTGAAAAAGGCTCTGTGGAGCTAGCTGTACGGTGCCACCGCCATGGCGAGGAGAGTAAAAGGCAGAGCTGTTCTTTAATGTGGAGACTTTATTGCTTTATATATAGGTAGCGCGAAGTGCAGAGAGTGAAGAAGACTTGGAGAGAGAGTGAGGGAGCGACCGGCTGTGCCGGTTTTGGGCATACATGACCGGATTGGACGGTTTCAGGTTATGCGAGACGCGTTAATAATGGGGTGATATGGCCCACCCCAACCAGATCAGGAGTCTCTCTCCATCCACATCAAGGTTCGTTCTTCAATAAATTTTTTATTTCCTAAAATCTCATATTTTATAATACTTTAATTTCAACACACAAAATATAGAAGTGATTTTATGAGATTTTCATAAAATTCTCCTAAAATCTATAAGAAAACCTCTACATTTTATCAGTTTGAAAAACAACTCCATTTTATCACTCCTCCATAAAATATTCATTTTATGAGATTTTCATAAAATATACTTAAAACCTATTGGAGAACAAGGCCTGAATGTGTTAGTAGGAATCCAAAACTAGTATTGCAGTATAATTGTTGAAGCCGTCCATCGTGCAATCAATGATATTGATTTCAACTTAGCAGTTATAGATTTGAGCCGTCTATTGCTGAGATAAAATTCTGACCATTAATTATCGAGATCGGCAGCTCGTACCATTAGTATCAATGAGTTTTTACATTTTGCTAAACAGATCGGAAGTTTGGGTGATTCTTGTGCTGCCTTCGTTGTTTTATTGAAGCCTAGTTTTCCATTTGATTTTAGCAATCTAGTTGCTAAAATCAACCATGATTTTAGCAACTGTGATTTTAGCAAATGAGTTGAGCAGTTGCTAAAATCATGGTTTTGAAATAAAAAAAATTAAGTGTTTCCGTGCATCGTTTTTTGAAATTTTTCACACCGAATTAAAGTACACGAGGAGTACTTTAATTTGGTGCAAAAAAAAATCGAAAAACGATACACGGAAACACTTAATTTTTTGATTTCAAAACCATGATTTTAGTACTTGCTGAACTCATTTACTAAAATCATGGTTGACTTTAGCAACCCAGTTGAGCTTTTTATTTTAGGACCATGCTAGGGGCAACAAAGGGGATTGTATTGAAAATGTACATATTGGCTTGCGAGATCCATTTTGAATAATCCGAACCATTCAATAATTTTAAAATACTTTCTTTGAGTGTCTATGCAAAAAAATCAACTCTATTGGATATGCGCAAGTGGGTGATCCAATATTTACTTTTTCATTCAGAATTTAGGATTCTAATTTCTGAATGAAAAATTAAAATATTGAATACCCACTTGCGCATATTCGATTGAGTTGGTCTTTTGCATGAACACTCAAAAAAATATTTTAGAATTATTTTCGATTATTTGTGTCGTACTCAAAAGTGAGCCCCGCGACCCGCTATGTACATTTTCAATACCACCCCTTTAGTGCCCATATCTTTATCGATTATTTTATCAAGCGAAATAGCAAATAGAGATCTTATTACATTGTTACCTCTTGTAAATTTACGACAAAATCATTTTTTTTAAGAAAGATAGTATCCAATCTGATTACATGAGGTATTTAAAAAATTATCCGGATCTTTCGGCCACGGTTATAAATAATAAGGTAAATATCTACAACCCGCAATTGTTGACTTATACTCCAATTAACACTGGAGTATTTTATTTGATAAGGCTCGTTAAATGAATGGATCGACATCAAAATTAATTTTAATGTTATCTGGAGGACTGAGAGTCACTAACATGACTCCTTTTTTATTAGTAACCTAAGGAAGAAGATTGCAGAGCTGAATTTTTGTCGAATTTCAAAAGTAGCGCGAAAAGATGTACAGCGTGCGCACTTTCTGGCTAAGCATATGCTTGCCTTTTTTGTTCGTCACTCATACACCAGTGATAGATTAGTTAATTAAGTTGTTGGCTGGTCTTGTTTAGTTGTTGGTTGGTCTTGTTTATGTTGGTCATTTCAGCTTGCAGTGACTCCATTTTATTAGGTTGTGTTTATTAATGATATTTCTTCCTCTTTAGCAAAAATCGAAATCTAGAAAGCGGGACGTCTCATGCTCACATGTCACTGCAACATATGTCTTCATTAATGTATGGTAATGGAGTCTTTAGAGGCGGGTCCTATAACTCTTAAAAATAATTAATGAATGAAGGAAATAATACGTCTCGAATATATATTTAGGAGCTCTAGGAGATGGATTATTTTTAAAAAAACTTAGCCTTAATTCATACTATCTCACGAAGTCTTGTCATGTGTGAATTTAATGTATTCATTTTGTATAAAATTTATACTATTTTTAAAATTTACTCGTAGATATCTACCAAACAAAATCCATATAAAATATAAAATTATGTAAAATTAAAATTTTGATTTTTCAACAATTATTGTTTATTTACAATGTTAACTATTATGTTTTTAACTGTTAATTTTGGTAGATTCTAGGTTTTGATTATGATTCTTAGATTCTAAGCTATTGAAAAGCTCATGAGCAGAATCTGTGAAAATTGTCAAGTGAATGTACCAAAAATAGATTATGCATCAAAAAATATTGGGTAGTATAATCAGATTACTAGATTATGGATATACATTTGTCCATGAAGCCCTTGCTATTCTTTATTTATTATTCATATATACTGCCTCATTTTCTTTGTAGATACTCCCTCTGTCCTTAATGTTCCACTATTTGAACCTCTTAAAATGCTTTTTACATGCAATATGGATTTTTTTTTTGTTTTGCTAGAGTTCACTTAGTTTTGTAGTACAAAGATTTTAAATCACAAAACTATAATAAATTACAAAATATAAATAATATTTCAAAAAGTATCAATAGTGCAAATATGGACATTTATTTAGGGATGGAAGGAGTATTTGAAAATAATTTACAGTTTTTAATTATACATACACATTATAAATATATGTTTTATAGATGTTAAAATATTTAATTATATACTATAGTCTGTAAATGAGCGGTAGGTCAGTTAAAAGAAAATACAGTAAATGAATGGTAGGCTTGGAAATAAATAAAATGGTGAAGAATGAAATGGTCTTAAAAAATGTAAAATCTATAATCATAATCCGAGTTGTTTTTTAGTTTGTGGCTCCTTATGCCTATTTTGATAATGATTCTCGCAGAATTAGATTTATAATGTGTGCACCAAACATTTTCAGAATCAATAATCAGAATTCCATAATCCAGAATGAGGTAAACTAATGTGCATCAAGAACCCACAGTGTACAAATGTTAATTGTCTATACTAAAACACGGTTAACATTTGTTTTTATGTTAAAATTGTTAATTTCTATCTAAATTAACAACTAACGGTGTTCAGTTAACATTTAAACAACATAATTTTACAATTTACAATGTTAATTTATGTCAAAATTCACAATTAACAATGTTAATTTTACAGTTAACAGTAGTAATTCCACAATTAAACGTGTTAATTTTAAATTTGGTCATGTACAGTGTTTGTTGTATATTATGGGTTGTTCTCGAATGGATTTATCAAGATTTGATAAAATCAAGCCCATGATTTTATTCATTGGTGAAGAGAATTTATAAAATCTAGCATTAAATTTGATAAAATCTATTGGTAAAAAACCTCTTTTTAAGGGTCCAAGCAAGGAATCATAGAGAAAATGACCAGAAAGGGCTTAATCCAAGTAGTTTTCGATAAAAAACCATATATGTATAGTTTTATTAAAAATTGCTTAGATCAAGCCCTTTCAAGCCTTTTTTTTCTTTCATGATCACTCACGTAGACCCTTAAAAATACATTTTAAACACATTGAACAGTTCGGATAGTCGAATTTTCATCAGAAAAATTAAGAATTCGATGACTAGAAGTGGGATGTGTGTATATACCCACTTAACGTTGCATCTGCCAACAAGATGCATTTACATTCCAAACCTACTACCTACCAAACTCTTCCACTCTTCCAGAAGGCCAAAACCCCGAAACTACTTTTTGTTTCCCATAAATCTTAGTATGAAGCTGTGCATATTAGAACTCTTCTTAAGCGTTCCAAAATTCTTTCATGTTTTTTTGTTTTGGCAACTTGTAATCTATAGATGATAATATGGTTTAGAATTGAAAACCAAACCAAATTGGGCGGGTCTAATGGTTTGGTTTTATATGTGTAATTGTCTGGTTATGGTTCTCACTTATTTGGAACCGTTAAATATGGTTCGGTTTTTGAATTTCTACAAAATCGGTCCATTCAAGATCATGTACACGGTACACCCATAATTTTGAGCATGGCATTGGGATTTGGGATAATCTTAATGTGCCAGTGAAAGTGTGAATCCGGAGTGGGTGCTATGCGGTAGTTGTTATGCGCCGTGTTGTGTGGTAAAACTACGTTGCTTTGCTTGATTTTTGTGCACATCTCCAAGACTTCCAAGTGACTTGTTTGGAGGAAGAAAAAACCAATACAAACTACAAATTGCCTGAACCCTAAACTCGAAGTGCCTAAACCCGAAGTGCTTGAATCCAAGTGTCTAACCCCACTATACCCTACCCCAAAGAGCCTAAATCCCCTAAAATTGAACCCAAAATTAATTCTCCAAACAGCGCCCTTGGATGTACGACGAAAATGAGCAAAACGACGTAGTTTTGCCACACAACACGGGGCACAATACCTACCGCACAGCACCTCCCCAGATTCGGAAAAGAGTGTTTGGTCCATGAAAAGAAAACATGAAAATGCATTCGATGGGTTCCGTCAGATACATTTTCATGCACTCGGTTCCCTCGTCGGATGCACTTTCATGTTTTCTTTTCATTGACTGTACCATGCCTCTAATTAGAGGTGTCAAACGTGCCTGCCGTGTCGTGCCGCTTTTCTTCCATGCCAACCGTGCTCTGTACTGTGTCGTGTCGTGCCCGTTTACTTAATCGTGTCATGCCGTGTCGTGCTTAATCCTGTCGTGCGGTGCCATTTTTCTTTATTCGTGCCATGCCGTTCTGTAACCGTGTCGTGCTGCTTGCGACCTAACGTTGTTGTAGTTAGCGTCGCCCCAAGCGTAGGGCTAGGTCGTTGAAAGCATAGTAACCCGGTAAGACCGAGGTCGATTTCCACAGAGACCAAATGCAACCAGCATGAGAGTGACTTGCGTTGAGGTTTTTCGGCGTTAAGACGGCCAACTTTTTGGTTTGGTTTGTTTGTGGGATTCTCTCTTTACCTCCTAATTTGATGAAAACGGGATTTGACTAAAAAATTAAACAAGGGCTTGGTTAAGGGTTCAAACCACCCATGACTTAGCTTCTTTCACGTTTCTCAAAGATAACTCAAATGAGAGTCGATTTCCTCGCTCACACTCGGAATATTTAACAGTAAAAATCAAGGTTAACATAAGATGGGGTTTGGTAATGGAAAGCAATCTCATTGAGGCATTTTATCAAACACATAGTGTGCCATGGTTCTAAGCATTGTGTGTGCCAAGATTTTGGCTACACCCAATCAAAGAGATAAACAACACCATGTTTTGATTATAAATAAGAGAGAGTTATCCATTCACAAACCCATATTTAGCTCGAAATGATGAGAAATCATGAAATCTCCTAAGCCATGGGGTAGAAATCACCCCATGCCAAGCCTAATGGACTATTCACACCTGACTAAGCTAGACATTGAAGAAAAATGTAGAGAAATGAAAATCATGACGAAAATGAAAATAAAATACGGATTTATAAAGATTAGAGAGAGTACTACAACATTAATAAAGAGCAAATATCTTGAATCTAAGTAGAAAACCTTGAATCTTAGAGAGAAGTTAGAGCAAAACCCAAAAGAAATGAAAGGGAGGTAGAGAGAGAAAGTGTCTGAGTAAGAATCCCTAAAAAAGGTGCAAAAGGGGTATAAATAGGTCTCCCAAAAAGTTACACAAGTTGTCTAAAAAGGCTGTCAAAATCTGCCCGAAAAAGGCTGGTGTCGATACCCTTGCGATCTCGTATCGATACCAGCGGGTTCTATTTTCCACTGACTGACTGGTATCAATACCCCGTTTCTGGGTATCAATACCAGTAGGCTCTGATGACTTGGGCTTGATTTTGAGTTTTTTTTCGGCCTTCGAGTGTCTCGGGTCATCTTCCAAAGGCTTGATCACTTCAAGTATGACTTGAGGAGGATTCCTCTCGGCCTTGAACATACTCGACTACCTCCGGGTACTTCCGGGGATTATTGAGAGCGTCCGGCTACTCCATTTGCTCCATTTTCCTATAACTCAACAAAAACGCCCTTCGCGCAAAATCAAGATAAAACAAAGATTATATGTGTGCGAGTGTGCCAAAACAAAGGGAGTTAGGCACCCAAACATGCAATGTTGTGTGCCTATCACGTACCATGCCAGCTCATTTACTTTATCGTGCCGTGCCGTGCCGTGCCTGCCCGCTTGCTTAATTGTGTCGTACCATGCCATTTTTTAACCGTGTCGTGTCGTGCCGACCCGTTTACTTAATCGTGTCGTGCCGTGCCGACCCGTTTAATCATTTGACTCGTGTCGCGCCGTGTCGTGTCCGTTTACTTAATCGTGCCGTGCCGTGCCGTTTTTTAAGTGTTCATCATTAAGCATCAAGAAACGACGAACTTACTAGTTTGCACGAATTAGATTTGATACGAGTTCGGTAAGCACTTGGTCTAAATGTTAATTTCTTTAGTTGATAATTTTAAAGAGAGATGCTAAGCTTGAACTTTGAAGATGAAGCACAACACCCAATTGATTTGAATTTTCGCTTGATTTCCTAACAAATGAATTTGAACAAAAAAACTGTTACAATCATTGAAATGAGACCTCAAGTTTTTCCCAAAGTTTCCTGAAACCATGCTATTTGAAGACCACATTCAAATAGCGTGAGTGAATTCACA
Source organism: Vaccinium darrowii (assembly GCA_020921065.1). Taxonomy (NCBI): domain Eukaryota; kingdom Viridiplantae; phylum Streptophyta; class Magnoliopsida; order Ericales; family Ericaceae; genus Vaccinium; species Vaccinium darrowii. Next base: position 15,796,016 of record CM037162.1, read on the forward strand.
ATCCGTTTTTTGATGCTGAACTTAGACGGTTTCTTTTTTCTCTCTACTTCAAGGCTCTACTCACAGGTTGGTCGTTGGTGTGTGTGAAGTTGTTGGAAAGAAAGAAAGAAGAGAAAATTAAAAAATTAAAAAAAAAACTTGCCCAATACTAGAAAAGATCCGTTGATGCTAAGCAGTAGGAGATTTATATTCAAAGAGGTAACTGTAACCGAACACCACGTCAATCATATGTAACAACTAATCAAGCCCAATACATAAACTCAAGAAATAATCCCATGCAAAGACGAGATTACGAAAGACTCACCATAAGTCGATAAGTCGAAACTAGTAATCAAATATTGAGAGAAGAGTAAACAAACAAACAGGTTTAAGCACACACAACTCCCACTAACAAGTGCAGGAATGAGTAACACAATACAGCAGCAGCAGTACAGTTACTCTACATAAATACCAAAAATGCAGCAAATTGAAACACACACCTGCAAAGCTATAGTACATGAAACACACACTTGCACTGCTGCACACTTGCAACAGAATGTGAAGTTCAATTCCTCAAACAACCAAGGGTCAGTAGTGAAAGCATGCCTGCACTTGCACACATTGACACACTAAATCAAGGCACATAACAGCACCTAACAGAGCCAAGATACACAAACATCACTACCCAGAAATAGGTTTATCCCCATGATTGGGCTCAGGTAATCATCACTGCCTAGAAACAAATACCAGAGACAGTAAAATCCTCACACACACACACACACACACACACACACACACACAAACCAAGTGCAGTAGCATGTTAACACAGACAGTAGCAAGTTAAGACACACACAGGCACTACTAATAGTCATGCTATGCACATACATAATCAACACAGTACTCATCACTGGCATAAGTATAAAGGGCTCAGAAATAACAATATGTACTCATCACTGCCATAAGTATAAAGGGCTCAGGTTATCATCACTGCCATAAAATCAATTATTAGGCTTAGAAATAACAATAAGTACTCATCACAGCCATAAGTATAAAAGGCTCAGGTCAGACTCATCACTGCCCAGAAACATAACCACAAACCAAATAAGTAATGGGCTCAGAAAGTCACAAGTAATGGGCTAAAAAATCATTGCCTCTAAGTTGCACCACAAGTCACCACAACCCCAATCGATAACCAAAAAACCCTAAATCACCATTCACCAGCCATGCCCACATAGGTGCACACACACAAACACACACATCCACAATCCAGTAACCAAATGCCCAGAAAACTATAACCATATCTTGCAATTGACAAAACATATAAGGATAGAACATGCCACAATAATACACAACACAATTGGGCTCAAATCTATATAGAAATGCACATGAATGCAATATTAAGTTGCCATTAAGACCTTCATAAGTTGCCACACAATCACTTAAGTTTGTTTTTACCATCTAGCCCATAAAGAATAGCACAATGCAAGTATGCAACTTTATGTTGCCATTAAGGCCTTCATAAGTTGCATACTTGCACTTGCACACCAACAACTTTACACACACCACTCGGTTACAGTTTTCTGGGCATTTGGTTACATAGGAAGAGTAAGATAGCACCTGGAATGTAACATTAAGTTGCAGCAGTATTAGCTTCCTCAAAATCTTTTGAGAAGTCAGATATAAATAGTCCCTAAGGACTATCTATATCCGAGTTCTCAAAATAATCTCTGAACTCATCTTTAACCGCGCACTTCTTAATTCCAAGGCGTGCATCCTCTCAATCTTTTAAGCATATGAGACAATCCAAAATATCCGCAGCCAATCTGTTTCTCCTCTCATCCAACACTTTATTACCTGCACTAAAAAGCAGATTCGAAAGCAATTGAAGAGACAGTAGGTGTTAGTACGTCACGTGCTATGACTGAAAGAATGGGAAATGTTCTTTCATTTTTTTTCCACCAAGCTAAGATATCCAAATTATCTGAGGTGTCTAGAGTTGTAAGACAATCCATATCTAAATACATAGAAAGTTCGGTATGTGAAACTACACTTCTTCCTCTACTTGAAAGTAGAGACCAAGATGGGTCATTGCTACTTGTAGAAGATGGTAAAGAAGCAACATTAGCAGTACGGCTTGCAAATTTAGACTCAGATACAGATCTCACAAGTTATGTCACATCAGAAGTAAAAGGTAATGTAATATATACTCCCTCCGTCCCATATTTGTTGTCCAGTTGCACTATTCACTGGACCTCAAAAAAATAGTTATATGTTCAAATGTATAATGTTATATATATTTAATATGGATCTTGTTTTATAGTTCTCGATGAGTACTATTAAACAAAATTTTCAAAATTGTAAAAAACATTATAGATTGAAAGGTATAAGCAATTGAAAAATGGCACGCTTACCCGTAAACGGACAACAAATATGGGACGGAGGGAGTAAATTATTAGCAATCCCATCTAAGAGCAAGACAACACCTTCTATCTTAATCCTTGGGTCCATTACTGCAGCTACAATAAATATTTTAGGCATGTCCTCAAAATATTTTTTGAATTTTGTTTCCATAACCTTAATTGCATCTACAAAGTTTGCTTTGTATCTGTATTGGTAAAAATTGAGACTGATATTATACAAGTTATTGAGCTCAAGACAAGAAGTAAGATAATAAGAACCAGAACAAGCACATGTAACAGCATAAAACACCTTTAAAAATTGCATATACTCGAAAGCAATGTTTCAATCAGCTTGAGTTAAAGAATAATTGTGGACGGCCCACGGAAATCGGTGCGGTTTTGCGTTTGAAAAGATTGAAGATTGTTAGAGTCGCCACCCGGATTTGAGGTCCGAACCCGAGAAACTGATAAAAAATGACTCGTTTGCCCATTGAAAAAGATCTCACTGATCATGGCGGAACCAAAGATTTCTCGGATTCGGGGGTTTGGTTACGAGAGGGGAAGGGTTTTACGGCACCCCTCTCGCCCGGTCCGTGAACCGGTCTCTACTCAACATTTTGTGGGATTTTGGAAATATTTGAAGATCAATTTTGAGCAAATAACGGGGAGTATGGGAATGGGAAAACACATAAACAAGTATTCAAATACGAACCAAGTGATGGTGGATGCTTGTGCAATGTACAATGCGATGGTGGAATGATATAAACAAAGAAAATGACAATGAAAGAGAGAAATAGGACTTAGAACACCATCTTGGGCAAAATTATTTGTCTTTCCGACACTATTTGCATGTTTTGGAGGGTTTTGATATAGAAATAAGAAGAACATAAAACTACAAAGTTGTAGCCCTTCAAATTATCTACGTTTTGATATATAATATGCCCAAAACGGAGTTCGGAGTAAAAGGTTATGGCTGAAACACTGTGACTGACTTTCTGTTGAAATTTGAGCGCTCAAAGTGGATTGAGCGCTCAAGGGTAAGACCTTGAGCGCTCAAGCTCAAAATAAAATGCTTTTCTTGATACTTTTCAGACCTTGTAGGCTCATTTCAAGTATGAGGAACTTGAATGAGCCCACTGGTCCCCCTCAGCAAGACCAAAATAGTGATTTTCACATGGTTTTAACTACCTTTTGGCTTGATCAAGGCTTGAACTTGGGGTTTTGATGGATGATTGAGTAGTGACTTAGAATATAGGCTTGATTTGAGGTATTTTGGACAAAGGAGTGTGAGTGTAGGGCTGATTGGATGATTGATTGAGTGGATGGGGGTGTATTTGAGCTTAAAATGATAATTTTGACTTGGATGAGGTGGGTTTTGGTTGAAGAGCTGGGTTTGGACGAAATGGATGGAATGTATGGGCTGTAAATGGCTTATTAGAGTGAGAGAGGGGCTGTTGAAGTTGGTATCTTAAAGACCCATGTGTATTTGGTCTTAAAGATGAGATTTTTGGGTGTTTTGGAGGTTGAAGATGATAGAAATGGATGAGAGGGAGGCTAAAACGTGATTGAAGGATGAGAGAGAGTGGGTTTGATCTGATGAAGGGTGTGTGGGAGAGAGATTCAGCCAAGGGGGTGAGTGAGGGAGTGGAGGAGGTTTATATAGAGAGAGAAATGGGAGGGAAATGGGTTTAATTTTTGAATTGGGTTTGGGGGGGTGATTGAGGAGGGTCTAGGAAGTGTATTTAGGCAGTAGAAAACATAGGTAGATGCTCCTCTTGCAGTAGAATATCATGATTAGATGCTCTGCAAAAAACTGATCTGGATCAGAGTTGAGCGCTCAAAGCCATAGGATTGAGCGCTCAAGGTGTTTTTTTAGGGCTTGAGCGCTCAATGTTGGGACCTTGAGCGCTCAAGGCTGTTGCTCAAAAGGTAAAACTTTGCGGGGCTGCCCCGGGTGCTACCGAACTCCGTTTTGCGCATGGTTTGAAGCGTTGGAAAGCTTGAAAGGTCTACTTTCTAACCCAAGTGGTTTGAACCCAAGATGATTTGTACATCAAAATGTGTGACCATTTTACCCTCAGAAGGTCGGAAGAATGAATCGTTTCGGTAAAACGTGCATATCTCCCTCATTTCAAAACGGATTGGGACATATTATATATCAAAAAAGAGGGTTTTGAATGTACTAGAAGGTCGTGCAAGATTGGGTTTATTTTGAGGAGGTTTTTGGTTGGTTTTGCCAAGTTCCAAGCATTGTTCAAGCCTCGGGTAGCCATGATTGGTCCATTTCATCATCGGGAATACTCGAGTGCATCCCGGGTTCAAAATCGGGGTGTCTACAGTTGCCCCTCTTGGACGGGACTCAATGCCATTGATTTGGTATGAGTGATGTCCAAGACATAGACAACCCAACTCATTCCCCGCGATACATCTCAAGCCCACAAAGGAAAACTTTAAAGATCAATCGGTTGTGCTCTACGAGCTGCCTACGTACCCCATTACAGGGATCAGACCGGCGTAGTTCTTCGGGGCAAAGGAATAGATTGATGATTCACTTGACAATGAACGATGAATGATGATGCACACAATAGATGATTGATGATGGATGGGTGATTGTTTGAATGATTGATGAGTAATGATTGATTGAATGATTATTGGATGCGCGGGTTAGGCGGCTTTTGAATGTTTATTGGATGCGCGGGTTAGGCGGCTTTTGAATGATGGGGGTGCGTGGGTTAGGCGGCTTTTGAATGTTTATTGGATGCGCGGGTTAGGCGGCTTTTGAATGTTTATTGGATGCGCGGGTTAGGCGGCTTTTGAATGATTGGGGTGCGCGGGTTAGGCGGCTTTTGAATGTTTATTGGATGCGCGGGTTAGGCGACTTTTGAATGATTGGGGTGCGCAGGTTAGGCAGCTTTTGAATGTTTATTGGATGCGCGGGTTAGGCGGCTTTTGAATGATTGGGGTGCGCGGGTTAGGCGGCTTTTGAATGATTGGGGTGCGCAGGTTAGGCGGCTTTTGAATGTTTATTGGATGCGCGGGTTAGGCGGCTTTTGAATGATTGGGGTGCGCGGGTTAGGCGACTATGATTGAATGCGCCATCTTGAATGACATTATTGAAAATGTGACCATTTCTGGTCTCAAAGTTAATTTTGATTGAGATTCATTTTGAAGATGACCATTTCTGGTCTTGAATTTAATTTTGAAGATGACCATTTCTGGTCTTGAAACTAATTGAAAAAGTCGTCCCTCAAGACGATTGAAAAAGTTGTCTCTCAAGACCATTGATTGAAAAACTATCCCGCAGGACGATTGCATATGACTCGTGCATCGACACTTGACGACAACAACGACAACATTCCTTCTTTAAAAGTTAGGAGGCTCAATGGGGTGGCTCTTTTGCTTTACTGTCTTTCCCTTTTGGCCAAGGTTTGGGTTTGAGCTTGGCAGGACTTGGGTTTTGGATTGGTGTCAGACTTTAGGCTCCTATGCCCCAGCCATGGATTTGGATGTATGCTTCCCCCAGAAATGACATTAGGCTGACATGCCTCAATTTCGGGTTGACGTGCCTTCACAGATGATGAATCTCAATTCTGATTTTCTTTCTCGCCTCTACTGATACCAATTGACCGTATACCCAAAGCACGGGTTCTTTGATGCATTGAAATAGTTTCCATGAGTCAAGGATTGACAAGATTAAGACGACATGATTGACCGCTTGACAAAGAGGTGGATTTTTACAAGGCCGAGAAATTTGATGGGCCTTTTGAACAAAAAGGATGGACATTGATGAGACCGACAAGGCCAAGGAATTTGATTGGCCTTTTTGACAAGGGGATTGATTTCGATAAGATTGATAAGGCCAAGGAATTTGATCGGCCTTTTGGATAAGAAGGGCGGATTTTGACAGACAAGGCTTGAGGAATTTGATTAACCATGTTGGCTTGATGGATAGGAGCAAGAACGCGTTGATTCGAAAGATATGGAAGACTGCGTTGACTTGAAGTTCTGAAAGATGACAAACATGCCTCACCATTAATGTCGAAATTGTCATGATAAATTTGAATTTTGATTTTGTGATTGTTTCACTCCATCAAGTGATGTTCATTCAAATCTATTTATCAAAACACACGATTTATTATCATGAACTCATGCCCCAGATTGCTGATGATGCTTCATTGATTTTTCTTCAAAATGCCCCATTTTAGAGGGCTGCTGATGAAGACCTGTTGATATGCCCCAGTTTGGATTTTTGCTTCGTATGACGCCAATGTTTGCACAATGCTTTGACTTTTGATTTTCAAGGGAGATTAGACTGTTCCCTTGTGATTTGAATTCTCACTATCAAGTTGCATTTTCCAATCAGAAAGGACTTTATCTAGGTTATGACGGGGCCAAGGCTTGGGCTTGACAAAGAAAGGGGAGAAGGCTCGAAAATTTTATTTTTCCTTAGGGTTGTTTGAGCTGGCAGCTATCTTGGACTCCATTCATGCCCTTTTTGCTTTTTTTTTATGGGAGCTTTCTTCTTTTCCTCTTCTTTTCCTTTGTGCCTGTTTTTTATTGGCACTTTCTTTCCATTTCACTTTTCTGTTCCATTTCTTCGGTGCTCCTTGTCTTGTGTCTTTTGCATTTGGCATTTTCATGTGCCAACGAGTTTGAGACCTTCATTCTTGTGATGGCTTGAATTCTCATACACCTACATCTTGGGCTCGTTTTATTCTTTCCTTTCACCCCAACATGGGGGATAGCTGCCTAGCTGGGTTCTTTTTCAAAGAAATCGATTCAGGCTCAAAGGGGCTTGCAATGGATATTTATGTGGGGAATAAAACAAAGAATGCCTTTCTTCATCTTGAATTGCACAACTTGATAGGGAGAACTCATGTTTGCTCTAACTTTAGCCTAGATCTCATTTTGACGTTCGATCTAGCGAGCTTTTTGCCTTAACTTTTGCCTAGGCCGCCCTTGTGGGTTTTCGACCTAGTAGGTTTTTCATTGTCAAGGCATTGCTTCTTGATGGCGCTTGGGAATGGCCTACTGGAAATCCTCCTTGTGCGGGGCAAGGGTTCAATCAAGATTCTTCTCGTGTTTTAAAGTGATTATCATGTTTCTCAAATGATGGAGTAAAACAATTCCAAGTTTAGGGAAAACCCAAGTTTATGATGACAATTTCAACATAACAGCGTGACAGTGATTTTTGATAGTTGCGACCGAACCGCGAAGGGTTGCCTACGTATCCCTTTGCAAGGAATCAGGTCGTGCGTAGTTCGGGACTACAAAGGTTGACTCTATTTTTGGTGTTTTTTCTCTTTCTTTTTGACAATAATAACAAGATTTTACAGACTCGAAGATGAAAACACATAGACGAGGAAAACATAAATAGACTCGAAATACAAACTGACTCAATCATAAGTGAAAACTTGACTTGACACTTGAAGACTTCTAAGACTCGTGGAAGATTGAATTATTGCATGGCCATTGATGGTTCATTGGTTCGACGAGGTGTTCGGCTTCACCAGTGGAGCAGAGATGGATCCATTGTCAATCAGATCTTGAATCTCGTGACGAAGGCGTTGGCATCTCTCGATAGGGTGACCGGGTGTTTGGTGGTAGATGCAGAAGGTATTTGGGTTGTAGGAACGTGGAGGACTTTGTGGAGGTGGGGTTGGTTGAAGTGGTTTGAGGAAACCAGCCATAAGAAGCTCTTTATAGACCGAGGGCAAAGGCGCAGAAAGTTGAGAAAATTTTCTTCGTCGGCTTTGAGGGCGGTTGACTTGGGTTGTGACTTTGTTGATTGGTTCAGTTTGGTTTGGATCATTATTGGTGAAGCTTGAAGGGGCGTTTGTGAGGGTGATTTCATTGATGTTGAGGTTTCGTTTATGCTGAGGCGTGGGGTTTGATATGGTGTTGGATTCTAGTGGTAGAAGAGAGATGGTTTTATTGTTAATGAGATCTTGAATCTCGTGACGAAGGCGTTGACAATCATCGGTAGCATGACCGGGCACTTGATGGAAGGCACAGAAGGCGTTCGGATTGTGGTAAGCTGGGAGCTTTTGAGGTAAAGGAGTTGGAGAGAGTGGTTTAAGAAGATCGGTCATGAGAAGCTCCTCATAGACCGAGGACAAGGGTGTGGGGAATTGGGAGAATTTTCTTGGTCGGTCTTTAGGCCGGTTGATTTGGATTATGGCCGTGGTTGGTTTGGCTTTGCTGATGGTGCTGGTTGTGAAATTGGGGTTGATATTTGTGGAGCTGGGGGTGGCGTTTGCATTGTTGTTGGTAAATGGTGTGTTGGCCTTCTCAGAGTCGACCTTTTCGCCTTCGGGGGTGAGGTTGTCTTTCTCGACGTCCCAATAGTGCATCTCTATAGGTTTGAATCCTTTCATGGTTGATTCCTCTAGTTCAGAGATCTTGGCCAAAGCTGCAGCCATTTCTGGGCTTTTTCCAGGTCGTTGGAGATTCTCTTGGAACTCTGGGAGACGGTCACGGACGTCTTGCACCATGATCATGAGCTGGGTGATTTGATTGCCCAAGTTATTCACAGCCATCTTGAGTCCTTCAATTTCAGCTGGAACATCCATGTCTTGAGGTTTGGGTTGAGTCAACTTCTGCTCGGGAAGGTTTCTTTCTTGGGACGAACGGCTCAGAACTGACAGTAAAGCAAAAAGGTCAAATTCAGATCGTGCCCCTGGTTTTATTGAAGGAAATGTTGTGAATGTGTAGTTGTCATGTCGTCTCTAAGATCTAGACTACCGGTCTCAGTCTCACTTAAGACATTTCACGGATGTTCGAAGCAACAACCACGGGTAAGTCGTGTCAGGCAGGTTAAATTCCAAACGTCGTGGAATCAGAGCCAATCTCCTTGTAGACCATCCGAGACAGAGCAACAAGGTTGTTGAAATCCGGATACAAATGTACTTAAGGCTAGTCCAAAACACGGGGAGCCGTTCGAGCACAGCGAACACTGGAGGTATCTCAAACTCCATGGATTTAAAGTCTCCTAGACTGACATCAATTCCTATAGGTTATGCTAAGGTTAACCTATGGTTAGTCTACCGGTTTTAAATCTCACTCAAAGTCACTGCACAGCTGATTGAATCAACACCACGGGTAAGCCATTACTCGGTGGATCCGGTTTGCCAACCTAAACCTAAAACGTTGGGACCGTAATCCTTAACTTTTCTTGGCCATCCGAGACAAAGCAATGAGGTGTTGCCATCCAGTTACAAGTGACTCCAAGGCTAGTTCAAAACACGGGAAGCCGTTCGGGCACGGCAAACACCGGAGGTATCCCAAACTCCATGGATTTAAAGTCTCCTAGACTACATGTACAACCTAGGGTTAGTCTACCGGATCCAAATCTCACTTAAGACCATTGCACAGATGATTTTCCAACACCCCGGGTAAACCATTACTCGGTAGGTACGGCGTTTCAACCTAAAGCCTAAATGTTGACGCCGTAGCACTTTTCCTGGTCATCCGAGACAAAGCAATTTGGATGTTGCAATCCAGATACAAATGATCTTAAGGCTAGTTTGAATCACGGGTGGCCGTTCGGGCACGACCAACACCGGAGGTATCTCGAACTCCATGGATTTAAAGTCTCCTAGACTAAATGCGACAGCTTTGGAAGATTGCCCCAATCCTCAAGTTTTCTTTTAAGTGATAACTCCTTGATATCGGATGGTCGGATTTGGGAAATTCTGGTCCACACATATTCCGACAATGATCTAAGATCAGATGCCTAAGGGCGATTGACCCTCCTCGGGCCAAGGTCCCTTAAACCCGTTTAGATCAGTGTTAGGAATTTTGATGATCCAAATTTTCCCACGTTCAGCCGTCCTAAAGGCTAACTCGTAAGAACAACGCGCATATGGGATGTACGACTCATCATCGGGCCGAGGCAACCTTCTACTAACTGCAAAAGGCATGAAAACTAAATGGAATATCTATACAAACGACGCTCGCGACAACTATATACAATGCAGATGCATGAATGCAACATGGCATAGTGAGGAAATCAGTAACACATAGCACATTAACATGATGGAGCATATAAACTTAACTCATAGGTGGGTCGCTAAACGTGGGGTTCTATGGTTAAGTATATGCAAAGGCCGGTTTTGGTCACCAAGGGTACCCCGGACTCAAAATCAAAACCGCCTCCTACCGTTAAAAACGATAGTGACGATGTGATTTATCACGGTCGAGGGCTGCTGGGCATTTCGGGATTCCCTATCACCGGCAAGCCGGGCAGGATTGCCAAAACACGCCAGCGGGGCTAAGAACCATGCAAATGCAATGCAAAAATCAGACTTCAAACATTTGAAAAATCCCACAAAATATTTTTCGAATTAAACCCACTTTTGATTAACACATATTTCAATAAAATTACATAAGTGTAATAAAAATTGTACAAATGTAATTAAATAAAATATATATTAACCAGAGTCCCTAGCGGAGTCGCCAGCTTGTGGACGGCCCACGGAAATCGGTGCGGTTTTGCGTTTGAAAAGATTGAAGATTGTTAGAGTCGCCACCCGGATTTGAGGTCCGAACCCGAGAAACCGATAAAAAATGACTCGTTTGCCCATTGAAAAAGATTTCACTGATCATGGCGGAACCAAAGATTTCTCGGATTCGGGGGTTTGGTTACGAGAGGGGAAGGGTTTTACGGCACCCCTCTCGCCCGGTCCGTGAACCGGTCTCTACTCAACATTTTGTGGGATTTTGGAAATGTTTGAAGATCAATTTTGAGCAAATAACGGGGAGTATGGGAATGGGAAAACACATAAACAAGTATTCAAATACGAACCAAGTGATGGTGGATGCTTGTGCAATGTGCAATGCGATGGTGGAATGATATAAACAAAGACAATGACAATGAAAGAGAGAAATAGGACTTAGAACACCATCTTGGGCAAAATTATTTGTCTTTCCGACACTATTTGCATGTTTTGGAGGGTTTTGATATAGAAATAAGAATAACATAAAACTACAAAGTTGTAGCCCTTCAAATTATCTACGTTTTGATATATAATATGCCCAAAACGGAGTTCGGAGTAAAAAGTTATGGCTGAAACACTGTGACTGACTTTCTGTTGAGATTTGAGCGCTCAAAGTGGATTGAGCGCTCAAGGGTAAGACCTTGAGCGCTCAAGCTCAAAATAAAATGCTTTTCTTGATACTTTTTAGACCTTGTAGGCTCATTTCAAGTATGAGGAACTTGAATGAGCCCACTGGTCCCCCTCAGCAAGACCAAAATAGTGATTTTCACATGGTTTTAACTACCTTTTGGCTTGATCAAGGCTTGAACTTGGGGTTTTGATGGATGATTGAGTAGTGGTGTAGACACCCCAAAATGAGACGTTTGTGTACATTTTTATCCCTGATGATGAAAGGAAATACCCGGAAAGCCTCTCGGATTGAAATTCTTCAAGTCAACAAAGTCAATAGTGCCGCACGGCACTCATCTCTCACGCACGAAGCTTCAACAATCACGAACGGCAGCTTTTTGAATTTTGGCGGTCAGGTGTGCCGTACGGCACAGTTGGTGTACCGTACGGTACAGTTTGTGTGTCGAACTGTGCCGTACAGCACTGTCATGCATAAACCGACTTTCAGCCCCATTTGTTGACTTTGGCAGCCCTCCTTCATCATAATTTCGTGCAAGGATCAGAGGCTACCCTAGAGTCATCATTTCTTTGTGTGGGGAGGAAGAAAACTTGGTGATCACGTTCACCCATCCCTTATATAAACCGATCGATTCCAACGGAAAAAAAAAAAAAAAAACCGAAGGAAAATTGGCAAGAAAAACCATGAAGTTCTACTTATAAACTCTGCCTTGGTTACAAACCATTTTCGTTCTCATTAATATCCTCCAGAAATCAATCTAATCCCTCCTTCCAAAGCAAACCCAATCAAATATCAAGTGCCCCAGTTTTTGGTCCAAACCCGTAAGGCTACCATCCCAAATTTGCTGAAGTTTCTACCATTCAACCATCATTGCTGCTACATCAGAGTGAATTTGAAGTTCAAAAGAAGCTCAAGTTACATCCAGAAGTTCAGAAAAGGAGTTCAATCCGAGAATTTCAAAACCAAGGTATAAATCCGTTTCGCCCAATTTCTTGAGTTTGGTACTCTGAGGGGAGGGATGCCAAGTGTGGGATGATCCCTTATATCATTTCCATGCTTGGTATGCCCATGTTACATCAAAACCAGTTCTATTTTACGCCTCCCGGTCGCGTCGTACGGTGAAAACATCGCCTCGTACGGAGCGATTCAACGAGGAGGAACACCCCCTACTTATACACACTGTTTTCCTATTCAAAGTAGTCTGTTTTTAACCATATTTCATGCCTTGTGTGTGCTTTCATCTAGTCATTTCGAGAAATCAAAGTTTCAAGCTGTTGTGAGATAAACAGTGCCGCACGGCACTCCCCTTGTGCCGCACGGTACACTTGGAGTGCTGTACGGCACTCTTTAAAAATCTGACCGTTGGAATCTCCAACAGTGCCGCATGGCACACTTTTTGTACCGCACGGTACACTTTGTGTGCCGCACGACACACTTTTTCAAATCTGAATTTCAAATCATTTTCCTTTATAAACAGTTTGAGAACATGATTTTTCCTTTTAATTAGTTACTGTTACTTGATTGCTCATATCAGTTGTTATTTATTTCAATATTTAAATTATTTGTTTTGCATGATTTAGTTGCTTATTTCAATAAAGTTCGCCATCAAAATATTTTCTAAAAATCCCACAAATGTTTAGTAAAGACCGATTTTAATCGGGCGAGCGGGGTGCATTAAAATCCTTCCCCGTTCGTAACCTGGCTCCCGAATCCAAAACGAATCTTTGGTTTTCAAACTTATTTTCAACCGCGAGAGTTATACCATTTTTCAAATCATTTTCAAAACGGTTTCTCGGGTACTAAATCCATTTCCCAAATAAAAACCCGGGTGGCGACTCTATTTTCAAATCAATAATCAAACAAACCGGCGTGGGAGGTCGACCGTCCACAAGTGGCTTAGAATATAGGCTTGATTTGAGGTATTTTGGACAGAGGAGTGTGAGTGTAGGGCTGATTGGATGATTGATTGAGTGGATGGGGGTGTATTTGAGCTTAAAATGGTAATTTTGACTTGGATGAGGTGGGTTTTGGTTGAAGAGCTGGGTTTGGACGAAATGGATGGAATGTATGGGCTGTAAATGGCTTATTAGAGTGAGAGAGGGGCTGTTGAAGTTGGTATCTTAAAGACCCATGTGTATTTGGTCTTAAAGATGAGATTTTTGGGTGTTTTGGAGGTTGAAGATGATAGAAATGGATGAGAGGGAGGCTAAAACGTGATTGAAGGATGAGAGAGAGTGGGTTTGATCTGATGAAGGGTGTGTGGGAGAGAGATTCAGCCAAGGGGGTGAGTGAGGGAGTGGAGGAGGTTTATATAGAGAGAGAAATGGGAGGGAAATGGGTTTAATTTTTGAATTGGGTTTGGGGGGGGTGATTGAGGAGGGTCTAGGAAGTGTATTTAGGCAGTAGAAAACATAGGTAGACGCTCCTCTTGCAGTAGAATATCATGATTAGATGCTCTGCAAAAAACTGATCTGGATCAGAGTTGAGCGCTCAAAGCCATAGGATTGAGCGCTCAAGGTGTTTTTTTAGGGCTTGAGCGCTCAATGTTGGGACCTTGAGCGCTCAAGGCTGTTGCTCAAAAGGTAAAACTTTGCGGGGCTGCCCCGGGTGCTACCGAACTCCGTTTTGCGCATGGTTTGAAGCGTTGGAAAGCTTGAAAGGTCTACTTTCTAACCCAAGTGGTTTGAACCCAAGATGATTTGTACATCAAAATGTGTGACCATTTTACCCTCAGAAGGTCGGAAGAATGAATCGTTTCGGTAAAACGTGCATATCTCCCTCATTTCAAAACGGATTGGGACATATTATATATCAAAAAAGAGGGTTTTGAATGTACTAGAAGGTCGTGCAAGATTGGGTTTATTTTGAGGAGGTTTTTGGTTGGTTTTGCCAAGTTCCAAGCATTGTTCAAGCCTCGGGTAGCCATGATTGGTCCATTTCATCATCGGGAATACTCGAGTGCATCCCGGGTTCAAAATCAGGGTGTCTACAATAATCACCATACTTGGCATTAACAAAAGAAGTAATAACATCAACATGATTCCTACAAGATTTTAACATAAGAAATGTCGAATTCCAACGAGTTTTCACATCAGTTTTCATTTTCCTTGGTTTCACATTGAAACTAGTACACAAGCCTTCAAATTCTTGTTGCCTAGCTGGGGAAGTAGATATAAAAAGAATTGCACATCTAATTTTTTCTATTTATGCTCCTATATGTTTCAAACCATCTTGCACAACTAAATTAATAATATGGCATACACATCGCATATGAAAAAATGTACTAGCATGAGGAGTAGACAAATTTCGTTGGAATAAATCAATAGCAGCAGTATTAGCAGTATGGTTATCAAATGTAATACTAAAAACTTTATCAACAATTTCAAACTCCCTACAAACACCATTTATACACTGGAAAATGTGATTAGCATTATGAGGATACTCCATTAAACGGAAAGCAATTATTTTTTTATGCAAAATCCAACTAGCATCTATATAATGAGCAATCACAGCAATATAACCAAAATTATTGTTACTACTCCACAAATCAGAAGTAAAAGAGATTGTACTACCAAGTTGAGCAATTTCAGTAATCAAATTTTTCCGGACTTCAATAAAAGCTTTCAAACAATCTGCTCTAGTAGTATTTCTAGAAACTTTACAAAAAGCAGGATTTAGACAAGTTTGGACAAAATGTTCAAATCTAATATCATCACCAAAAGTGAATAGTTGCTCTGCTGCAGCTACATAAAGGGCCAATCCATGTCTCATTTTAGGTTTTGAGTATACGAAATTAGATACACCATTTACACTACTATTGCCACTAACTACGCCAATTTCCTTTTTGTGTTTCTTCCTAAGATGCCTCTCAATATGCCCCGTGCCACCACTACTATTGCAAGAATAATGATTTGAACAATAACTACACACACCTCTCGCTCCTATGTCAATCCCTTCTTTGTTTTTGTAATTAGAATCAATTTTGGCATGTTTCCATACCCATGAAATGCGACCCCTTTTCGCAGGAGCACGTTGTGTAGATGTCGAACCTGAACCTAGTGGTCTAAGTCCAACAGTGTTGAAGCGGCTTCACCCACAGACTCAATTCCATGTACCAGTGGTGGTGAAAAAGCAGGAATTTGTGGTTGTGAATCTTGTGACTCATTAGAGTCTGAATTTGGGCCATGGGTGAAGTCCAAATGAGGAGATTCCATTATAAACACAGATAAACACAGATAACTAAACACTAAACACAAATAGATTTCAACAACACAGAAGTACAGAACCAAACACTAAACCAACAGCACAGATAAACACTAAACACAGATAAACAGCACAGAACACTAAGCAAATAATAAACACAAATAACAAAGAGAGAGAAAGAGAGAGAGAGACAGAGA